>JAFMOD010001616.1:29020-109036 GCA_019802435.1 Corydoras maculifer
TAAATATGAGTTACTCCAGTCTTCAAATGGCTGAAAGACTCTCCACCCTTCTTCTTGAAATGCGATGGTTTGTTCTTGCGCTCCCTGTGGGTCTGTCTTTATTGTGCCTCAGGGTACGGAAGGCTGGCTGTTTTTTTAAAATGATCATGAGTTGGAGTTATGAATCAAACCGATCTCTGGCACAATCAATATTTAAACAATACATGCAGTCGGGGAACTAGCAGAAGAAAGTCCACATGGTTCTCAATGACCGAGCCAGAGCGGCCACATTACGGCGTGGTAACACAATTGTTCCCTGAGGACAACATATAGCATCTTGATTTATTTGATGAATAAATGCAGATAATAACACAAAACTAAACGGTGGTACTTGGCTTCAGCTTTAGACTCAATCAATCATAATGATTTGTCTGGCTTTTAGTTATGTGGGTTCAGACATACGACTGAGTAAAAATCAGCACCTATTAATGAAATCCGGCTGAACAGATGATGCTATTCGTCCATTAGTTCTTATACCTCCCGATTAAAACTTATAACAATGCAATTAAAAGCCTGGGCTGGTTATGTTGGGTTATAATATTTTAGCGTCCGATCTTAAAATTTATCGGCTCGATAAACAAAAAAGGACAATTGCTGTTTCAAAAACGCTATGCAGATGCCCCCGCCGTAAACAGCCATTTGGCAAAATCCATGCTTCTCACTTGAGAGGCACTTAAATTGAAACTTGTGAATTAACAGCGCCAGATGAATACAGATCTGTAGAAAATGGATGACACGCCGGAGCAACCCCTGCGCTCCACGTGCAGTAAGAGGGGCTTGCCATTGATTAAAAGGCTGGAGTGGTAGAATAAAGGCCAGCACTGGCTTCCATATGGTCATGGAGCCCTGAGGGTGTAGGGCCCACTCATCAGGCCCCAGCTCCCTCATCTCTCCCATGGAACCCAGCTGGTGAAGAGAGCCCCCCCCCCCCTTTCCCCTTCTTTCCATTTAAACCTTCTTCACTTGCTTTTGCCATAATGGAGCTTGGCTAGGCCTCAACCGCTTACCCCTGTAATTAACAGCGCCAATCCTGCCACAATTACATCCCCTTACTCGCCCTCGCGTGAATTGGGGACTGAGCTAATTGCTGAAAGGCAGGGCACTAAGCCTCCTCCTTGGTTGTAGGAAACAGCATTTAATAAAACAAAGCCAGGTCTTGCATGTAGCCTATGGTGATAACCTTGTAATTAGTATACACAAAGCTTACAGTCTAATGGCAACGCACAGTAATTAATGCATGACAGAAAATCAAAGTCCTATTATAAGCCTATCAGGAATAAAGAACAGAAGCCGAAGGAGCTACATGTAGCATTGGGGACGTATCAAATCAATGTGTAGCTATTTAGTAAATGTGTATGTATTGATCAGTATCTGGTAATGCTTCACGATACATGCAGCCTCATTTTAACAGCCCGGCTTATTTTACATACACAATACAGACAAAGGTATCGGGGCAGTCAGGTGTTTCATTCAGTTCTGTTCAGAGACATTTGTTGACATCTGTTGTGTATCATCTAAATAAATACAAATTATGGTATCATTTCTATTCTGGCTGCAGAACAAAAGCTTGAGCGTATGAAAAAGCTGTGAACGTGCAGTAGACTCATAATGCATCGTGTGCAAGTGTGGGACCCTCACCTGAGCCCAGGCTGACCTCCAGAGCTGCGGACCATAACGATGAAACTCCTGCAGAGCCCAGGGCAGAAAGCTTAGATACCCAACATCACAATAGGCTGTACCACGAGCGTCCAGCTCTCCATTCATCTTAAACAGCCAGCGCCGTACGGATAAATGATCTGTCATCAGCTGGGCAAGACACTCATGCAGCTGAAAGGAAAACACAATCTCTGAAATCCATATATCTACCTATAACAACTTATTTTTATTCAACAGAAAACTCAAAAGAGGCGACACGGTGGCTTAGTGGTTAGCATGTTCTCCTCTCAGCACTAGGGATTCCCGGTTCGAATCCCCATCTGGGTGGTGCTTCCATGTTCTCCCCGTGTCCGTGTGAGTTTCCTCCGGGTTCTCCGGTTTCCTCCCACAGTCCAAAAACATGGATCAAGTTAATTGAATTCTCCAATTTGCCCCATATAGAGTGTGTATGTCTGTGTGAATGTGTGCCCAGCGATAGATTGGCACCCTTTCCGGGGTGTATCTGCCCAGTGCCCGAAACATTCTTCCCTGGATCGGCATGGGGAACCCCCCGGCGACCCTAATAGAGGATAAAGCAGAAGATAATGGATGGATGGGATGGAAAACTTAAAAGAGGTGGCACAGTGTTTTAGTTTTTAGCATGTTCTCCTCTCAGCACTAGGGATTCCCGGTTCGAATCCCCATCTGGGTGGAGTTTCCATGTTCTTGCCCTGTGGGCATGGGTTTCCTCCAGGTTCTCTGGTTTCCTCTCACAGTCCAAAAACATGGATCTAGGTTAATTGAATTCTCCCAGTTGCCCCATATAGAGTGTGTCTGTGTGAGTTAGATTGTTCCCCATGATAGATTGGCACCCTGTCCTGGGTGTATCTGCCCAGCGTCCGACACCTTCTCCCCTGGATGGGCATGGGGACCCCCCCCCCCCCCCGTGACTCTAATAAAGGATGAAGTGGAAGATAATGGATGGATTGGTGTAAAAAAGTAAAGTTTGTTTAATTACCCTTTTAACCCTTTCTACTTCACTTAACTCCACTTCCATCATGTTTAATATTTTTCTTAATATGTTTGTTTCACATGATCATGTTCTGTCTAATGCAAGTATTATTGTTTCTTAAATTCATCATGGCTCATTATTTAACGAATTTGGAACCTTAATTACATGCCAGTCTTTATCTAATACCACTAACCTGCTGCAGTGTATATATGTCAGCAGATCCTGGGGGCATCTGGACCCCAGCGCTGCTGAAAATCCTTCTGACTCCAGACTTAGTGCCATAGAGTTGAGCCACAGTAGGCTCTGGGCCCAGAACCGGCACTCCTAATTCATCAGCCACGGCCAGATCGTCAGCGTGAGGGACACCACAGACTATGTAGGCCTGCTTCCCCTGGATCAGGTTTTTTATACGGCGCAGGGCGTGAGGGCTGTATTTCAGCAGTGAAGAGAGACACATGAAGTGATTCTGTGTGAGGGACAAAGCACTGGATTATAAGCTGGCATAAGAAATATGGCAATGTACCATGCTTTATATGTGCAGAAAAAAGACAAAAGAATAATGCAGTCTCACATAAGAGCTCTTTTCTAATCTTTAATAATGTGGCACAACCTATATGGGAATAGAATTAGGGTCTTTTGTTCAGTCCCATTGGCACAGGTGAATAAAATTAGGCAGCAAGGCTGGAGGATAGAGGATAAAGTGGAAGATAATTGCCCCATATAGAGTGTGTCTGTGTGCGTGTCTGTGTGAGTGAGTGTGTACACAGCGATGGATTGGCGCCCTGTCCTGGGTGTATCTGCCCAGCGCCCGAAACGTTCTCCCCTGGATGGGCATGAGGAACCCCCTGCGACCCTAATAGAGGATAAAGTGGAAGATAATGGATGGATAGAACTAATGATCAAACAATATGAATGTAACAACAGTTTGAAAATGGATAAACACACTCATGAAAGGGCACTTTTTAAAGAGGACAGAGGGGGGAATAAGGGATTTGAGCCCCTGATGTTTCTAAACCCTAAAAAATGCCCCTGCAGTAGACAACCAGCAAGTACGATTATAGATTCTTTTTCCTGCTTTGAAAGTAAAAGGGCAGCATGGTGGCATAGCCGTTACCATGTTCACCTCCAGGCGCTTGAGATCCAGGTTCGTATCCTGATCCTGATTATTTTCTCAGGGTTCTCCAATCCAAAAATGTGAATTCAAGTTGAATTGGCTGCTCCAAATTACCCCCTATATATGTGAGTGTGTCTGTATGAGTAAGTGTGTGCCCAATAATGGATTGGCACCCTATTTTGAGTGTATCTACTCTTCCCAGGGGAACTCCCCCACCCCCCCATGACCCTAGTCCCTAGTATAGGACTAAGTGGAAGATAATGAGATGAGATGAGATTAAAGTAAAAGATTGCAGCTGTAATTTATTAGCGTCTACACTTGTACAGGAACAGCCGGCGGGGTCGTGACCTTTTCTGTACTCCAGCAGGTTCAATTGAGAAGGAAAGCCAAGGGGAGGTACCAGGCTGTGTGTTCCCTCCTAACCATCTTTCCGCCACAATAAGCCACAAGCTCCTTGGGACCCGCGCTAATGACTTAACATCTGTATTTCTTTAATCTATACAGAGTTCCCGGCTCTGTCACTGATATCAGCGAATAGTGATTTACCCCACCGACAGCTTCGGCAGAGTTTCCACACGCCTGCGTGCTATGCAATCGATAGAGCGAACCAAGGAGGACAACCAGGTGCCGGTGCTGTTAGCTCCAAGCTAACGGCAGACAGTAAGTAAGCCGCAGCGTTGGCCTCGGCACAGAAGCCGGCAGAGCCACTTACACTGTATTGATATGCAGTAAACAGAGAGCGGGATCGAACGCATGCAAGACATGGCCTGCTAAGCAGCCTTTTGTTTAATCAGAGCCTGAGCCGACTGGTATTAGATATTGGATTGTCCTGTACATTAAAAAAAAGACTATTGCATGCAATTACAATGATTTGCAGGAGCAATTAAAACAAGAGGTAACCTTTACCCTGAGAAAAAAAAAAAAGCCATCACTGCGGATCATGAATAATTTACTATTTTAATCTAATGTCCTTATTTATTTATACACATTTCATAAACACCTATAAAATGCTCATAAAAGGACAGGAACATCCCTCTCAGATACATATGGGGAAAACAAACGTTTCATCACAGAGAGTTCGGTGGATCACTGAAAGGGGGGCTCAGCATATTTAACAGGACCTTTCAGACTCCCTCTACAGGACAGAACCGGGATTGCAGGTCAGAACGTGTGTGAGTTCATGTGTAAAGGAAACATGTGGTGCTGCTTTACTGGAAAATGTTGACAAGCCTCGGGTGTAAGGATGGTAAAGCGTTTGGTGCAGTGACCAGCAGATGCTGAGGCCTTTCCCGTCCCCACAGCATCCTGCAGACCCAGCAAATGAGTGTAGTAGTGGAGCACGTCGTCTCCCAGAGGCACCGGGGACACATAGATCACCTCCACATTCTTGTCTGCGGATAGCAATGTATTGTGAATGAGGTACAGCTCATTGTTTGAGCTCATCAGCTACCATATAGATGGACTTTGTAGTTCTACAGTTACATTCTGTAGTCCATCGGTTTCTCTACATACTGTTTGCTTTAATCTGTTCTCTGGTGATCAGATGCCCCCACAGAGCAGGTGTTATTAGGGTGGTGGATGATGGTATGAGTGGATCAGATTCAGACCTGTATGTTCTGACTAAAACTTTCTTTAAAACTTACTTGGATTTGGACAGATTTCGGCTTGATTTTTTATTCTAATTTCCATCTCTGCTAAATTATAATGTATGAGCAAATCACGTGACTCTGTTTTACATTTATCGTTATGCAGAATCAGTGGAAGTGGAAATGTCCCAAAGCATTTCCTAATGTAGCCTAAAATTAATGCTGTTTGTTAATTAATCTGTTTATGATGCTGAAATAATATTCAAATCAGATCCCTATTCTTGCAAAGACGACAAAGATGACAGTATTAGGCCAAAGTCTGGACACCCCTGGTTTAATAGCTTCCATGAAAAACTAATAATATATCGCAATAAAATTTGTGTTCTTTATTTTTAAAGATGCAGTCTGTAGTTCTAGAAACTGTAGTCTACACAGTTTAGGGGAGTGCCTTTATACTCTGTTCTGAGAGGTCTTACACCGGATCTTTACAGAGCAGGTGTCATTTGGGTGGTGGATCATTCTCAGTCCTTCCTCTGCTTAAGTGGGTTTTTTATGAGAATTCTGGTAATAATCTGACGTGGTACCTCAGTGGTTAGAGTGTGGGGCTATGTAAAGGATGAGGGGTTTGAATTCTAAATTCACTGAAGTACAACATTTACAATTACATTATATTTAGTCATTTAGCAGACGCTTTTATCCAAAGCGACCTACAAATGAGAACATTACAAGTCAGAAGTTATGGAGAAAACCAACTACACTGTAAAATCATCAAACCTGATTGTTATTTGATGCTCCCCCCCCCCTTTTTACAACAGGTATTTGTTAAAAAGATGAGTCTTCAGTAGATTCTTCAAACTGCTTAGTGATTCTGCTTTACGGACAGAGTTGGGAAGATCGTTTCACCATTTTGCAGAACGCCACGGAGTGAGAATTAGAAGTACAAGACACCTAACCCCAATTGCTCCCCCTGATTGGATTGTCTGTGAACTATGGTTGATGAGGTGAGCAACCTCATAAAAACCTCATGAAACTGTGTACATCAGAATCACACACACCTTTAATGTCACATAGACGACCCATCTGTGTGTTCTGTAGGACATCAAACCCCCTGAGACTGCGTCGCTGCACCTGAGAGGAACCTAACACACATACGCAAAAACACTTCAGTCCAGTTCCTGACGGGCTGCTCTGCTTTTAAGATAAAAAGGTAATCAAATGATTAAATTCTGTGAAACTATTAGAGTGTGGCGATAAAACAATAGGGTTCACATTTTTAATTATCTCTGCTCTCACTACACTCTTCTTCATCACCCCCAGTGTAAATACAGCCCTCCATCTGCTGCTAATTACCATCCACACTCTTTACAACATATTATCTGCATTGATTCACTTACTGCAGCTTACAGTCCGAAATTTAATGTAGACCCCCCCCACCTCCAGAAAAGAACCGTAAAACTAAAAATAAAGTAGTTAATTGCAATTCTTTATCGGCAAAAAATAATATTTGTCACTTTTTTAATGAATAATGATAACATACATTTTACTACAAGCTACATAAAGATCAGAATTTTATACCAGTATGGAAATAGTTCCTGATTTCATGTCATGAACGAAGGACAGATCACTAAAGAAAAACAGGCCGTACCTAATGAGGGGATGATGTGGATAATGGTTCTCTTGGAGGTGCTGAGTTGGTTCCAGTTGGCGGCCAGCCACTACCCAACACAGACCGCAAGCAGGAGCGTCGACGAACACACACACACACACACACACACACACACACACACACACACACGATATCTTTTTTATTTAATATTTATAAACATAAAAAGAATGTAATGATTTGAGGTGAACATTGGAATCTAAACACAACCTCAGAACCCAAACCACACACACATGTGCACAAAGACCAAACAAACAAACACACTCAAAAAATACATACAATGACCTAACACACACAGAAAAAGATTCTTTAGCACAGAAACACACAATAAACACCCACACATATAAATAAAAGCACAAATACACAGAAAATCTCTATCTCCCACTCACAAACACACACGCAAACACACACGCAAACACACACGCAAACACACACACACAGGATATCTTTTTTTATTTAATATATATAAACATTAAGAATGTAATGATTTGAGGTGCATCAACATTGGAATCTAAACACAACCTCAGAATCCAAACCACACACACATAAAAATGTGCACAAAGACCAAACAAACACACAAACACACACAAAAAAATATGTACAATGACCTAACACACAGAGAAAAAGATTATTTAATACAGAAACACACTATAAACACCCACACATATAAATAAAAGCACAAATACACAGAAAATCTCTCTCTCTCACTCACAAACACACACGCACGCATGCACACACACACACACACACACACACACACACACACACACACACGCACACGCACACAGAAACTCATTCACCCACCACTAGCAATGAGAAGACAGCAAATTAGACTCATCTTTCTCTCTGGGCTTCGTGGTGCCAACCCAAGCATGAATCCATTCATTAAAGCAGCTAAGTGCATACTTCAAAACATCTTCCCTCTATTAATTCAATTAGCAGGTTACATGATGCTTTCTGCCAGGGGTAGATTAAGGCTTAATTAACGCAGTTTGACTGTTTAAATTGTGTAAACACACAATTCCTGTCTGCTGGTGCAGTGAGTGCCAGAATTAAAAAAAATGAAGGTGTGAGTGCTAATTAAAATACATGTTACATTTAAGATGTTACAGAGCTGACAGCACAGATAAAACATCTGCTGTGACAACTGCAAATTACATTTGCTATGTGGGATATTGAGGGCTTCGGAATCCTATACCTGCTTGCCTGAGTAACCTGGGAGCTATAAATATTTTATATTAATGACATATTATTTACACATACATACACAATAGCAAATGTGAGAAGAGCAGAGACTCGTAGTCTAGGGTTAAATTAAACCTAAACCCAGCCCTAATCCTAACCCTAACACTAACCCTAACCCAGGCCCTTGCATGTCTGTGCTTTCAGAACAAAGCAAAGTCCATAAAGGTGGGGTTGGATTAGTTTGGGGTGGAAAAACATGACCTTAGCCTTACTGAACACAACGGGATGAACTAGAACTGAGATTATGAACCAGGACCCTCTTGTAAGTGAAAAACACGACCGACAAAGACGACCGACGTAGATAAAGACTTATTATTTAAGGACAAGATAAATAAATTTACTGATTAACTGTCAGTGGTCAGTGTACTGAGACACTTGTGAAATGCACACATGACTGGTGTCACACAGCACTTGTCCAGTGTCCTATGATATTTATAATGGCCCTCATTCATTCATTCATTCATTCATTCATTATCTCCTGCTTTATCCTCTATTAGGGTCGCGGGGGGGGTTCCCCATGCCCATCCAGGGGAGAACGTCTCGGGCGCTGGGCAAATACACCCAGGACAGGGCGCCAATCCATCGCTGGGCACACACTCACTCACACAGACACACTCTTCATGGGGCAATTTTGGAGAACTCAATTGACTTGATCCATGTTTTTGGACTGTGGGAGGAAACCAGAGAACCCGGAGGAAACCCACACGGAGACGGGGAGAACATGGAAACTCTACCCAGATGGGGATTCGAACCAGGAATCCCTAGCGCTGAGAGGCGAACGTGCTAACCACTAAGCCACCAATGACCCTCATTATTGTGTAAAATCCCACAGCCAGGGTATTCATTTAAATAAAATTGTGACTTCATCATTCCACACACTTTTCAGAAATGCTAATCTATTATACAAGATTACACTTTTGCACCTGGAGATCCTCCATCATCCACCAGTGGGTGCTGCAGCACTCCTCACACCATTGGTAAAACCTATGCCCTCTACAGCAGATTTTGACCCAAATGAAAACAAATCATAATCCCTAATATAGAATAAGATGAGTTAAATACAATAAGAGTAAATTATTTAAGTGCATGTAAATGTGTCTTACCACCCTCCTGGTGTGATAATTATCCAGGTGGCGCTGGCGGGTGGCCTGCAGACTCCTCCTCACTCGGCTCATCTGAGTGTGCAGGAGCCAGGACATGGCGATAGTTCTAGCAGCCCACTGTTGTCTCTGCAGAATTAAATATGTGGCGTGAGACTGATGGTGCCTCCAGTAGTTCTGGATGTGGAGAGCAGCCACATTCTGGCTACCTGAAGGTCCCCTGGTCGAATCCAAGTATCATGGCTGAAGTGCCCTTGATCAAGGCACCCTGATTGCTTCCCGGGTGCTGTATGCTGTAAGGCCAGAGCTCCAGGCATGTGTGTTGACCTCCTTCAGTGTGAGTGTGTGCAAACGTTCTCCCTTGGATGGGCAAGTACAGTTTTGGATTAAGCAGAAGATAATGAGATGAAATGAGACAATCAGCTGTTACCTGCATGTTATCTGTGCTGCGTTGTGCTGGTGTGGGGGGGAGAAATCTGTGATCAGAGACAGCAGTAGGAGGCGGAGTCTTGATTGGCGATGCAGACTGGTATTCTGAGACCTGGGTGACGGCCGTGCTCTGTCCTGTATCTCTTGCTTTTTCTTCTGTTTTAGACAAACATGCAGAAAATCACACCTGATTATATATTAAATATTTTTGTACTAAATTGTAATATTGTAATAGTTATCAGAATTCTGAGTATGAGCACATCAGCATCTCTTGAATTTTTATTTCTGCAGTAATATTTTCTGCAACATTGCATTTAACCCTCATGACACTATTCAATTTCAATGAACCCTAAAGAATCCCTTTCAATGAAGTCTTTTATTTGATTCTCATTCATTCATTATCTTCCGCTTTATCCTATATTTGGGTCGCGCTGGGGGGGGGGGGGGGATACACCCAGGACAGGGCGCCAATCCATCGCTGGGCACACACTCACTCACACACACACACACTCTCTATGGGGCAATTTGGAGAATTCAATTGACTTGATCCATGTTTTTGGACTGTGGAAGGAAACCGGAGAACCCAGTAGAAAACCACGCGGACACGGGGCAATCATGGATCTCCACCCAGATTGGGATTCGAACCGGGAATCCCCAGCACTGAGAGGGAATGTGCTAACCACTAAACCACCATGCCGCCCCTTATCTGATTCTAAGTCCAATAAATCTTCTGGACACAAATCATAATTAAGTTATTAGTACATATTTAAATGTTTAAATAATGAGGATCATAATAAAGTACATTTGGAGTTTTAAAATTTGGAAAACTCTGAAGCTGGTTGGTTCTAACAAACGGTCAACCTCATGTGGGTTTAAAAGAGAGCACGAGCAAATAAAAGCTATAATTGGACAAGAATCAGGAGGTGTGCCAGTGGTTGTGATGACACATGGTGGTTGGACAAAACTAAATCAGGATGAAACATAAGAGAACACTCCTCCCAAAATCTTAATAAATACATAAATCTGAAAATGTTTTTGAAACCCTGCTGATTCTCCAACAACCAGTTGCTTGGGTGGATTTATTGCGTCTCAGATTGTGTGCTTTAGAATGTGTGGATTTATTAGGAAATGTTTTAATTGCAAAATAAATTCTGATTTGAAAAAGCAAATGTATAGTTTATGGCAAATAAACCCAGTAAACAGTGTTGATTTGTGCTGAAGTCTAATTTGCACATATTTTAGCTCCAATATTAGTTTTTTTATTACTTAATGTGATTTAATTTGTTTTTATGAACTCCAATTTGAAATACCGTCAGACTCTGGTGTGTGAATTTGGTGTGAATGCAGTGCTTCTTTCCAAAAGCTCATCCACAAAGTGATGGACAGCACAATTTTGGCAACAGGCTGAGCTGAAACATCTCTATGACAAATTCATCCAAAGCTGTCGAGTCAAATCTGTTTTTCATTGACTTCAGATATCAGAGGATTCAGTGTGTATTGATTTCCCAGCAAAAATTTCATCTGTTTAAATCAGCCGCATGTACGGAAAGGCACGGTCCAAAGATGATGATGAAAAGTTATCCTTATTATTATTATCCATCCATTATCTTCTGCTTTATCTTCTATTGGGGTCGGGGGGGGGGTTCCCCATGCCCATCCAAGGGAGAATGTCTTGGGCACAGGGCAAAGAGACCCAGGACAGGACGCCAATCCATCACTGGGCACACACTCACTCACACAGACACCCTCTAAATGGGGCAATTTGAAAAATTCAATTGACCTTGATCCAGGTTTTTGGAATGTGGGAGGAAACCCACGCTGACACGGGGAGAACATGGAAACTTGACTCAGATTGGGATTTGAACTGGGAATCCCTAGCGCTGAGAGGCGAACGTGCTAATCACTAAGCCACCATGCCCACTTATATATATATATATATATATATATATATATATATATATATATATATATATATATATATATATATACAGTATATATATATATATATATATATATATATATATACATATATTATAATTTCTTTGTTCTGTTTTCAGTATTAAACACTACATTTGTTCTCTATAAAATGTGTCTTGGTATGTATAATAAAGTCTCAAGAATTAATTTGTTGCATTTATATTGATTTAGATGAAAATTGGTGCCTCAGTTTTCATTGATTTCTGATTTCTCTAATTGTTTTTTGACGGATTAGCAATAAAAACAGAGGGTCCACTGAAGTAAACGAGACACTGACGTCCCTTAAAGCTCTATTGTTGTCAGGGAACTTTTCAGCTTCTGTTTTCTATCCACTTGCCTGCACTTTTGTCCATCTTAAAGATCAAGGATGAAGGTGACAGGTGTTTAGGACCAACAGGTACATTGGCCGGGATATCCACAGAATGGCCCATGAGTATATTTCGGGTTCCCACCTGCAGACACATGGAAAAAAGGGGGAAGCAAGATGGGATCAGAATGATGTACTTTACAAAATAGCTTTAAATGTTCTTAAGCCTTTCGTATAAAAGACACAAGAATCTGAACTAGGAATCAGCAAGTCATAAAATACATAAGCACAGATTTAAAGGATCCGCCTCTAGGCTTTACATCCAAAACCAAGAGCACCGAGAGGAAAGAACACGGCCCTTATGAGTGCCAGATCATTGAGAATGCTGTTAGCTTTGGGTCAGCGGCTGCATCGTCTCTACCAGCGCTCTGAAACTTCACTTTAAAAAGCAGAAACATCAGCATCCATTATTCAGGCTGATGGCAGCTTGTAGATGTTATGAAATATGGTGCCATCCTAATTTGTTGACTGTTTGCATTCAGAGATGTAGGGATGGAAAGATGTGGAATGATGTTGTGTGATTACAGCCAACAGATTTTCAGAATTCATTAAAAGAAAGTTGGAGGTATTTTACAGGCAGTTAATGACATTGTAAACTGGCCAATAAGCCCTCTCTTCCCTCCAGCAATCAATCACAAGCTGGCAATGTTTCGGTGAGACTTTGAACAGGATTCAAAATGTTTATTCCTCCTCTCTCAGTCTCTCTTGATTGAACAGCTGTTTGAGATCCACGAGAATTAAATGCCATCAGAGCAATGTCCAAATAGTTAATGTATTAAAAGGCAAGTAGTGACACAATGAAATACTGGAGTGGAATACACAGTCAGGGATCGGTCGAGGTCAGTAAGGCCCATTTGAGTCCAAATCAGGTCACTGCTATGTACATACAGGGATAGTTAACAGGAGATGAAAACCGATTTCTTATGTGATAATGTATGTCATATTTAATCTTGGTGACTGTGCATCGTATGGTTGAAGTGTAAAGGCTTTTCCAGAGGGCTACGGTTCCAGGGCCCGGATATATCGTACTGGCCAGCAGTATTCCATCCATCCATTATCTTCCGCTTTGTCCTCTATCAGGGTCACGGGGGTTCCTCATACCCATCCAAGGGAGAACGTCTCGGGCGCTGGGCAGATACACCCAGGACAGAGCGCCAATCTATCACTGGGCTCACACTCACTCACACAGACACACTCTATATGGGGCAATTTGTAAAATTCAATTGACTTGATCCATGTTTTTGGACTGTGGGAGGAAACCGGAGAACGCGGACACGGGAAGAACATGGAAACTTGAACCTAGATTGGGATTCAAACTGGGAATTCCTAGCACTGAGAGGAGAACATGCTAAACACTAAGCCACCAGTAGTATTTATTTATTAATTTTCAATCTGATCGGAGTTCAGGAACACAAAACCATGAGCCAAAATCATGAGAAAAAGCTTAAAACTTACACCACACTAAAGCATTGTTCCTTAATCGTACTGTAGATGCACAAAATTTAACAGATTGTTTAAGTTTGCAGTTCTGCATGATGTACCTTAGCTTGGGTCTGATCAGATCACTGCTATGTACATACAGGGTTACATTTGAAGAAGATGAAAATTCATTCATCAACCAAAATGACTTCACGATAAATATAAACATTATGAGGTTTCTCCATCCAGCTCCTGCCGACTCGCTAGCTGTCGGTTCTCACACCACTGAGCCAAGTGACACACCAGCAGTGCATGCCAGCTGTGGAAGTGGCCACAGAAATGACCACAGCAGGAGCAAGCAGCTTTAAAGGAAAGCTGGTCCAGAGATAGTGAAGGTATCGGGCACGGTGCCAGCGGCTGGCGGGCGGGCGGTGGGTAAGCTGCGTCTGGCTTATTGGCATGCAAGAACATGTACAGGCACCTGTCCTGAGACAGCTGTAAAGCAGCAGCCCATAATATGGCGACTAGGAGACGGCCGGCAGCTTCCCGGAGAAATGCTGATGTGCAGCAATCTGCGTCTGTCCGCTTTCTCTAGCCAAATCTCAATAGAGATCTGACAGCATCGGTCCTCCGTAATGACAGGCACAGGGTGGTGGTGACAGAGGGATGAAGAATTGCGTGTTAATAAATAAATAAAGCACAACAAACGGTGACCTTCAAAAAGCACTTTGAGAGGCGACAAGCTCAGCATCGCTGCCAAAGCTCCAGACTCTTCACTTCTTTTTTTAAGGTTGAAGAACTCCAGTGAAGGCAAAAAGTCATCTGCGACTCCTCGCCTCGCCTGTCCATCAATTACCTCTCTGACATATGTGGAGTTTAAGGCAACATAAGAGAAGATGAATTTCAGCTGCCATCAGGTGAAGATCAGGTGAAACTTAATTTCCATCTTAAGAAAATTAATGAAATCGTTTTTCTATTAGAGAACTTTAAAAGGTTCGAATGTTTAACTTTTTCTTTATCGCCAATTACTATTTAGATGAGATACTGAAGCCTATCCCAGTGCGTATTGAGCAAAAAATGGAGAAACACATTAGACACATTGACAGTCCAATTCACGGTCGCGTAGTGGTGAGCATGTTCTCCTTTTTGCACCAGGTGGCGTTTCCTTGTTCTCTCACTATCCAAAAACATGGATACCAGATAAACAACCTGCTCTAAATTGCCCCCATATAGTGTGTGTCTATGTGAGTGAGGGTGTGCCCAGTGATAGACTGGTGCCCTGTCCAGCACCCGAAATGTTCTCCCTCGGATAGACTCCAGTATCTCAAAGCAGTGATGATCAAACAACTGAAAATTCTATGAAACTTACAGTAAATCCAGGTTTATAATACAAAATGCGTTGCTGCAGACTGAAGGTTTGGTTCACTAGCTCTCTGTGCTTAGGATGGTCAGGGTTGTGGAGTATTCGTAACATCAACGATGCTTTGTGCTGATGAAGATAAAAAACAAAGAACATCACTGACACACCAAATGTAATACGTAATTTTGCACACAAAAAAAAAAAGTGGTAAACAGACCTTCTCCCCTGGTGTAGAACCCGAAAATCTCTGAGGTTTGATATTTGGAATGGACTCGAGGGGTGGAGACCTGTTTCATTTCATTATTTCATTATTGTTATCAAATGTTTAACATACTGTATATGTATCAGTAAAGTTATATTATACCATGTTGCAATGTTCTCAGTCTTCTTCTCGATTTTAATAACCGGAAGGGGGGGGGGGGGGGGGGGGGGGGGGGGGGGGGGGGGGGGGGGGGGGGGGGGGGGGGGGGGGGGGGGGGGGGGGGGGGGGGGGGGGGGGGGGGGGGGGGGGAAGGTAAAATGAAATACACAATATTTACATATGTGTGCGCCAAAAAAAAAAAAAAAAAATATATATATATATATATATATATATATATATATATATATATATATATATAAATAATTTAAAGTGACATAGTGTAAAGTGACATAGTAAAAAGCAGCAGTGTGGGAGTTTTTAACTGTTCATTTTGTTTAGTAGCCTGATGGCTTGCGGGTAAACATGTTATACAGTAGTTATTGTTCAAATTTCAAAGAATCAGCGTGTTGGATATGAGATTTTAACTACACTGCAGATCACAACCAGCTGAATAAAACTTTCCCTGACCAATATGGTGGCTGCTTTGATCAGAGAGGTGAATGTGCTAAACACTAAGCCACCATGCTGTCCTGCATTATTATTGTTGTTTTAGTTTTTTTTATAAAGTTTTACAGTTATACAGACTGGTTCAAGCTCACAGCAGGACTCTGGTTTGCAACTGCACAACATGCTGAAGCGTATGAGTATAAGAGCAAAGAGAGAAACTATTCAGTGTTGAAAAATGAAAGCAAATTGCATGCAATAATGCTTCAAATACATAAATACAAGTATAAAATGTAAATATATTAGATTGAAATTGTAAAGCCTATTAACAATTATAAGGTCAAAATCGCAGTCGTTGTATTCCGACCTTGAGTTTCAGAGAATTAAAAAAATATAATAAAAAATGTCACTCTCAAAAAAGGCAATTGCAACATGAGCATAGTGCAATTTATTATACATATTAAAACACACAGGAAATCTCTGAAGCTCCTTTTGACACACGCATGGTAACCCTGAACTTTACTTAACATTACTCAGGAAAGCTGAATGTGCGATTGTTAGGTTAGTCGTAACAGATTTTACTCTGCCGGCTCTCTATAAATTCTATTAAAGTCCTACTGTGTGATTGTGTGAATAGAGCTGCTTACAGTGAGCGAGTGGTCATGTTCAGGTTTTTCTCATGCGGCTGGCACAAAACAACAATGCAAACGTCTTAGAATAAAAGAAAACAACAATAAAAAAGTCAAGTTGGAGATTTGGGGACTTTTGTTAAAGGCTGACGCTATAATTCAAGGTCAGAGAAATGCAAGGAACGACAAGAGACGTGTTTGGTCATGAACAAATTTTGAATGATGGACATTATGTCTTGCTCTGCATCAGCTTCTAGACTGTGCATTGTTTAAAAAGGTCTGTCCATTTTCACTGAGCATTATAAAATGTTTACACATGAAGACAAAAAATGATTGTGTTCATTTTAAAGCATTTTTAAAAATGTTATAAGTATTTAAAAAAGTATATTTATTTAAAATATACAAAAGAAGGGTGGGATGGGGCAGGGCGGGCTGGTGGCATAGTGGTTGGCATGTTCACCTCTTAGTGCAAGGGATCCAAGTTGGATTCTCGATCTGGGTGGAATTTCTCCAGTTTCTAAAAATATAAATTCAAGGTGAATTGCATTATATTGCCCCTATCTAAATAGCAAATCTGCCTCTCAGCACTTGAGATCCAGGTTGGAATCATTCTGGTCACAAATATTTAAAAAATATTTTATATGATTATTATTTTGTATTATTCGCCTCTCAGTGCTAGGGATTCCCGGTTCGAATCCCAATCTGGGTGGCGTTTCCATGTTCTCCCCTTGTCTCCTCCGGGTTTCCCGGTTTCCTCCCACAGTCCAAAAACATGGATCAAGGTCAATTGAATAATCCAAATTATTCTGCATAGAGTTTCTGTGTGTCTGTATGAGTAAGTATGCCCAGCGATAGATTAGCACCCTGTCCTGGGTGTATTTGCCTAGCTCCCGAAATGTTCTCCCCTAGATGGGCAAGGGGGACCCCCTAGTAGACCCTAGCAGAGGACAAAGCGGAAGATAATGGATGAATGGATGGATTATTTTGTATTGTTTGGTCCTAGGTGCATATAACAAAGCCAAAAGCCCCGTAACCAAAACTACAGCATTGTAAACAGTAGTTTAAACGTGGCTGTATTTTTGTTTGACATGATAAAACATTCTGAGGTATTAATGACCTTAATACACTCCTCTGTCCGACTGATGGCAGCATCCAGTGGCTCGATACCAGCAGGAGCATCTTCCTCTTCCTTATCAGTAGCAGCAGCAGAAATCCTTTTCCTCAGCTGCATTAAATCGTCCTGCACCTGCAACAACACAACCACGAGCACACAGAGAGCACGACGCAGGAATTATTTCTGTATTGTGATTAATGTCGGCACGGTGGCTTAGTGATCAGCATGTTCGCCTCTCAGCGGAGTTTCCATGTTCTCCCTGTGTCCGCGTGGGTTTCCTCCGGGTTCTCCGGTTTCCTCCCACAGTCCAAAAACATGGATCAAGTCAATTGCGTTCTCCAAATTGCCCCATATAGAGTGTGTCTGTGTGAGTGAGAGTGTGTCCAGCGATGGATTGGCGCCCTGTCCTGGGTGTATCTGCCCAGCGCCCGAGACGTTCTCCCCTGGATGGGCATGGGGAACACCCCGCAACCCTTATATAGGATAAAGATAATGGATGGATGGATGATTAATGTCCCTGTAAATGTTGGGGGTCTAATTTACCTGCAAAAGCACGCGTCCGACCTCGTCTTCTTTTAGAATATTGTGCGCCATCCTTTTAAGTCTTTATAACCGAAGTTACGCCTATGTTTGCTAGTTTGTGGATGTTTTTAAATAAGCCAGTGAACTCGAAGGCCAACTTTTCTCTGAACTAAAAAGCCGCTTTATTTGTATGCGGTGCGTAACTCAGTCACGTGACCGTAGCTGGGGCAACATGTCGCACAGGTCAGATGTAAACAGTCAGCTGGTTAATGAAACCCGTTAATAAAACTTACAAACTTTACATTCATGTATATAAGGCAAACTGTGTGACAAGACAAAACCTTAAAATAGAACTGCACATAGTTCCTAGCACAGCTTCATGCTAAAGGTTAGAGTATGCAAATAAAGCATGGTATGTACAGATTAAATATGAGGTAGCAAAGTTTGCAGAGCATGAAAATATTTAATAATATTTAATATTTAATAATAAATATTGTACGTAGTAGAAAGGTGCGTGTATAAACGTACAATCTCGATACTGCATTTATTTGTACATGTATTATAATCTGGTAGTTTATATAATCACTCTAAGGTGGTTTTCCACTTCTGTTTTCATACATTTACATTTAGCAGACGCTTTTATCCAAATTACAAGTCAGAAGTTATAGAGAAAACCAAACTATACTGTAAATTCATCAAACCTTCCCCCCCCTTTAGTCTTTTTTTACAACAGGTTTTCAAAATAAATAATTAAATTTAATAAATAATAAACATTTGTTTTGTTCTTTTTTCTTTGCAGCATATTCACGGATTTATCAAAGTGCGCGTCTGTCTCGTTGCTTATGTGAAATGTGTAGCAACAGCGCCCCTTGTGTTCATATTGCAAACCTAAACGTCACCGTGTGAAATCAAATCTCCAACTATGGAGTCGACTCGATAGTTACTTATTGCGAGAATCGACTCTTTTTGTGTGCTCGGTTCTTCGGTCCAACCGCTTGACTCTGAACCGCAGTAGCAGTCTGAATGCTGCGCTTACGCTCGGCGTTATAAACTGTTCACAGATTAAAACATGTCGGAGCAGAAAGAAGAGGAAGGTGCTTCATTACCATCTGTTATAATCACGAGTTGCGCTCCCGCTTTTAAAGAAGAGGAGCTGGTTAGACGTGAGTAGCTACGACGCCTGTTAGCTCGGAAGCTAACGAACTGGACTGAGGCAGCGTCTGTGTGTCAGACAGAATTCTGTCTTTAGTGGTGTTTTTATTTTATCCATCGTTTCATCCATTATCTTCCGCTTTGTCCACTTTTAGGGTCATGGAGGGGGGTTCTCCATGCCCATCCAGGGGAGAACATTTCGGGCGCTAGGCAGATAGACCCAGGACAGGGCGCCTATATATCGCTGGGCACACGCTCACTCACACAGACACACTCTATATGGGGCAATTTGGAGAATTCAATTGACTTGATCCGGGCGGAACGTTGGTTTAGTGGTTAGCATGTTCTCCTCTCAGCACTAGGGATTCCCGGTTCGAATCCCCATCTGGGTGGAGTTTTCATGTTCTCCCCGTGTCCGCGTGGGTTTCCTCCGGGTTCTTCGGTTTCCTCCCACTGTCCAAAAACATGGATCAAGTCAAATGAGTTCTCCAAATTGCCCCATATAGTGTGTCTGTGTGAGTGAGTGTGTGTCCAGTGATATATTGGCGCCCTGTCCTGGGTGTGTCTGCCCAGCTCCCGAAACGTTCTCCCCTGGATGGGCATGGGGAACCCCCCCCCCCCCTAGTAGAGGATGAAGCGGAAGATAATTGATGGATGGAATTGACTTGATCTATGTTTTTTGACTGTGGGAGGAAACCGGAGAACCCGGAGGAAACCCACGCGGACACAGGGAGAACATGGAAACTCCACCCAGATGGGGATGTTAACCGGGAATCCCTAGTGCTGAGAGGAGAACATTCTAAACCACTAAGCCACCTTAATGCCCATTTTAATACTGTGGTTATTTCAGGGGTTTGGTTGTTTTGGTTTTTTTAGTACAAACTGCACAAAAAAGGGTAATAAGTTGCTGACATGTCTGTTGTCTCCTGGAGCTCTTAGCCATTTGCTTATAATTCAATTATAATGCAAATAAGAACCGGTTTTATTAAAGAGAACCAAACATACGTTCCATTACATCACATTATGATTTCTTTAAACAGTTAACTGAATCTGTGTCGAAGTAAACAAACGCTAAGTTACGTTTGTAAAGCAGCTGTCAAAACGCAACCTGGACATTTCTTCACCATTCAATGAACTATTGTTTCTAATAAGTACACTTTCATTAGTGCACTTATTAACTAGTGTGCTTTATGTAAAAAAAGGTAGCTTGTACACTGAGCACACACTCTATGGGGCAATTTAGAGCATTTAATATACCTTGAATCCATGTTTTTGCACTGTGGGAGGAAACCAAAAAACCTGGAAGACTTTGATGTTATGTATTAAATAAGAAGGATAATACCCATCCAATCTCTTTCTTGTTATTGTAGAAATCCTGGAGGTGTCTTCATTACCCGAGCCAACTAAAAGGCAGGATGAAGTAGTTTGGTATCCATGGACAATAAACAACAAATATTATACTGCTGACGTCAGTCTTTGTGTTGTGCCAAGCCCTTTTAGCATCAATGCAGAGGTGGCTCAGAGTACACAGGCCTTCATTGTCTACTTTGATAGTACAAAGGTAAGTGACCAATTATAAACTTTGATTTGTTTGGCCGTTTTATCTATTCGTTTTGGTGTCTTATTGTTTTAACCGTGATTAACACTTTACAGAAGGATGGCCTGAGCAGTGTAAATCCATGGTTACATCTGGTGGATGAAATGGCTCCTGAGGTTCTCATCTTGGTGTGTGACCATGTGCATGAAACTGGTGAGTGCTGCTAAAGAAGATGAATGTTAATGTTTCCTCCCATACAATCAATTTTATTATTATTATTATTATTATTATTATTATTACTATTATTATTATACAACTTTAACAGGGGCGTCACGGTGGCTTAGTGTTTAGCATGTTCTCCTCTCAGCACTAGGGATTCCCGGTTCGAATCCCCATCTGGGTGGAATTTCCATGTTCTCCCCGTGTCTGCGTGGCTTTCCTCCGGGTTCTCCGGTTTCCTCCCACAGTCCAAAAACATAGATCAAGTCAATTAAGTTCTCCAAATTGCCCCAAATAGAGTGTGTCTGTGTGAGTGAGTGAGTGCCCAGCGATAGATTGGCGTTCTCCCCTGGATGGGCATGGGGAACCCCATCGCGACCCTAATAGAGGATAAAGCGGGAGATAATAAATGAATGAATAAACTTTAACAGGTTGAGACCTGGAAGATGGGAAATTTACAGATTACAGATTTTGATGGCACCATTTTTGCATAAGAAAAACAAATTTTTCTTATGAATGTTGTCATGACAATGTTATTGTTCTCTTCCAAATAATTAATTGTAAGTTTAAGTGCAAAAACAATGAATTGTCTCATGCCTAACCTGAACTTACTGTTTCTGCTGTTTTAGGTGTAACCAGACATGAAGCTCAGCAGTGGTGTCTCTCTCATGCGTTTGAACTGGTGGAGCTTAATCCTGAGGAGTTACCTGATGAAGATGGTAAGACGAAGAAGAAGAAAAAAAAGATTCATTTCAAGTGTTTCATGCAGTCAAATCACTGAGAATAGTTGGACAAACTTGGTAACTTTTATATATTAAAAGAAGATTATTATTATATATTTATTGCAGATGATTTTCCAGAGTCCACAGGAGTTAAGAGAATTGTTCAGGCTCTAAATGCTAACGTGTGGTCCAGTGTGGAGCTGAAGGACGGTAAGCTTTAGGTTATAGATCAGTTTCATAGGTAATAGTTTAAAGATACAGCTTAATGCTGAAGATTAAAAGTTTAACAATTAATATAGTGGATCATCACATTAAGCGATAAATGTTAAAAAACCTCTGTTTCAGAGCACAATCAGGGATTCGGCCTGATGAGCAGTTTGGTTGCTTCTCATCATAATACTCCTCGACCTTCTTCAGAGGCACAGGTCAGCAGGGGTTGTGATTTTCAGGTGTTTTGACAAAAAGAAAGAAGATATAAATTGTGGATTATTAATAATGAACATCTGAATAAAATGAAGAAAATTAAAACGTCTGTGGTGTTCAATATCTCTTAAGCGACATTACTGTCATATATATTTACTTTGGAAGCAAAAAAGTAGATATAAAAACTGCTGCTTTTGTGGCTTTTTGTTCTTAATATTACAGAACCCGTCTAAAAGTGCAGATGGACAATCAGAAGATCAGACGTTTGGAAGATCTGAAAAAGAATCAAAGAGTGTCGACTCAGTAGGTAGGACTGAAATCTGTTCTGGCAAACAAGCAAAGCATTCAACCTATTTAAAAAAAATCACATTTGGAGGACATTATTAATCTTCTGTTTCGGCTGTGTGCAGTTAAAACATCTTAACATTATTTCATCTTTAAATATATTTAAGATGTATACTGTACTGATTTTTAAAACTCTTTATTCTGTATTTAACTTAGGGTTCTGTGGCCTGTTCTAATAGTAATTTTAAAAAAATTCTAAATGAGCTGTAGTTGTTTGGTCACAGATTTAATACTTAATGATGAAAGAATGTGTCATTTTAGATTCACTGACCAACATGGACATTCAGGAACTGGCCAGCCTCACAGCTGGAGATGCGGATATGGAAAACTTTGAGCGTCTCTTCACTAAACTGAAAGAAATGAAAGGTAGCAGAGGATCACAGTCATCTGATTGCTGTATTTGTTGTATTCAATATGCGTACTAAATAAGTATATAGAATATACTGCTCAGCTCTTATTCAGACACCTGCAGCGCACCTCAGTAAAGTGATAGTTTCTATAATAATATTCTGAAATATAACTAAAAACTTTATATATATATATATATATATATATATATATATATATATATATATATATATGGTGGTGTGTTTCGCACTGAGAAGCAACCTGTGTTCACTGATGAATGATAAGAGAATTAGAGGATGACTCATTACTATCACAATCACATCAGTGTCACTGCAACACTGAGAATCATCTACCACCTTAATAATACCTGCTCTGTGTGGTCCTGATTGTAAATGTAATATTTACACCCAAGTTATAGTTCATGAAAAAATATGTACCGAGTGTTCATCATTCCTTTTGTGATTTAGATAAAGCCTCGTCATTGCCTCATGAACAGAGGAAAGCACACGCAGAAAAGGTAACCTTAAACCAAACCCAAAAAAGTCCATAAAACATTAAGTTAAGTAAATATTACTCCAATGATATTCCACATCATAAGTTTCATAGAAATGGATTTATAATCACAGCACTGTTCTTATTCTTAATTAGGTGGCTAAGGCATTTTGGACGGCTATCGGCGGGGACCAAGACGAGATTGGCGGTTTGTCTTCAGACGAAGAGAGTTGAAGTTAAACCTGGGTTTTCCAGCCCAGTCTATTCCCCCAGCCTTAGGGACTGGGCTGTGACATCACTACATCTGGGGTAACGTGGGGTGAGACGGACAGGGCGCTTCTGTTCGGTCTCCTGATGCACAGCGGTTTTGAGCTGCTGGTGTTTAAACCCTGTAATCTGAATGAATTGAGGAGGGTGTGGCAGAATAGAGATTTACCCACAAGCACCCCTTATTGTGGATTTGAAACCTAGAGCTGCTCTGTTCAGCCTGGAAGTGTACACAAGTTCTTTAAGGCTGAAAGTGATGACTTTTTTATTGTTTTATCATTCTGGATATAAAGTCATAAGTGTGTAGAACAGTGTTTTTGTCTTTGATCCACGATGGAAATATGCCAGTAATCCAGTAAATCCAATCAATCAAAACGTCTTATGCTAATTTAAACCTTGAGATGATTTATAACAAAAACGTGCTAATACCCCATGCTTATTCAGGGGAGAACCTTTCAGGCGCAGGGCAGATACACCCAGGACAGGGTGCCAAACTATTACTGGGCAAACACCCACACCAGGTTATAAAGTTCCACACCCTCCCTTTAAATACTCTGAACCTGCCTTTTAAATGAACTAGTGTTAGAATAATGAATGCTTACATCACTGAAGCTGAAGCAGATGATTTACTTCATCAGTCCTCAAGACGTCCTGTCCAAACAAGAAACACAACATCCTCAAGTGTTTTCCACAGACATTCATGTCAATGAGACGTGAGAGGTAATTAAAGAGTTTTACCTTTAAATCAGTTGAATCTGAGCTGATGATGTATCCCTGTTGCAAACCTACCAGCAGAGTCCAAAGTTCAATGTCTGCTTTAGAGTGACAAGTTCTTCATCATGGCATTTCCATCCATCCATCTTCTGCTTTATCCTCTATTAGGGTCGTGGGGGGTTCCCCATGCCCATCCAGGGGAGAACGTTTCGAGCGGTGGGCAGATACACCCAGGACAGGGCGCCAATCCATCGCTGGGCACACACTCACAGACACACTCTATATGGGGCAATATGGAGAATTCAATTGACTTGATCCATGTTTTTGGACTGTGGGAGGAAACCGGAGAACCCGGAGGAAACCCATGCGGACACGGGGGGAACATGGAAACTCCACACAGATGGGGAAGAGAATGAATGAATGAATGAATTTAATTACATCAAATCCACACAAAATAAAATGATTTACTTAAAGATTAAAATAAAGAAATGAATGCAAATGATACGGGTTTGTTGCAACAAACAAAACTCAGAATCCATTTTAATATGCACCTTTTATTATTAAAATACTTGGATTATAAAATGCAGCAATAAACCACAGCTTAATACAACAAACCAGTTAATACACGAAACCCTCTACGCAGGTAAATACACAAAATAAAGCACACTGAAAGAAATACAAATAATATATTGAAAATACAGCAGGGTCAATAAGTACTGATGAAGCTTTCTGGTGAAAATCATGACAACCTAACAGAAGGGGGCGCTGCAGTGGTGGTGGAGCATGGTTCTTGCAGTGGGGTCCACAGCACTGGATCCACTCTTTAAGGCTCTCTAAGTTCTGTACATGGAGTTTCTCTCGGTTTAGAACACAAGCAATTCCAACGAGCCACAACCACAGAGGATGCAATATTCCAAAGTGTAATTGCTTAAAATGTCAGCAGGAGGCGCCTGTGGTCCTCAGTGCAGCAAAATTATGCGATTAATCTCAATAATCCGGTCTGTGAAAATTGGGGGGGGGGGGGGGGGGGGGGGGGGGGGGGGGGGGGGGGGGGGGGGGGGGGGGGGGGGGGGGGGGGGGGGGGGGGGGGGGGGGGGGGGGGGGGGGGGGGATACACACATACACACATATATACACACACAAAACTTTCATAAACCACAGTTAATGTAGTTAATCTTGTGCACTCAGGCTGAAAGTCAAGTATCAGTGGAACGGTGCATCAACCGCCTTAAAAACCTCCTTTCAGAATTCGAAAAGCTATTTAATAAGACAATAAGACAAATGTATTCTGCGTCAGTCAATAGTTTAACAATCATTAAACTCATAAATGATTATTAGGCTGCAGGGCCCCCTAGAGGAGGCTGAGCTCATCAGCTCGTGCTGCTTACTTGGGTAATGGGGCTTTTATCCAGACACCCCTCATCTATTACAATCCGAAAAGACAAAAGCAAATATCTCTGCTACTCTGCACCATGGTTACTATGCAAAACTAGAAAAAAAAAAAAAAAACATGTCTTTTAGCAAAATGCAATACTTAAGTTTTTCTTTTGTCACTGACAAAATTCCATCACTGATGAGATGCACATGCCGGTTCTTGATCGTGTTATCATCCAGATATGGTGATGTGTGTGGTTGACCTGCATATTCCCAATTCTGAACTTTTAAACAGGGAACAGGTCAGCACTGAGGTCCCTCTAGGTTTTTTTTTTTAAAGATGTGGGACCAAAAAATTATATAAAAAAAACATAAGGGCTTGAAATCATTCCATTGACTTTATAGTCGTCTGAACTGAGGGACGTACAGCTTCGATCGTTGTATGAAGCAGCAGAACTTCCCAGCTTTCTCGAGCTTTCAAAATGGGACGCCCCCGAAATCCTTTGAATCGAGCACAGAAGAGGTAGGTCCTCACTAAATTACTTAATCCATTACATATTTAATTAAACAAGCATCAGTTATGAAGAGTTCGGATGCAAAATTTTGAATTCTTTATGTCCTCGATGTGTTACGTCATTGGGAGAACAAGTGCTAACATGATATCAGCAGTGCTATAAACCGCAAAGTACCTTTAAACTATGGGAGTAAATAATCCCAGGCTCTAATCTGCATCGCAGATTAAAAAAGGGACCAAGATGTCAAAGAAAAAGCAAAGTGAAATGATCCATATTGAAATCAATATGTCTACACTGAACCTCGGCTTGAGAAAAGACTTGAGCTAAAGACAGAATTCTCAAAGTTATACGAAGCAAAAATAAGGAATTATTTGATGCAGAGAATACACAGAATGCAAAACACAAACATTGCATGATGTTTTTAGAACCAATATCAAAAATACAGCAAAATCCTGAATCAATACTGAATCACACTATGATGCTACTGGTTCTCAATCAGCTCCTCAATCAAGCATACTGTGTTCTAAAAGGAAACCCCAAAGAGTTTCTACACCAGAACACAGTGTGGAAATAATACAGGTCTGTGTGACAGCACTGAATGACCCGTTAGAGACGTTGAAGTGCTCAGTGCAGGGAGACATACTGCACAGATCCTAAGCCTTAAACGCACGTGAACTTCAGCACGTCATGAGGAGAACACTTACATAATGCTGCGAGAACACAGCACCGACTCCCGAAACCCGCATGCAGACGACCCACGGGGCCTGAGAATGCTTCCTCCAACGTCCCCAAATACTCTTTAGCTAAAAACCTCAAGATTTAAGCAAAAGCTTAAACCCTAATGTAAAAAAACCCTCTAAAATATAGTTTTATATCCAAAAATCAATCTACATATCATACACAGCTAGTCAGTGGATCTCTAGCCACGTGATACCGGTAATAAAAAGTGCTTGGATTGAGGGAATAACAAAGCCGGGTGTTACGTGATGGAGCGGCTTGCTCCAGATGGGTCTGCTGAGTCCTCTGCAGATGCTTACAGCTGGTCTGTAGGAGGCAGCGGCGTGCTGGTGTCATCACATGGCTGTTTGCTTGAGCACTGGTAATGCAAGTGGTGCTGGTTGGACTATGACACACTTGAGCAGGGGATTCTGGGTGAGCCCATCTGAGTAAGGACCTTATCCAGCCACTGCAGAGGGCCGTTCAGGTGCAGCTCAATCCAGCAGGGGGTGCTGGTCACAGTCTGGCGCCTAATGGTAACAAGGAACCTGATCAGCAATCTGTTTAGGCATGGTTTCAGAAATCACTGCTGCTAATAAAAGGTCACCCCCCCCCCCCGACACACACACACTTTCAAAAATAGTCATGTTTTTTTATTATTTATTCATTTATTTAACCAAAGGTACCAATATAGTGATGTAATAATCCCCTAGAACAATTGCATGTAACATAACTACAGGGGAGGCGGCACGGTGGTTACGTGGTTGGCACGCTCTCAGCGCTAGGGATTACCGGTTCGAATCCCCATCTGGGTGGAGTTTTCATGTTCTCCCCATGTCTGCATGAGTTTCCTCCGGGTTCTCCGGTTTCCTCCCACAGTCCAAAAACATGGATCAAGTCAGTTGAGTTCTCCAAATTGCCCCAAATAGAGTTTGTCTGTGAGTGAATGCGTGCCCAGCGATAGATTGGCTCCCTGTCCTGTCTCCTATATCTGCCCAGCGCCCAAAACGTTCTCCCCTGGATGGGCATGGGGAACCCCACCGTGACCCTAATATAGGATAAAAGCGGAAGATAATAAATGGATGAATTTATTTTGTGTTGTTTGCATAAAAATAATTGTATTGACTGAATTCTAGCAGATTGTAGAAATATTTGTTCCATAACTTCAGTTCGGCTCTTAAATGTAACGTTTGGCTGTATCTCACACTGAGTAAACCTCTCTCTCTCCCTCACACCCACCATCTTTATTCCTTTACTGTTACACAATAACCACCTGCAGTATTTATCTCCTGCTACTTTGTAGCTTCATCAATTCGGCATAATGTTATTTTTTATTAAACTAAACTTGAAGTCTGAAATAACAATTGTTTTTCCTGACTCAGGGGTCATGTGCATGAGCATGTGCTCACCTGTACTCCGCTCCCCAGCCTTTGACGAAGCTCATGCGGATTGTGCACATGCGGGTCAGCTGGTACACAGCCTCAAATCCCTGATTCACCGACTGAGCCAGCAAAGCTGCAAACTCCTGGTTGTTGAAGATCTTTAGATTACAGCCTTTAAAAACAACACACACACACTTCAGCAATCCTGTCAAGTGCAATGCATGAGAACAAGCACTGCCACACAGATGACTCATCAAGGGCATGCAGTGAAAGAGTGTAGCATCAATCACAATGTGCTGACATGGGGCATTTTGTGTGTTGTGTGCGTCTGATTCACCTGGTGGAATCTTGCAAACGGTGGCCGGATGCCAGCCATAGCGCTGATTACAGTTGGGGCTTTGGACAAAGATGGCACTGTCACTCAGACATTCCGCGAACACTTCACCACCTATGTAATACAGTCGAACTCCCCGACCTTCCAGAGTGAGAGGAAAGAATAAACAAATGAGCTCCCGGTCTGCTTTATTTCCATGCTGAGGCAGAAGTTTAATGTCGCAGTTCATGCAGCAGTACCAATGTGTCGGCGTGTTATCTCCACCGCAGTGTTACGGTTCACGTTGGACAGAAGTCCCAGGCAGAAGCGCTCAGCATTCGAGGGATCTGTAAATCCATCCACAGTGAGGGACGGCTGTGATGCATAGAACGTTTCTCCCACACGCTGATTCAGCTCGTAGTACGAAATGGAGCACCAGAATGCCGACTCGCAGTATGTAACCGGCTGCAGGTCTGGATACGAGTACGAAAACGACAAGAACACATAAAAATTATAAGCACAGAATCACAGAACAGGCTTCAGGGAGCATTTGTACAAAAAAAATAAATCAAAACGAGTACCTACAGTTCAGTGAGCAATAACACACAGCTTTAAAGTTCAAACACCCACACTGAGTAATAAATCTACCACTAAAGAACACCGAGTACATCATAATGAAGAAACATCCGTAGATTCGTCTCAAAGACAGTTTCATGCTGTTCTAAAAACGTCCCCGCTGATCATTCTTTCTACAGTTTGCTTAAGTTGCTTATGAACTGCTCACGGCCCGAAGTACATGCAATTGAACGATTCATGTGAACCTGTTGTGTGTTGTGGGCTCCACCCGGAGTTTTAAACTATGATTTGAGTGTGAAGTCGATCACATGTTGGGCCTTTACTCATCTGCCCTTAAAGCAGTGATTCTCAATTCTTTTCTGTTAAGCCCCCTAGGAAGAAGAAAACATTTTGCGCCCCCTGCCCACACACACACACGCCCACCCCCCCCATACATGAATAAATGGGATGATTGTCTATAAATTTGTTATAAGTACATGTTAAAACTACACCTCTTTTATAACAATGTATCCTTATTAACAATAAAGAAAACAAAAAATATATATAGATGAACTTACAACAAAGAATAATTTTATTCACTTTGTTTTTTAGTTTGTAACAGAAACGAATGAAATCCTTATTTAAACTACAAACATTTTTGAACTGACTGGCATTTGATACTGAAAATGAAATGAAATAAAATCAATAAATAATAATGAATTCAAATTCATCAGCAACATTAATTCAGGAGCACAATTTATTAATATATTAACACTTTAACCTACAAAACAAAAATGAATACAACGATTTGTACTCATTTTTTTTTTTTAAATCAAAATGAGGAAGTCAGAACTAATGGCTACAATGTGCACATTTTTTGTTTTGTAGCTTTTCTGAAGTAGCTTTAATAAAGCGGGATGATTACTGGCTCTACTCGTCACATTTACGATTTAAAAACTCAAGCGGTTATCGGCGTGATCGGGGTGTAATGTCTTTAAGTGACGCCTTCATTTATTTGGCTTCACGTTGTCCGCTGCCAACATTTTAAAGACAGAAGACACACCGGTCTTTCTTTGTCTCCACCTTAGTTACGGTTACAGTTACAGTGAAGCCATGCGCTACGCACGCTTCTTCATTTAGCTTCCGGTTGACTTTATCTCATTATCTTCGTCTTTCTCCGCCTTTCTCTCTGCCGTCCCTGTTTTTTTTCCCCATGTTGTCTCTTGAGGGTTTGTTCAGTACACGTAATATCACTTGCTCTCTGATTTCTTGTTATGCGCCCCCCCAGGCACCACACTGCACCCCCCCCAGGGGGGCACACCCCACTATTTGAGAAGTACTGCCTTAAAGGTTCACTCTGTAGTGGCGTGCTTTCTACCAAACTAATCACACCATGCAGGGTCTCTCTCTCAAACACACTCTCTCACCCTGCACAACTTGTATGGATAGATAACACACAACAGATAATCCAGACATATCACACCAGAGTACAGCGTGTCCAGTTTTAATAGTAATGTAAAAAACTCAGATACAGAACACTGATCTGAATGAAAGGAATGTATTTGTTGCATTTTTTGGAACAATGTAGCCTTAAATGACCCACAAATGATTGATTTTAAAGCAGGAACGTGGTTAAAAGTAAAGTCAAACCAATTTTAAACCGATAAAATGACTTTTTAGTTATTGCATATGAGGATTATAATTTATAATTCACTTTAGATTAAATGGTCAGGTTAAATAATAACAAACAATAATGAATGAATAACCCAAATGAATAACATGGTCATTTCAGGATTTAAATTCTTGCTGTTATTCATTAAACTTCCCTGTTTAACTGACTGGATCTTATGAAACCCCAAGGTCTACTTCTATGTCTCTAGGTACATTTACCACAAGTGAGTCTTACCATGGTTGCTGCCGGTAGGAGAAACAGGGTTGGGTGATAGGTTTGGGGAACCTGTGGGAAAAAAAAAAAAAGAAAAAAAAAAACATTTCAACATGAGCAAACAGCCTGCAATTAAAACCTGCAGTCAGCAAATGGTGTTAAAAACGGAAAACAGATGGCAGTTGAGAGGATGGACCTGTGCTCATCTGCATATCACTGCTCTCGCCATCTTCACTGAGATACCCTGGTGGAGGCGTCTCTGAAATAAAGTGAGATAACGAACGCGTCAGAACACATCAACATGACCTCCGGTAACTGTTTATTAATATTCATCCTCTGTAAGCACATCATTTTATCTTGTCACAGGAAATCACACATGCCCACTCATGCAGTCCCTCATGCAGACCCTCATGCAGACCCTCATGCAGACCCTCATGCAGACCCTCATGCAGTCCCTCATGCAGTCCCTCATGCAGTCCCTCATGTCTCGGTGGGACTAGGAATCGAACCGGAGATCTTTATTATATTTTATATTGATTTTTACAAAATAATTTAATATTTTGTGTTAATATTCAGCAAAAGCCCAGCGTTTTTTTTTCCTTCAATATCAATGTTATTTTATATTTATATTTTAAAAATATATAAAAACTATTATAAACATTGTTCTGGTAATTTCAATTTTATTTGTTAAAGTTAATAATCTAATAATAATAATTATATTATAAGAAATCTGGAATCGTTTCATGTCTAGTTGGAAGATAGGAACATTAAAAAGTGCAAAATGGATCGTTTTATATGCAGCGCGCTATGAATTCAGAAAATTGGTAAATTAAAGCTGCAAATTATGATTTTTATAAACGCTACTGTAACAGCACGGCTCTGCAAAACTCAGCACGTATGCTTTATTATTCTGCAAAACTTAAAATGGAAATATTGGGTGAACACCAGACACAATCAACAGTTTGCGCAATAACGCTCAGACTGAGAGGCTCATCATGTACCAGGGTGCGTGTCTAGGTGAGTGTTTTTTTGGCTCTTACCAGGTATGTAGTTGATCTGTGGCTCTATGCCTGCTGGAAAATTGGTGTTCTCAGGGATTGAATTGCTATAATCGTCCAGTGGAGGAAACTCAGCCGGAATATCGGTGTGTCGGGGGACCAACACGGGAGGCAGAACTGCACACGTACACAGAGCAAACACGAATCAGTAATACAGAACAGAAGTTTTATATTTGTATTACATTTTGGTCATTTATTGGATGCTTTTATCCAAAGTGACTTACAAGGTGAGCACAGGTTTAATCACAGCATTTCTGTAGCAATGAGGGTTAAGGGTCTTGCTCAAGGACCCACACTGGTAACTTCAATGGACCTGGGATTTGAACCCCCAACCTTCAGATTGATAACCCAACACCCTAACCACTGAGCTACCGCACCCTTTAAAGATCATAATGCTGAACATGCTCGGTGAAAGAGTGCTCACCCGGTGTCTCTACGCGCTGGTAATGGTATGGGTTCACGCATACTTCATCTTTCTTCATGTGGAAAGCAAATTCACACAAATCTACAGCACGAAGTTCATGGTGGGACTGAAGGTCTGGCCAGCGCCACATCCGGCAGTAGATGACATGAGGGAGGCCTTTTCTGTGAGACACCTGCAGACGGCCATCTAGCGACCTAAAAAAATGGAAATGGAAATCAATAAATGTAAAAACAAAAAGGCTTGTTGGTGGTGGTGGGGGGGGGGGTTGATGCATCCAGGACAGGGCTTCAACCCATCGCTGGGCACACTCACCCACACAGACAGACACACATACTATATAGGGCATATTTACATTACATTACATTTGGTCATTTAGCAGACGCCTTTATTCAAAGCGACTTACAAGGTGAGCACAGGGTTCATCACAACATCCCTGGAGCAATGAGGGTTAAGGGTCTTGCTCAAGGACCCACACTGGTAACTTCAGTGGACCTGAGATTTGAACCCCAACCTTCAGATTGATAGACCAACATCCTAACCACTGAGCTACCACTCCCTCAGATTTAGATAGGACAATTTAGAGCATTTACCTTGAATCCATGTTTTTGGTCTGTGACAGGAACCCAGAGAACCCAATGGAAACCGATACAAATATGGGGAGAACATGGAAACATCACCCAGATCAGGGTTCGAACCTGGATCCCCAGTGCTTAGAGGTGGACATGCTAACCACTAAACCACCACCCTGCCCCTGATAAAATATGATTTCAGTTAGTACAAAAAAAATAACCTACCAAAAACCCAAAATGTCCAGGTGAGAGGTTCACCTCTTTAATGTGATGTTAATCTGTTCAGATTAATGCAAGTGTTTTATTCAAGATAAAGAGCCTCGCATGCCCCTCTTATAGATTCAAATAGAGTTGAACAAGCAGCTGTTAAATGAAAGGTCATCTGGTGTGAGAGTGAAGTGCTGCTACATCGACATGAATCATCTTCATACAATTGTGTGCTGGACAGAGCTTATGAAAGGGCCTCATTATGTTAATGCAATCTCTCGACCGACTGGAATTCTCTCTCTCATCTCCTGATGCAGCACCGAAGAGGACTTCATTATCACACATTGAAGTCTCTCAGTTTAGTTTGAGCTGCAAAATTATGATCTACAACGTGGAACTTTATATTCCCGAAAACAAAGACATTTCTTGAAAAGAAAAAGGCTAAAAATAATGTAATGTAATGTAAATGTTTATACATACTATATTTTATAAACCTCATATGTTTAAATTGCTATCAAGTTGAACATTGCAACAAAGTTATATCTTAAAGAAGGGGAAAAAAAAATCACTGCACTGTAGATGACAACTTTATTATTAATAGTATTCAAGTTTCATACTGCTTGTATAACCTGGATGGGCTCAGCATGCTTTAAAAATGAACACAGCACGGCCTAATGGTGAAGTCAACAGAGCACAAGAAGATGTCAGAATCGGACTGAACCAAGTGTAGCATGTCTGGACATGCCTCATTTTTTAACCTGCAGGGATGCATATTAGAAGACGCCACACAATCAATAGGCAGCGATGGCTATGTTGCAAAAACAGGCCCTGTGTGGTGCTAAGAAGCAACAATGATTTGTTTGCCACTAATCACTGATATATGTAAAAAATATAAAAATATTAAGGTGATTGTATTCTCCCAGTTTTCAGTTTCTGAATTCATGTTACAAGCTGTCTATTAGTCACAATCGTAGCTGCTTGCAAGTCTTAAATGAGCAGTTTTATCAATTTTCAGCTTGATATCTTCAAAACTGCAATCCACAATCAGTACAGATTATGGTGGAGAAGCATTTTATAAGTAATTTGTACCAATAAAACCAAAAGATGCATGCCATCAAGTCAATAACATTAAAGTAATATATAAAAGTTCTTAAACACATGACAATACATATGATCAGAGGTGGCTGAGAAGTAAAACATGGAGGACAGATGCAGCACAATGGCATGAGGACCTTTGACTGTGCAACCCCCAAATTCAACAGAGCACATTCATTTCCACCATGCTCCTAACAATACAACAAACTTCCCACAGAAAGCACATAAACATAAGCAGCTACAAATCAGAAAGATCACAACTTCAAAATTTAAATGTATCGATAACAACATAAAATACAGCTTCGTTTTACGATACACCTTTGAATCACCATGAAACAGAACACAAAGAGCTGCCGACTGGTCTGTCTGAGAGAATTCGGCCTGAAAGAAATGTCAGCGGTCTATTGAACAGACCCCCGGCTCCTCAGACAAAGACTAAGGCAGAGGTCTCAGTCATTCTGTAGTCTGCAATTCACTAACCGTATAGGCTTCTGTAGGCCAAGTGACCCCCGTCTGCCCAGATGCATAGCAGACTCCATTCAGCCCAAAGTCAAATCCAAGAACAACCCTGCCCCCATTACATACAGACTGAGCTTTAGAGTCACATTAACCGGGGGAGTGTTGTAACACAAATGTGTGGTCAGTTCAGAAACCTGGAGCTGGTGGAAAGCCTGGTTAAGTGTGACTGCCCGGTCTCTAAAGTTTCCTTCTCTACATCAACAGTCAATAAGGTTTCGGTCCACGTGATTCGAAGCCACTGTGATTAACTTTCACTAACCAACCATACACACTTCTCCAGTTAAAAAATCTTGGCCTCTAAATAATATAACCCTGGGGGAACAAATCACATACGAAACACAGCGCATTGAATTATTTACAAATGCCCGATTTTAAGATCTCCACCCAGTTACCTGAATACAAAACAGCAAAGTGATCTACTAGAAGCTGCAACATCATTTTGACTCCTACACTCCTCTCGTAACCCCCTGCTTTGAGGCAGAACCACAAACCAAATATTAACCCCCGTCCTCCCCGGGGCTCATGCTGCATTCCTAGCCACTGAGCAACCGTTTTACACACCATGCAAACACTTGGGAGTTGCAAATCCAGTGACCTTGTCTGGCTGTGTGTTGCTTGTAAGTTCAATGTAAACTTACTTAAGAGAAAGCTATAAACTGCTTGTTTTATGACCAAATCATGATTGATTGTTTATGTGAAAAACTGAAATCTATTTAAACCAAGTGCTTTAGATGCGTTTTGTAGTTCTATATTTACAGATTGGAGTCCATGTTTTTCTCCACACCTTTTCCAAATCCTTTACTCTGTTCTAATGGTCAGGACCCCAATAGCACCACCACAGAGCAGGTATTATGTGGTTTGTGCATTATTCCTATCCCAGCAGTGTCACTGAGGTGTTTAAATGAAACTCCAGCAGCACTGCTGCACTAACACCCCCTCACCACATCAGTGTCACTGCAGAACTGACAATAAAAAATCCACCACCCAAATGATACCTGTTCTGTGATGGTCCTAACCAATAGAGATGAAGAACCAACAGAGGACTAACAAACACAAAGAACACAGATGAACTACAGTCTGTAATTGTAGAACTACAAAGTCCATCTATGTGGTAAGTGGAGAAAACTGAAAATGGAGCAAGAAGGGGGCGTGTCCAAACATTTGACTGATACTATACGTATCTAATCTGCACAAACAAACAATTAGTTTTTAATCGACTCCCACAATTTTAACTGCCATCACACAACGGATCTGGAGGCAGAAAGGCAACGTGCGGGTGTAACGTGGATGTGACTGAGATCACTTGTAAACACTGTGCGCTTCCTCTCTGCGAAAACATTTAACAAGAACAGGATGTGTGTGGTAAAACTGTTCCACACCCAAATTAAAACCGGTTAAAAAGAGAGAAGAGAGAAAAAGCAACGCAGACAACCAATTATCATTCAATGAAAAGAGGCCACAGACAAATTCTCCAACCTGCCCAACATTCAACACCCTGACTTTCAAATGAAAACCTGACCTGAGGCTCTGACATGTCTCAGTGAAGTCAGCTTGCTTTAATAACATCATGAGTCATGGGAGATTCCCACTGAGCTTTCTCTATCAACTTTCTCACCACGTTCATAGTCTAAACAGTCTGACTGTCCTCTGACGATGGGACTGCTAACACACCAAATAATGGGCAAGTGTGGACAGGTAGGACAGAAGAAACCCATATTTGTTTCCAATGAATACTTGAATAAACTTTTTGCAGACTTTTCTTTTCAATTTGATGCCGGCGATGTATTGGGACCTTGTCCTGGGTGTATCGGCCCAGTGCCGGAAGATTTGATTAAGCGGTCAAGATAATGAGATGAATAATAATTAACCATTAATTAATGTGCCGTCTTGTAAAGTTGAGGAATAATGATGTTGCCACACTGAAATTTCACCCATATCATTAATGTGCCTATCTAATCTAACCATGAAAATCTATTTTGCACACTTGTGTTTTTGTCCCTGAATCATAAGACAGTTATGCAAAAAATGAATCACTTGTGTTCCCATGCTGTCGACTCAGCTGACAAACTGAAAAACAAAAGGAACAGAAGAGGAACTTCAAATCAGTGCCGGATTTATTTCCTGTTGTTTGAATCCCAATCACGAACTCTGCATCTGTCTTCACATGACCACACCTGTCTCTGGAACATGAACTGCTGTATGTCATTAAGTGCATTATAGTAGCATGTGGTTCACTGGCATCTGGAAATCAGTTCTGTCTCAAAATCATATTGCTGAACTAAACTTCAGCTGCAGCAAAATAATAATTAAATAATTGTGGTCCAATTAAAAAAATGAGCAACAACTAAAGCAAAAACTGAGTAAAATCAGTTCTTTCATGGTAAAAGCTTTGCTTCAGCCATATTAGTTTTCATAACACAGAGACAAAAGGAAATGCTTTGCAAAGTTTCCACTGTGAGAGACAGTGCAGTTAAATCACTGATGAAAACACAAATCAGTGATTCTAATACTAATGCATTGTGAGATTTTAATACTAGTTTGTTTAAAGTTAACCTAAGACTACTCTGTGATAATTTCTTTTTAACTGTGTCAAAGGGGCAGAACCATTTACTCATTCCTTCACAATACAGTGCTAATGTGGTGACAACAAACAGTTCTCAACCCTGATCCTAGAAACCCTTTGCTCGGCACGTTCTAACACTTTATTAGCACTCAACACACAGTCTGGGTAACAAATGAGAAAAAGCAAACCGACACATACACACACACACACACACACAAACACACTAAATTCACTACAGAGTTGACAGTAATGTGAGAAAGCTTTAAAGGATCATCTATAAAGGGTAAATAAAAAGCAACAGTACGCAAAGTTGTGTAAAGATTAATTCTCTATTGAGCTTCGTATAGTTCCAATGTCAGTAACTACTGTGTCACCACAGCAGTGTTGACATGAAAACCACTCCACAACAAAGGAAGGAGATAAGTATTAGACTTTGTCGTTCAAATTTATTTTTCAATTAGTCTAACACTTATCTCCTTCCTTCCGTTGTGGAGTGGTTTTCATGTCAACACTGCCCTGATGAGATATTGACATTGAACTATATGTAGCTTAATTATATACGTGTGTGTTTAACTGCATGGATGGATGAAATGTGGAGGACAGACTACTCTGTGTGTAAGTAGGTAAACTGGATCACGTTAACATTTAACACTATAGTGCAAATGTATATGTATATAAATATGTACAACAGCAAGTAATTTACAATATATTGTACTGGAGCCTATTCTTATGGAGTAATTTGCATATGTAATGGGTAATGAACAAAATCATTTAAATAACAATGAAGCAGCATTTTATTAATGAACATGAGCCTTTATTTAATTTAAACAAGTCAGAAGTGGAAATGAAATCTAGGGAACATTTATTCGGAATCAAGAACAACAGGTTTAGTTATAGTTTCATTTCTCAGATGTCAAGTCATAAAAGTGTGCAGTTAGCATGTTCTGGTAGAAGTTCCCAAGTTCTCCCTGTGACCACGTGGGTTTTTACAGGGTTCTCCGGTTTCCTCCCATGGTTCAAAAACAATGGTTCAAGATAAATGAACTGCTCTAAATTGATCCTATATTGATCCCCTGTGTGTGTGTGTGTGTGTGTGTGTGTGTGTGTGTGTGTGTGTGTGAACAGCAGTTGATTAGCACCCTGTCTTGAGTGTATCTGTCCAGTGCCCGAAATGTTCTCCCCTGGATGGACATGAGGAACACGGGGTCCCCTCAGTGTCAGATTAAGCAGAAGACACTGAGATGATGATGATAATGATGACCCGTCATGTTAAAGAGCCCCATCGCACTTAAAGACATGTTGCATAACAGCTGCTTAGCTGCCTGCTGTGGGACCTGAGTTCATCCTTTTTGTGTCCCGAGAGAACTTAAACCTTCGAGGTAACCGGGTTAACACGCCATTCCATAATCCTCACAAAGTTCTAGATCTTAAATGTTCTCAACGAGTCCGAACAGGGGCGGCACGTTGGCTTAGTGGTTGGCTCATACACCTCTCAGTGCTAGGGATTCCCGGTTCGAATCCCCATCTGGGTGAAGTTTTCATGTTCTCCTCGTGTCCGCGTGGGTTTCCTCTGTGTTCACCAGTTCCCTCCCACAGTACAAAAACATGGATCAAGGTCAATTGAGGCCTCCAAATTGCCCCATATAGAGTGTGTCTGTGTGAGTCAGTGTGTGCCCAAAGATGGATTGGCGCCCTGTCCTGGGTGTATCTGCCCAGCGCCCGAAATGTTCTCCCCTAGATGGGCATGGGGACACCCCCCCCCCTGCGACTCTAATAGAGGATAAAGAAAAAGATAATTAATAATAATAATAAGGTGTTTTGGGTTTGAATCCCGATCTGGGTGGAGTTTCTATGTCTGCATGGGTTTTCTCTGAGTTCTCTGGTTACCTCCTACAGTCCAAAAAACATGGATTCAAGGTGAATTGGATCCTCTATATTGCCCCTATACTGTGTGTGTGTAATATAGGATAAAGCAGAAGATAATGGATAGATGGAGTCCGAAAAGCAACTAATAAACAGCGCACACATCATCCACCTACTGCTAATGACAGCCGGCTAGCACAGAAACACACACACACCGCTGAACAACAACAAAATCGGCATTTAACCACTCACATTTATACCGACTTGTTAAAAAGCATTATTTAATCATCATATTTATGGCTTTTTTCTTCCAGTTGAACTTAAAAAGCCAAACGACCCAAACCCGCTAGCTAACCGCTAACAGCGATCCACCGACTCCAACACGGCTGCCGCAGCGTGTTACTTTCAAACTCTTATAATAATAAATACAAACTTCTAGTGCGACGAAACCAATAAAACAACAATCTGCGAGTTTGCTGACGCACTTTTAAAAGCCAACGCTGCGCTAAAGCGAGAAACGGCTTCAATGAACCACTTGTTTTAAACAATCCTGTCGACGGTAACATTTATTCGGTTGTGAATTGATTTATTTTTAGGGCGAATAAAAGCTGCCGATCGTTCACACGTTGGGATACTTTTGAGGAGTTTTGGAGATGATTTTTTAAGATTGGAGGCTCTTTGGAGAACATCGGAGTTCTCTTGTTGTTGCTGGTCCGTTAACATTAACGACTCAGTGATCGGACCAGGCCACGGGACCATGTTACGCATGTTAGAAAGCACACATCTAATATTTAATATTCACACAAAACAACGAGCATTTATCTTTATATCTTTTCCCCTCGAACCGAAATCCAAAGCTGGAACCTTTACCGAGCACCACGATTCATTTAATTAAGCAGATCTGGCCAAACCAACATGATATACATCGGCTTAATAGAGCTAAACAGATAGTTTAGTTATAACAGCTGGAGAATTGGTAGTAAATAGTAGTACCCAACAGCACTGTGGTCGTAAACAGTAGAAACCAACTTGGTTATTGAGTTATTGGGACTTTACCTCGGGATGGTTATGCATTTGGTGTTGATGACCTGGGTTGTAATGGCCTTTTCCAGTTCGTCGAGCTGCCCGGTTTTCTTGAGCTTCTTCACCAGACTCTTCACCGCCTTTTCACACCATTTCTCCTCCTGTCCGTTCAGCTCTCCTCTTTTCCAGCCGAGCAGCTTCTTCACGATCGGCGGAGTGAACGGCAGAATGGACATCTTGCACTCTTTCACTCGCGGCACTCTTTCGTCTTTTGCGTTTCTCAGCCGCCAGCAGCCCGGCGGTTCGGGCGACACCAAGGCGAACCAGGCAGAGGGGATTTAGCAAAATCTCGGCCAAATATCAACTAACCAAACTTCACTTTCTACAGCAGACATTTAGCCGCAACCGAGGGCCGACCCGAAGTGCTGCCTCTCCCGCCCCCATCACTCCTCCTCCCTGCCGCCATCTGTCCCTCCTCCCGCACCTAAACGCCTCCCTCCTTCACTCATCCATCCATTATTCATTCATTCATTCATTCATTCATTCATTCATTCATTCATTATCTTTCGCCTTATCCTATTTGAGGGCCCCATGCCTATCCAGGGGAGAACGTTTCGGGCGCTGGGCAGATACACCCAGGACAGGGCACCAATCTATCGCTGGGCACACACTCACTCACACAGACACACTCTATATGGGGCAATTTGGAGAACTCAATTGACTTGACCATGTTTTTGGTCTGTGGGAGGTAACCGGAGCACCCGGAGGAAACCCACGTGGACACGGGGAGAACATGAAAACTCCACCCAGATGGGGATTCGAACCGGGAATCCCTAGTGCTGAGAGGAGAACGTGCTAAACACTAAGCCACCGTGCCGCCCTCCCTCACTCATCACAATCACAATTTAACATCTCATGCAGTCATTTCATCCATCCATCATCTTCCGCTTTATCCTATATTAGGGTCGCAGGGGGTTCCCCATCCAGGGGAGAACGTTTCGGGCGCTGGGCAGATACACCCAGAACAGGGTGGCAATCTATCTCTGGGCACACACTGACTCACCATCCATCGAATTTGGAGAACTCAATTGACCTTGATCCATGTTTTTGGACTGTGGGAGGAAACCGGAGAACCTGGAGGAAACCCACGCGGACACGGGGAGAACATGGAAACTCCATCAAGATGGGGATTCGAACCGGGAATCCCAAGCACTGAGAGTCGAATGTGCTAACCACTAAGCCCTAGTCCATACAGTACCAGTCAATAATTTGTACACGCCTCCTTCTTGTTCCACTCATTGTCCATGTTCTCAGTTTCAAATCTTGTGAAGATAGACTTTGTAGTTCTACAATTGCAGACTGTAGTTCATCTGTTTGTGTTCTACAGTACATACTGTGTACGCCCCCTTTACTCTGTTCTCTAATGGTCAGAACCCCAATAGTACCACCACAGGTATTATTTGGTCGGTGCATTATTCCTATCCCAGCAGTGTCACTGAGGTGTTTAAATGAAACTCTAGCAGCACTGCTGCACTAAACCCCCCTCACCACATCAGTGTCACTGCAGAACTGACAATAAACAATCCACCACCCAAATGATAACTGTTCTGTGATGTCCTGACCAATAGAGAACAGAGAACCAACAGGGGACTTACAAAAACAAAGAACACAGATGGACTACAGTCTGTAAAACTACAAAGTCCATCTATACATTACATGGACAAAACAGACAATAAAGCAAGAAGGGGGTGTGTCCAAACTTTGGACTCGTACTGTATATAAATTAATTAATATGCCAGGCCCTCTCATCTTACATCACTATCTGACCTCGTGAATGCTGCTTTTAGGTAAATGGGCTACAATTTCTGCAGACACACTTCAAAATCTTGTAAAAACACATGCCAGAAAAATGGAAGTGGTTCTAGCTGCATATTGTACTTTGGAAAATGCAGTTGTATTTGTATATTATTGTGTATACTGTATACATTAAGTAGATGCTTAAAACAGAAAACACAACACAAAAACTTTAATGGTAGAACATATCTACAAATCAAGAAACATCCATCCAAATGTAACGAATAAAGGTGGAGGGGCTAGACAACAACTCTCTGGAGTGCACTCAAAGGCAGGCCTGTTGCTGCTTGTTCCATCAATGCTCACACTGTCTGGGATCTTCTGAATGTGAGCATGTCTGTTCAGGAGCTGTCTGTCCCTCTACCGCTGAAAAAAAACGAGCATAACATGTTTATGACCTTTACCTCCTATTTATAGGATTTAATATTATTTTTACATTTGCCTTGTATTTATACTAATTATGAATGTTAGAATTATGGTTACCATTTAATTCTTATTTTTAAAATAATGTTAATATAAATATCTTCGGGCGAAGGAGAAGGGGAAGAAAAAAAGAAGAGACATCCATTTAAGCTTTCTTACTTTGTATTTGATGCTTTTCTCACTTGATCTGAACCAAACTTCCAACCAAACACAGGATTCTGAGAGATTACCTTGTCAATCAAAGCAGATTCTTTCTTATTTACTTCAAGTCAAAGTGAAATCCAGAGGCGAACCCTGCAGTGAAAAGCGCCTCTCTGGCTGCCCACAGCATGTGAAATGTCGACACATTCCCGTTTTACAACACCCTGGAGCTGGCTCTGAAAATAGAGGACCCCACTTAAGATAATCCCACCCCCACCCCCCCATAAGTGATTTAGTTTCACCTTGAATGTGTCTGAGTGCGTAAAGGCGACTGCCTTGTGGTCACTTTGGTCTGGTTGTGTGGTGTTATTGATTAGTGTAGCTTCCCTCCCACAAAGTTGGACCAGGGCTATATATAGCCCTGCTATGAGGCCCACCCTACAACACTCATTTTATCCTTTTGTCTGTAAAGGTTTAGGTGTTCCATCAAAGCCACTGTAGTTCATGGTGTTGCTATCTAATAAATTATAAATGAATGTGGTTTCCTGCCAAAGTTAATTTGCTGGCCCTGAAATCTGTTATGTAGCAGCAACAAGGACAGAAGTAGTTTATATATTATATAATTATATATTAATATATCGAAGTTAGTCAGCATTGTTATACCACCAACCAAACACACTTCAGTATACGGTTTGGCATATAAATTATACCAAAAATTTATACCAGAACTTATTAACAGGAAATGTGATGAGATCGAGTTGACGATCATATTTAGTAAAGACTGCGTGTGCTGCCATGTGCCTGAGCTCTAGCCTGCACAAGTCCAGCACCTGTTTACACCCCAGGGACTGGATAAGGACAGCTGGTGTGAAGTGTGGACAGAGTGTGTGTATGTGTGTGCAAGTGCATGTGGGAGAGATTGGTGCAGATGGCTCATGACAGAGCCATGCAGGAGGACAAGTATGAGGTTAGTCCATGGTTAGAAGGAGGGATAGCTATGAACAAAAGGCCTGAGAAGCGGACTGAATGGCAAATGAGGAGTGAATCTGATGGATAACAAAGGCATTGTGCTGGACTGCACTTTACACACATGGGAAGCTGCCCGGATTTGGGGTGGGTGAGGGAGGATCAGCTGGACCCTGCACAACAATGCAAAGCAGAGGGGGGTGAGAATTATATGGCTTTGTGTAGCCACAATAACATTTAATTATACTGATGAAAACCTTAAAGACTCAGTGTTCAGTAATGAACCACAGACTGTTGGTGTGTGGCTTCCTGACTACATGCTTCAGATGTTTTGATGAGAGCTGCAGTATAAAAAATATATTTCTGAAGATTATTTTAAGAGTTTAAATGTCCTTCTCTACTAAAGCTTCGGGTGAACTTCAAGTAGAAAATGCAGAATTAAAAAAATGTATATACAGATGTTGTTGGCCTTCTCTAATGGGTTCTTTAAATTTGTAATTGTTTTTTTTTTTACTACACAAAGTTTTTTATAATCTTATTGGACCCAGTAAATATGAATTTATTTGAAAATATTAATTTTAAAAATTGCGGCACGGTGGTTTAGTGGTTAGTACGTTTGCCTCTCAGCACTAGGGATTCCCGGTTCGAATCCCCATCTGGGTGGAGTTTCCATGTTCACCCCGTGTCTGCGTGGGTTTCCTCCGGGTTCTCCGCTTTCCTAACACAGTCCAAAAACATGGAACAAGTCAATTGAGTTCTCCAAATTTGCCTCATATATAGTGTGTATGCGTGCGTGTCCCTGTGAGTGAGTGTGTGCCCAGCGATAGATTGGTGTCCTGTCCTGGGTGTATCTGTCCAGCGCCTGAGACGTTCTCTCCTGGATGGGCATGGGGAACCCCACTGCGACCCTAATAGAGGATAAAGTGGAAGATAATGGATGGATGAATTTTAAAAATCAGTTGCATTGTCTAGATTTGTTCTAAATGCTGAAAGTTTGATATATTATTTCAATAAATTCATTTTCCTAATCGCTTATCCTGATTATAGTCACGGGGGATATTAAAACCTTTTCCAGTACTCATAAAAAAGGTAAGAAAATCCGTGGACAGGTTGCTAGCTCAGAAATTTTCACCTAGAGGAGATTTCCCATCTTAAAAATCCCCTGATTTACATCCCTTTCAGACTGAGGGAGGTAATCTGAGCTTCTGATGAAAATCCAGCCAGACATGGGGTCAACATGAAAACCCCATTCAGATAAGAATCAGACATCAAACATGAACACATCAAAAAAAAAAATGTTTCACAAATGTTTCACAAATGTTGTGTACCTGAAAACTCTTATTTGTAAAATCCTTTGTAAAAACTCTTATTTGTAAAAATTCCCTGATATCTCTGCAAGAGTTCCACATGAGCCAATAAGACAACAATCACAATCCTTAAGTGAGAAACAGCTGTGGCTCCAGGACCTAAGATTAAGACGTGTGATAAGGAACTTGCGTGATAAACACTAACAATTGATATTCCTCTGGAGAACAACAGTTTTTGGGGAGTCAGTCAGTTATGACGGAAGTAAGATAGTGATCAGTGGATTGGATACAGCAGAACACTGTGACCACTTACGGTACAAACTATAGTATACAACTTCCTCATTACTCTATTGTGAAAATGTAAAATTAGAGACAGCAATCCTTCATTAGTGTTCACAGGACTCTGTCTACAGGATGCTGGTGGCTGGACATTTAATGTAAATTAACACACTATAACCATGTCAGTCATGTTAATACGTGCTCTGTACTCAAGTCCATAGAAATGTACATTTTCTGTAATTTTATCCGTTATCCATCCATTATCTTCCACTTCATCCTCTATTAGGGTCGCGGTGGGGTTCCCCATGCCCATCCAGGGGAGAACGTCTCAGGCGCTGGGCAGATAGACCCAGGACAGGGCGCCAATCCATCGCTGGGCACACACTCACTCACACAGACACACTCTATATGGGGCAATTTGGAGAATTCAATTGACTTCATCCATGTTTTTGGACTGTGGGAGGAAACCGGAGAACCCGAGGGAACCCACGCAGACACGGGGAGAACATGGAAACTCCACCCAGATGGGGATTCGAACCGGGAATCCCTAATGCTTAGAGGAGAACATGCTAACCACTGAGCCACCGTGCCACACTTTTGTAATTTTATATAAAGTTTAAATTATACATTAATATAAATAATATATATGAATAGTTGCTGGTTGTTAGAGTAACAGACATTTTCATGTTGCCTTCTGCAGGTCCCATTTTTGGGGTCAGTGTGAATACAGTTTAATTAAGTTAAATACTTTGTGTTATCAGCCTCTCTGCTGCTATTGTTTATAATTTACTTTATAATTATTCATAATATACACCTTATTTTGTATAACTGTATAATGTATAGTTACTGTATAGTAAATATAATTTAATTATGTGACCGATGCAGTGTTTGAGACATTATCACCATCTAGTGGTCAACTGTCATATTACAGGATATACATGCATTAAAAAAACCGTATTGGAACTCAAACATAATGAGCTCTACAGATACCCCGCATAGTTTTGTTTATACATTTTGTATTAAAATAGTTTAAAATAATATATTTAACCAAAAAAAAAAAATTCAACAATTCAGTAAATGCAACAGAGAACAAATTGGATGACATGGTTGCTTTACTTTTCCAGTGACTATATAAACACAATATATCTGCATTCAAGGAAGCACAATTTTTTTATATTAGGTGACAATTTCTGTAGTTTAGCACAACTATTTATTTTCTCAACGATACAGTGCAATATTATGGCAGCATCCACGCTCTAGAATATCTAATACTCCAATGGTCAGAGGGCAAACCCTCACTGAGTGTTGTGCAGCTCTCTCTAGGGATGTTTAAAGATAACCACAGGCCACACATGCTAACTGCTGTGCTGATTGAGTCGATCTATCTTCAGAACCGCCTGCTTTCTCAGTCCTACACACATTCAGGTCTCCAGAGATGCAGCTCCACAGAGAGGCTTCAAGTAAATGAGTGGCCTGGGTATTTATGTGCTACATGATGAGTGAGGCTATGAGAGTGCATTCAGCCTCAAGCTAAAGGAAAGAGGGAAATGGAGGCACTATTGGTCATGCTGACTATCTGCGTGCTTATACGCACGCACGCGCGCACACACACACACACACACTATATACAAACACACACTTTTCCCACTTTTTCTGTTTTTAAAAAACTAAACATTGTCTTAAATGAGCTTTACAGAGCCCTAATGCTCTTTATGTCACAATACACACAAACAACACCATCTGAATGATTTATTCACATGACAATGTATTTTGCGACTGACAATCCAGCAAATACTTTCAAAATAAAAATGTAAGTGTGTATAGTATGTATATATATATATATACACACACACACACACACACACATACACGTACAGTATCTCCCATACATTCTGCACTTGCTACTTTGCACTTCTGGCTGGATGCTAAACTATATTTCATAGCCTTGTATTTGTACATGAGACAATGACAAAATGACAATAAAACAGAATCTAATCAAATCTCATCAATTGGGGTGTAAATGAACTTCTTACATATAAACGTCATGCTGGCATAATGTCTGGATGGCAAGAGGGTTTGGGTGAGCTCCCTGTTGTTTACCTTTCCCATTATTTTTATTGAATGCTCACCTAATCAGGTTGTATTTCATTACTTTTGCACAAGTTAGTCTCATTACTCTGAACAAATAAAGATGCGATGAATAAGAGCAGGCCGAGGCAACAGAGGAAATATTTTTTTGCAATTTAGTAAATAGCTCTAAGCCTATACCTAACCTTATAACATATAACACCTTAAAGCTGGGTAATTTACATTGTGTTCACATGATTTTCCCAATGAGGAAGGAAATATAACACAATACACACCTGACACACATGCTCACTGAAGGGCTTTAGCACAGACATCGGAAGCACTCCTTCCTACTAAACTAATTATTATGAAATTACTTTAAACATAATCAGAACCCCCCCTGCTACAAGCCTCTGTGACCACACGCATGAAATTGCCTAAGTTAATATGGGTTATGAAATGGGGCTAATGCTGTGGATAATTCCTGCATGCACATTAATGTTATTTTCCATTAATTTGGGGCTTGTCTTTTTACTAAGGAGCCCTACAGCACTCTGCTTGTAAATTACCATGTATGGGTAATTAAGCATTACTCATGAACATTAAAACATGCTTATTTTAGAGAGCCGCTGGCTGAGGGACGTGGCCTCTCGTATAATGTCTGAACCAACTGAAGTATAAAGTTGGGACAATCCTGAAGTAATTGGTCGAAGTATGGTTTAATTTGATTAAATGTCACAAGATGAATATCAAAAAATACTTTCAGGCTTTCTGATGGTCAGGTTTTTGCTGTCTTAACAACATCTCTTATAAAATCATCTCTTCAATATAGTAATCAGACAAGCACTTTAATGATGTTCCTCTTTGTCCTCTCCTTTCTGCTTTGGTTCCGTCTGTAATAATGACATAAGATGTGCTAAATTGCTGCACTCTTTAATTGCATTACAACATTAATAACTGGGACGTCTTTGGCAGAAGTTTATTGTCTTACAAATTGGTAAGCTGCATGAAGCCAGCTATATAATGCTTAATTAGTTCACAACAGAATTGCCATTTCCTCATATATCGTTTCATTAATTTGATGCAATTCTGGACTGATGCTCCAAGCAATGCAATAAAATTTTAAATACAACTGCCACAAAAAGCTGATGGCCCTTTTATGGTTTAGTAAATGTAATGGATAGAAACTGTTTTGCATTGAATTGTATTTTATGCAAACTTGTGATGAAAGTCCTGTTCTCCTCTTTAATGCTTTTTATTACATGAATTAAGATTCTATGAGCAGGAATATTCTTTTAGGTTCATATAAAGTAATTATTTAATGTATTCAAAGCAAATTACTCACTAAAATTACTCGACATAAGCTTTTAGAATAGTCGTATTTGACTTTGGTTGTGGTTACTGCTTTGTCTATAGTTCACTTCACACATATGGGTATTTCTGCAATGGTGTTTAAAATAACCCATTATTGTTTGTGTTTCTAATCTCTCGTTAAAAATAAGCAAAGTGTTTTTTTAATGAATTATAAAATATATATCTGATTTATTCATTCATTATCTTCCGCTTTATTCTATATTAGGGTCGCGGTGGGGTTCCCCATGCCCATCCAGGGGAGAACATTTCGGGTGCTGGGCAGATACACCCAGGACAGGGCGCCAATCAATCGCTGGGCACACACATACACAATGAATTCATGTGCCTTATACATTAAAATCAAATTATTGCAAATTAAAAAGAGGTATTTGGGATAAATACCTCCACGATAATCCACAAATGAGCATTATATTGCTGTCAAAACACACTGACATGTAAGAGCATGTATACAAAAGTCAAATATTTGAAAGTGAGACCCGGAATGAGAAGAGTTAAGAACCCTAACATGACAGCTTTTTACAAGGTGTTCTTGGCTGAATTACACTTTAAAGTGCTTCAATTTGGAATAATGCCTTAGGGCCAGATTTCATGTTTCACAATAGGAATAACATGCAAATTACACTTAAAAATGCCCTGACCTTCCCAGAAATCAAAGCTGGGACCTTCCTGCTGTGAGATGAGTGCTATGCACTGAGCCACCGGGTAACCATTCATTCATTCATTCATTCATTCATTCATTCATTCATTATCTCCCGCTTCATCCTCTATTAGGGTCACGGGGGGGGGGGTCCCCATGCCCATCCAGGGGAGAACGTTTCGGGCGCTGGGCAGATAGACCCAGGACAGGGCGCCAATCCAACGCTGGGCACACACTCACTTACACAGACACACTCTATATGGGGCAATTTGGAGAATTCAATTGACTTCATCCATGTTTTTGGACTGTGGGAGGAAACCGGAGAACCCAGAGGAAACCCACGCAGACACGGGGAGAACATGGAAACTCCACCCAGATGGGGATTCGAAACGGGAATCCCTAGCGCTGAGAGGCAAACGTGCTAATCACTAAGCCACCGTGCTGCCACCGGGTAACCAGTGCAATATAAATAATAAATTTGTGATTTGAAGAAAGTAAATGATATGGACACCTTAATAAGATATATGGAATACACTGTAACGCCAAGGTATTAAGGTTTAAAAGTGGGCTGAACTTTGCTGAAGAGCTGCTTATTACACATGCAGTCTGCTCTCTAATCCATATGTAAGCCATTTCCCCTGCTTTTCCCCAAGCCTGGCCTCATTAGTGCTAGCTTTATGACAGAGCTCTACCTAAATGCCACAGATTTTTCCATTCCCATTCACAGTGTTTTGTAGCTGCTGCCATTTTAGCTGTAGACAGACCGTCACAGTCACAAAGCAAAGTGGGATGGAAAAAGGAAAAGGTTTTTTTTTTAAAAAGCAAGCAAGTTCAAGTTCAACTCAACAAATTGCCAAAGGTAACAGAAGGGCTTTTTTCCCCCAAATACATAAAACCAGCCTGGTTAATGTAATTACATAAACCGTATAACCTCGTCTAAATGAAACATAAGGCAGATTATGACTGATAATATAAACTGATTATTAACATTGAATCTAAAAATATATTAATAATGTGTAATATGAATTTTATTAAGGTGGCACGGTGGCTTAGTGGTTAGCCCGTTCGCCTCTCAACGTTAGGGATTCCCGGTTCGAATCCTCATCTGGGTGTAGTTTCCATGTTCTCCCAGTGTGCGTGTGGGTTTCCTCCGGGTTCTCCGGTTTCCTCCCACAGTCCAAAAACATGGATAGTGTCAATTGAGTTCTCCAAATTGCCCCATATAGAGTGTGTATGTGTGAGTGAGTGTGTGTCCAGCGATAGATTGGCACTCTGTCCTGGGTCTATCTGCCCAGCGCCCCAAACGTTCTTCCCTGGATGGGCATGGAGAACCCCCCCGCGACCCAGAGGATAAAGCGGAAGATAATGAATGAATGAATGAATGTTTAGTTGTATGATGTTATGTGAGCATGTAAGAACATGTTTTCTGGCGACCACAAGATGGCGGTAGAACATTTTAACCAGCACGTTTTACAAACATGGCCAACTAGAGGTTTTTAAGAACTGAGTGAAAACGCTAAGCTCCCATTTGGATTTATTTCAATATCTAGACCTGTGATCCAAAATTAACACAACAACATGGATAAGGAGAGAGAGCAGTTTAAGCAGTAGCCATTTTTCATCTTGACTTAACTCAGAGCTCTTTCTTTTGGCAGCCAGCTGAAATCAAATGAAAACGATGAAACAGATTTTAGTGGAATATTGGCTCTCATAAATAACAGAGGAAATGTTGCTGTCCATTTTGTTCCTGCATGAGGTCATATGTGGGTAATGGATGTGTGCTGCTCTCTCTGAGGCAGCCTCCTCCACTCAGCCCTTTCACATTCCACAGTCTCAACGTGCCATGTCTTTGAGAACTTAGAAGAAAAAAAAACATGTGAGAAAAGAGTGAGGAACTACAAGAAATGAATATAAAACAGCATAGAACCCATAAAGGAAGGGGAGGGGATAGGAAAAGTTAGTTATTGCTGTATTAGATCCAAGGACTGGTTTGGTTTGATGATGAATCCGAATGGTGAAGCTAAAAAAAATCTTCATGAACGTTTATGTGCTGCTCCTGCCAATGAGTTTAACTTAGAATGACTTGTAATCACGTTTGTGGGAGGTTTTTACTGCAGAACCGACTCATTATGAGCGTTGCAATCTTTTTTGTTTGAAGGGGGATTGGATTGAGTTGGGGTACCTGACCTAGAAGTAGTTTTGCAAGAGAGAAGTGACTTTGTAAACTAATCATTTGGCATTCAGAGAACCTTGCCTGCATTCTCTTTTCAATGGCTTCAACCTCAGCACACATGTTTCTGATAGAACTCAAAACTTCATAGCACTCCGCTCCATCTCTCATTCAGAAAGAGAGAGGGAGAAGCAAAGCAGGAAAGGAGGATAGCAGGAGGGGGGAGAAGTTTCCACTGGAAATCGAAGCAGTTTATTTTCCCTGTGTTGTTCTCAGGGGCATGCTTTAAAGCCTGCTTAATCACACTCCACTGCTTTGTCTATACCCTAAAACTCAAATGCACGACTGAATGAATTCTCCTCAAGGTCTTCAAATCACTTCACATTTGACTTCACATTTCAATTTCAAAAGATGATGCCGGATGTTCGCCTGGGGCCAAGATGGTGTCACATTTTCATAAAACGTTTTGCTGTGATTCTTTTATCTTCGGCGCTTTAAGCTAAAAAAGGCGTAGCTGCAGCAGCATTAATAGGGCACCATTTATATTTTCCAGTCATATACTGCGAACCAGGCATTACAAATCCTTAACCTATTTGTCAATTCTTAGGTTAAAAAATGATAAAAATCTGAAAAATAAGCTCAATCCATTTTCATTATGATTATATTCCTTTTTTTGGAAAACTGTAAACTTCGTAACAGCATAAAAACCAATATTGTTAACATTGTGGCTAGACCAATGCATAACATGGAAATACAATGAAAACTCATAATGAAAGATAGAATGAATACTTCACAATGTCTGTTCCTGTACAGTGTGTAAAGCAACAATATACAAATGTTTTATTATTTAAATATTATTTATTTAGTTATTTAGTGAAGAATTGTACTAAGACACACTCACATGATTTGATGAGGCAATTTAGATATTCCAATTAACCTTGAATCCATGTTTTTGGAGTGTGGGAGAAAACTGGAGTACACGGAGGAAACCTAAAATTAAAAGTATATATAAAGAAAGTTTCGAGGGATAGGTGGGGATCAAGTGTGAAATCAGAACCAGGCCTCTGGCAGCCTCAAGTAAAACCTCCCTTTCAAAAAAGTTACTCTTTCTCTCTAGAGTCTTGAGCAGATTGGCTCATCCTCAAACATGAACAGACAACCCAGTTCATCACTAAAAACTTCTTTCACTTGGAGGTACATCTGTGAAGAAGCAAACACATGTGTGCACATACAGCCAGACAGCCACAGAGACTTCGGCTGATCCAAACAGTATGTGCTTATCTCTCTGAACAAGACATCAGGACAAGCCTGTGATAAGTAAGTGTGGATGTGTGCGTGTGTGGATGTGTGTGTGTGTGTGTGTGTGTGTGTGCACACATGTGTGCGTGTGGACTAGTTCCGGAAGACCAGCCCTTTAGTGATCTGCGGGCTGGGTTCAGACCTCTGGCTCCTGTGTGTTTCTGTTTGACGATAGACTAATGTTTTGGCTTTATGTTGGATGTAATTTGGATCTCATTCATATATTTACAATTGTTTGAAAATGTAACTAATATATCAGAGCTAAAAGATGTTTACAGGCACAAAATAATAAATAGTAAAAAAAGACCAGGGTCAAACATACTTAAGTAATTTTTAAATTTTTAATTAATCTTCCGCTTTATCTAATACTAGAGTCGCAGGGGGGGTTCCCTATGAACATCCAGGGGGAGGATTCCAGAGCTGGGCAAATCTGTCAATCTATCCCTGGGAACACACTTACTCACATGGATATAATTGATAGGTAGTGTATATGCTGTTTGATTTTTGCAGCAAGTTCTTTAGGCTGTAGCAGAAAATGCCTTTAAAAGTAAGGCGTGATCTGGCAAATGACCTGCGCCTGTGCCAGTCCAGTAGGAAGGAAGATTCTTTATGAGATGTTATGGACGCAATGAACTCAGTTTGGTATCCAAAGGTTTATAGATGTGTGTGTGTGTGTGTGTGTGTGTGTGTGTGTGTGCATCTACTCTAAGAAGTGCCCTGGTGTAATATGCTTTCCCAAAAATCCCCTGGTCTTTGTGGCCACCTACACACAGATACAATGTTAAGATTAGCTTGAAGCCAAATGAAGTAGGCTTTTAAATACTTATGCACTTTGCAGGCAGCTGAGCAAAATATAAACAGAATTCTAACAAAAGACTTTGCCGAGTAAATAATGTTCAGAAATTAAGCGGAGCTCATCTCTTACACTGAGTGGTCTGGCAGTCTGTGGTTCCTCTCTGTGTTAAACTATAGTCATTTCAACTTCCAAACTCCACACTCCTGAATACATGCGCATGCAAAGCGTTTTGTTGCCGTATGTAAAGTCATCTGTACATATTTGCATGCTATGCATAAAAGTTTGTGTACATGTACATATTTTGTGTTCCTGCTCCAGGGCCTACGGGCTGCTTTTGCTGACCTCTGTAAGAGCAAGCCTCATGACAGAAGGTCTGGCATTGTCTGTGTGCCCAGGCTGCTGTGGAGCCAGCCCGTCTGCCGGCCGCCGGCTTTGCTTGCTTATAACTGCTGAGAACATCCGATCCCCTTGGGGAGGCCAGAGAGGGAGAGAGCTAGGAAAAGAAAAGAGATGCAGAGAGAGAGAGCAAGAGAAAGGAAGACGGAGGAATAAAGAGCTTTGAAGGTATCACTTCATTCGTGTATTAGGCTTCAGCTATTTGATTTAAAATTGATAAATTGGTACTACAGCCGTCTGGAGCAGGCATGTTTATTTTCGAGCATGTGTAGGAATAAGGCAAAAGAATCTAGAAAAGGATTCCAAACCCAGGAACTACCCAGAAATGTAGTTCTAGCATTTTTTAATTTTTCTTGTTATATGCAGAGTTGAACAGTTCAACCCATAAAGTACAGGTAATTCAACTAAAAACCAATCAGGTTGCTTCGCCTCAGGCTAAAGCCACTTACAGTCGCCAGACTCCTCTCATTTGCTTAAGTGCTTTGCCTGGAGGCAGTCCTCTAGACTCCACTGGAAATGGGAGACTCACAGTTCATTGTTTCGTCACTATGGAGCTTGTCATCAGTTAGCAGGCTCTCTTCACCCGCCACGGTTTATGAATACACTAACAGTTACTCCTACAGCTCATTTATCAAATGCCAGGTGAGAAAGATCTCCACGGCTACAAAATGGGCCTTTTTACAGACGATATCAAGGTCTCCGTGTTTTCTAAATTACAGGGCAAAGGATAACAAAATGTATTTAATGAGACATTAAAGTTAATTGAGAATTCTATTCAATTACACACAAGGTATTTTGAAAGTGGTTGTGACTTTGTAAACCTTACAAAGGTCTTTTTTATGGAACTGTGTGACTGTGGGAATGTTTGGCTGTGTTGATTAATTTATCTGTGATTTTTTAAAATCCAGTAATAAAGCCTGCAGACCACAAAACCCCCTTTCACAATTCAGTCACTTGTGACAGACTGCTGACATTATTGTGTTTAAAGACGTAAACTACGAATAAAGAGGATTTCATAAATTCTGGCCTTGTTTTTTCATCATTCTGGGTGGGTATTGCTTAAAAGTTTATTACACTTAAACACTTCAAATATTAATTAAACATGATGAGATTAAAAGGGTCTGAGAGATCATTAATATAATTGCGCAAATAATTAGGATGCACAGCTAATAGAGCTTAAATATGTAATACTATGTAAAATATCTAAAAAAAAAAATGGTTGAGCCATATGGCCAGCTGTGAAATTATTGACAATGTACACATCTGAGCGCTTAAATGCGTGCTTTGCAATACATTATTTTAAATCATGTACCATAAATTAAAATATAGATTTGCTATAAACACTGCGCCTTATTTTTTTTAATAAATGCATGTTATGAATCAAAAAATCGGCCTGATAAATGTTTGCAGCCTATATAGGTTGTAACATGTTTGGCTGCAGGGAAAGAGTACCATGGCGCAACAGTAACAGGACTATTAGAGGGATAGATTACCCAAAAGCCCTACATTAAAAGTGATTTTAAAAAGTCTGTAAATAATCCTGTTCCTGTGGGTGAATAATCCTGTCTCTGGTCCACATTCCTACCCTCCCCGTTACAATAAAGAAGTGCCTTACAACCAAAAAGTACGAGTGTGCAGCCACATCTGCCTAAATTAGCAAGGATTTTAAAGCAGGTATTAAACTGTCTCTGAACGATAATTCACTTCATTAAAGGACAGGGAAATGGAGACAAAGGGTTAACTGATAATTAGTGCACTGTGTGAATGGAAAGAGCAGACATGCAGAGTGGACGTGCATTAAAAGGACAAAGAAAGGACAGAGTCAGAGATATCAGCGAGGGACAACATGACCCGATGTGAACTTGGTCTTGAAATGACAAACTGGCCTTCAGCACCACAGCTAAATTCTATCTTTGCTTGTTTTGAGATGTGTCACTGTTATTTCTGGAAAGAAAAAAAATGCAGTACAGTCGAGAACCGTTTACTCAGTAAATTCACTTAAAAGCTCCTCCGTGAAGTCATAGCAGACAAGTAACTAATTGTGAAATATAAGCTTCGTTCACAACATTTCGGCCTGTCATGGAAATTCTTATAGATGTCCTTTTTTACAGCGGGCTAAATTGACAGGAATTATAAATGTTATATATAACATTCTATGTATAGCAAGCCGTCGGTTGCTGTATGAATCTGGGGATGGATGTAAATGATTGCACCCCAACCTTAAATATGATGCAGTGCACAGCAAGTTAAAAGTAAAAAAAAAACACACACACACACACACACACTATAGGGAAAGGCGCTTTGGGGCTTTGTGGCTGGTTTGTAATGAATAACTTTAGTCTCATGTGTGGCAGCACTAAAAATAAACAGAGCAACAAGAGCAGGACACAACATAAGGGCAATTTGAAGCAGCCAATTCACCTTGAATCCATGTTTTTCGACTGTGGGAGGAAACCGGAGAACCCAGAGCAAGTGGGATTGGGATTGGAACCTGGATCCACAGATCTAAAAGGTGAATGTGGCAACCATTATACCACCATGCAGTCCCTTATCTCATGATCTTCGGCTTAATCACATATTAGGGTCGCGGTTGGTTCCTCATGCCAATCCAGGGGAGAACACTGGGCCAGTTTTGGGCATGCAGGAAAGAGGTGTCGCCAATACATTGCCGGGAATACAACACACTCACTTACAGAAACATACACACTACATAGCGGCAATTTGAAGAAGCCAAGTTACCCTGAATCCAAGTTTTTGGACTGTGGCAGAAAACTGAGGGACCTGGAGAAATCCAGGTAACAGGGAGAACATGGAAAGTCCACCCTGATCGGGATTTGAACCTGGATCCCAGCGTGCTGGATCCCAACGTGCTAACCACTAAACCACCGTGCTGCCCCATGTTTATATCAAAGGTATAAAATCTGAGACAAACCAATATCTTTAGAATCATTAAACTTATCAATAAAATTCATATTTCACAAATAGAATGTAAATTATGGGCGGCACGGTGGCTTAGTGGTTTAGCACATTCACCTCTCAGCACTAGGGATTCCCGGTTCGAATCTCCATCTGGGTGGAGTTTCCATGTTCTCCCCGTGTCTGTGTGGGTTTCCTCCGGGTTCTCCGGTTTCCTCCCACAGTCCAAAAACATGGATCAAGTCAATTGAGTTCTCTAAATTGCCCCATATAGAGTGTGTCTGTGTGAGTGAGTGTGTGCCCAGCGATAGATTGGTGTCCTGTCCTGGGTGTATTTGCCCAGCGCCCGAAACCTTCTCCCCTGGATGGGCATGGGGAACCCCCCCCCCCGCGACCCTAATAGAGGATAAAGTGGAAGATAATGGATGGATGGATGGAATATAAAATATATTAGTAATCCTCAGTGACCAATGAGAGTGAAAAGATTTAAATAAATGTGGTGAACCTGTTTGATTCGATGACTTGTATGATTATTGGAGGAACTGTTGATAAGAATCCAATCCCCAAATGAGCCTTTGACCTTTTATGCCCCGTCAAGCCTCCCCTTCACCTGTATGAGCGAAATGTTGAAATACACACTGGCAGAGCTTCAAAGCACTCAGCTGTTCCTCTTCAACATCATCGCAGCACTCCATCAATGCATTTTATCAGTCTCGCTGAAAATATTTCATGTGCAACTTTCAGAGAGAGAAGCTCCATGAGTGATGCTCGCGCATATTTCTGCATTCTATCGTGACGTTTATTATGAAACCTGTCAAACTTAAAGCCCCGTTTCCATTGCCACGGATGAAGGTGATGAGATATCTGATAAGCTTTTGGGCACTACTCAGCAAGTTCCCGCTCTTTAAATAAATCTTGTTGGCAGAAACGGAGAAAACTGTCTGCAAACCTTGGATTTTAGTTCAAGATACCGTCTGCTGAAAAATGACATCAGTTCCAATACTATTTATAGACAGTCAGATGAATTTGGGGCTGCGCAGGTAATCAGACTGACACAGGGCCATATTTCAGAAAGACAGCTCGTAATTTTAAGTGTGGGGCTTTAAAGAATTACTGGCAATGAGTAAATGTTATCAAAATGGATTTATCGTTGATCGGCTTGATCTGCTGAGAATATATATCTCATCCAAGCTTAAGATTTTTTTATAAAAGAGCTCCACCTGTTTAATAAACTCACTGACAAGGCTCCTGCCCATCGGGTGAGCGATTACTGCTGCTGCCTTACAGTAAAAACAGGAGGTTAGATTTAATAAATAAATATATATAAATATATATCATGGCAGCACAGTGGCTTAGTGGTTTAGCACGTTCTCCTCTCAGCACTAGGGATTTGCGGTTCGAATCCCCATCTGGGTGGAGTTTCCATGTTCTCCCCGTGTCTGCGTGGGTTTCCTCCGGGTTCTCCGGTTTCCTCTCACGTTCCAAAAACATGGATCAAGTCAATTGAGTTCTCCATTTTGCCCCATATAGAGTGTGTGTGTGTGAGTGAGTGTGTGCCCAGCGATAGATTGGTGTCCTGTCCTGGGTGTATCTGCCCAGCGCCTGAAACATTCTCCCCTGGATGGGCATGGGGAACACCACCATGACCCTAATGTAGGATAAAGTGGAAGATAATGAATGAAGGAATGAAAAATATATCATTTTGGTTGTTGGGTGGCTTAGTGGTTTGCATGTTTTCCTCTCATGGCTGGTGATTCAGGTTTGAATCCCTATCTGGGTGGGGTTTCAATGTTCTTCCGTGTCCGTGTGGGTTTTCAAGGGGATTCAAGGTGAATTGGCTGCTCTGAATTGCCCCTTTATAGAGTGTGTTTGTATCTGTGTGAGTAACTTAGTGTGTGCCCAGAATTGGATTGGCGCCCTGTGCTGGTTGTATCTCCCCAGCGCCCGAAACGATCTCCCCTGTATGGGCATAGGGAACCCCCCCCCTGCAACCGGTAAGGTCCAGAAGAGTAAGTATGTCAAATTTTGTGGTAATCCAAGCAAAGTTTGGATTTGTATTGGGAACACACACACAGACTTTCAAACTTTAAATATATTCTGACCTGTTAAACCCCTGACATGATAAAAGTAAGTTGACAGACATTTATCACCGCTGATGAATACAGTTTTGAAAAGAAGCCCAAACTGTAAATAACGTTTCTGTGGAAGAAGCCAAGCGTCAGTTTTATTTCAGGATTTTTACTTTATCTGCTTCTTCATCCCTCAGATGCCATACAGCCTGCTGAGATTCCACTGTAGAACACATCTTCTTTTCCCCCTTTTGATTTTCTTCTTTCTAAACTTTAAACTCTCAGTTGAGTTGCTAATCAAACCGTGGAACAATGGAAACCACATCCTAAGGCAAGGCACGAGAGACAGGCTCGCTTTCGTCTTCATTATACAAACTTCGGTCTTTTAATCTCAACATGATTATGCTTTTCATCTCAAATATGCCGGGATAACTCCCAGAGAACAAACCTTTCTCCTTCATCAACGTACCCTTTCAAAGGCAGTGCCATTTTCCAGCTATTAGAAGTCAGGATCATGAAAAATGACAAAGTGGCAGCATAGTTTCAGGAAAAAGGCGACCTTTGTTAGCCTTCTGTTGTCTAGCGCCATGAGGTGAAATTAAGTTATTCGGTTTCAAACCTGGGCCTTAAGCAGATGAAGAGAGAGAAATCTCTTTTGTCTGCCCCAGACTAGTCACTCTCCATCCTGCCTCCCCGGTGTGTGTGTGTGTGTGTGTGTGTGTGTTTTACTTACATCTTCCTTTTTAGCTGAACAAGGGTTGACAAGTTCTTGTCGTTCCTCACCAGTTATAGAAAGATCTAACAAAAGCCCCCTTGTTCCCGCTATACTTTTGTCAGACAGTGCACTTTGATATTAAAACTCTAAAGTGAGGGAGGCAGAGGAAGATGAAGTAGGGGATGGAACATGGGAGGGAGCGGGAAGATGAAAAGGATGAAAACAAACTCCTACTGTCTTCCCAAAGCATAGTGTGTAGGTGTAGCCCCAACGTGAACACACAAATATTTGTCCAGTCAAAACAAAATACAACTGGCCCTTTTGACGTGTTTTATAATGTGGTGAGACAGCCATGATACGTGCTTCCTCTGAACATACATATGCATAGATGTTTACTGACATTCACGCCATTACAGTGCTTTGCCCAAAATGTCTAGACACCCATCATAAAGCAAGGTTTAAAACGGCACAAGAAAATCTGTAAACAGTGTAGAAATTAAGGTCCACTTACTATATAGATGGACGTTGTAGTTCTACGTGGACCATTACAGAACAGGTATCATTTGGGTGGTGGATTGTTTATAGTTAGTTCTGCAGTCATTTAAACACCTTAGTGTCACTGCTGGGATAGGAATAATGCACCAACCAAATAATCCCTGCCCTGTGCTACTATTGGGGTTCTGACCATTAGAACAGAGTAAAGGAGATGTACACAGTATGTGCTGTAGAACACAAACAGATGGACTACAGTCTGGAATTGTAGAACTACAAAGTCCATCTGCACAGAAAGTGGAACTGAGGCATGTAATACAAATTTCCTGCAAAGTAATAATATGTATATAGCACATAGTGTCTATAATAAGAAGAAACTCTTTGCATAATAGTTGTAGTGATCTCAGAAATAATGACATCACACACACACAAACACACACACACACACACACACACACACACACACACACACACTCAGACCTACATCTCATCACTGCAGATTCCAGACAGTCAGCTTGTTAAACTGACTGTGTCCCAAAACATGTACTGTATCAGTAGTGGCATAAGGGCTTGAAACATCAACTTCACGGAAGTGTGTGGATTGGAACGCAGACAGAACTGTTCTGTCTGTTCTGGTATATTTCAAGCCCTTATTTCACCATAAATCGGGGTGTCTGCCAAATAGCATAAATATTCAGTAATTTTGACAGATTTGGTTGCCATTAAGTGAAAAACAAAGCCTTCCATTTGACTTCCCGTGATAAATGTGAGCTGTTTCTAGTAATTACATACTTGGGCTTTATTCCAACCAGTTACTCATGGCAGGGAAAGAGTTTCTAGTATGCACTTGTATGTATTATTCATGTATAAAAAATGCAAATATTTATTTGATTTTGGATTTCTCAATGGCAGGTGCTTATATTTTGGGAGAACATGGCATCCAATTGCATAACCCACATGCTTCGATTTCCGTGAAGATTAATTATGATCAGTAGGTCAGTGGGGGCTGAGTTTTGGGTGGTACAGTGGTTAGCACTCCTGCCTTCAGCACCCTAGTAGAGAACTAAGTTGAAGATAATGAGATGAGATGTCCTCATGCTTATCCTGCACCTGCGTAGTTGTAATCACACATTAAAGCCATTATGTTGTACAGTATCGCAGGTTCATATTCCAAGGTTTTAAAGTGCTTTCAGATTCAGAAACACAGCAGCTGATTGTTGTTTTGTGAAATGAAGATTACTTCTCATTAGATCATTATGTGTCTGCCTTCCAAGAACGTGAACGATTCAAACTGGCTCCAGACAGACAGGGAGACGAAATGGAAACCCATATGACTGACTGACTGTCAAGTGGACTTATTAGATTCTTTGGTTGTAGAACTGACAGCTTCCAGGTCAACACTCAGATCTGCTTCTTCTCACAGTACCCATCACACATCACACAGAACATTTAATGCAATGCGACTTGAACGTCACTTTGTATAAACGCGTCAGTTAAAGGGATATTGCAAGGCACAATTCTCTCGCTCACATGCTGTGTTGTTCCCATCATGCGGTGACTGCGTGTTTTTTTTTTTTTGGGATCAAGCCATGAAAGAAGTCAGGCCACACTCTTCTTTCCAGCAGGAAGGACAAGTCGTGGCACGTTGACCTTTACAAAAGAATGCAGTAGTGAGTGTAATATAGCTGACTTTTCTTTCCCCCCCTTCGTTCTCCTCTGTCTCTCTTCTCTTATTCCAAGGCGCCTGCTATTACACTGATTTGCAGAGCCCTCTGGGCACTTATTATGGCATTTAAATCAACTCTGGCTTGCTTAACATTGTTCATGCAAGCAAGAGACAATGTCGATTTAAGGGGAATGCTGAGGCCAGGATGTAAAAAGAGAGTGACGCAGGGAACAGGAAGAACGTTCAAAAGGACCTTTTTTTTTTCCCCCACAAGAGAAGTCAATACAAAAACTAAAATGTAGCATGTTCAACGCTTAGCGCTGGGGGTCCAGGTTCACATTTTGATCTGTGTGGCGTTTCCATGTTCTTCCCATGTCCATGTGAGTCCAAAAACATGGATTCATTGTAAATTGGCGGCTCTAAATTGCCCCTATATAGTGTTTGTGAGTAAATAAGTGAATTTCAAGCAGATTTTCAAGCAATTTCACACTGGGGCGGCACGGTGGCTTAGTGGTTAGCATGTTCTCCTCTCAGCACTAGGGATTCTTGGTTCAAATCCCCATCTGGGTGGAGTTTCCATGTTCTCCGTGTGTCCGCGTGGGTTTCCTCTGGGTTCTCGGTTTCCTCCCACAGTCCAAAAACATGGATCAAGTCAATTGAGTTTTCCAAATTGCCCCATATAGAGTGTGTCTGTGTGAGTGAGTATGTGCCCAGTGATAGATTGGCGTCCTGTCCTGGGTCTATCTGCCCAGCGCCCGAAACATTTTCCCCTGGATGGGCATGGGGAACGCCCCCCCCCTCTCCCCCCCTCCCCTGTGACCCTATTAGAGGATAAAGCGGAAGATAATGGATGGATGATTCACACTAAATCTAAGTTTTTGGACTGTAAAAGGAATCCCCAAAAAAAAACCTATACAGAAACATGGAGAAGATTGGAACCCCGCCCAGATCTGGTTTCAAACCTGGATCCCTGCGTTGAGAGGCGGACATGCTAACTACTAAGCCAATCAGTCAGGCTTCTTTGAGATGACCGTATACAGTGTACAGCTAACAAACCATTTCATTCCTGACAAAGTGCCTTTTTGTACAATTACCTCAGCAGCCATTGAAAGGTGAGCACTTAATAGAGTTTTGAAGCCAGCGCGTCTGTACGTGTCATGCCGGTTTCGTGGGTGTTTAGCTAGCTCCAGTAGCCGAAGGCTCATTCCTAATGGGGATCCTCGACCTTGTTAATGACTGTTGAACATTGTCAGCATCATCATCATTGCCAGACTGCCGCCACTCAAACCTGCAGCCACAGGCCAGAGCAAAGGTGTGCCTGTAAATCAAACTTGTCGAAATGGATCCAGCAAAAACACGACTTGGAGGATGAGAGAAAAAAAACACCTCACGATGGGAATTTACAGCCAGCAGAAGCCTTTATGTAACCACCTCTCACTCGCAGGGTGAAAAATAGTTTCAGGAATTTTATGGCACAGATTTATCATTTCTCTGAAGTGTGTTAGATTCAGGATGACGAAGAACGTGCAGGATTTATTCACTAAATACACACATTAGGTCCTTTATAAGAAACACCTGTAGATTCAGGTGATTATAATCCACAACTTGTGTTCAGTCATGCAGAGGTAATGGTCACATGAAGTGGGGTGGGGGGGGGGGGCGTCCCACACACAAGCATCAACTTAAAATTGCGGAATTTAAAGCTCTTAATGGTTTAAAGGCCACAAACCACAAACCATTGGTCTGAAAATTGTTTTTAAAATGTTTAAATATCAGAACTATGGCATAGAGGTTCGCATGTTGACCTCTCAGTGCTGGGGATCCAGGTTCGAATCCTAATCTGGGCCGAATTTCCATGTTTCCCCGTGTCTGTGTGTGCCCAGGGATGGATTGGCGCCCTATCCAGAATGTATCTGCCCAATGCCAGAAATGTTCTCACTCAGATGGTTATGGGAAACCTGCCCTCAACCCTATTTAAGGATTAAGCTGAAGATAATGAGATGAGATGAGATTAAGTATCATTTGATCATTTGCAGAATATTTATTCTTTATGAATGCAGTACTATATTACTATATTAAAACCTTAAAGTGTTGCAATTTTTGTGTTTGACACTTTAAAGCAGAAGATTATGGGGACTTCTGAGCTTGCAGCTCAGGCAACTTGGAAAAGACCTGATGGAAAGACTCCCTAACTTTCGCCAGACCCAAAAACGACCTGAAATATCAATATCCAACTATAACTCTTACTACCTCAAGGCCGTGTCCTGATCACCTCGTCCAGATGCTGCTGAAGTCTGGGCTTCATATTTATGCCATGGATTTTCAAATGACTTCAGCATCAAATGTCTGTCATATCTCTTCAACCCCTGAGTTTTATCCCGCCCAGTCCCCATCCGCCCTCCCCTTCTCCCTCGCTCTCTCCCTAGGTTCTTACACCCTGGCGATGACAGAAGCCAGCATTCACAATCAGTCAGTTTGGGCATTAACAGGACCGAGCTGAAAGACATGGCCAGATTAGAGCTCTCGAACAGCCTCTTGAAGGATGGCACAAGACAAGTGAGACACTCAGGCTCTCCAGCACTCACCACAGTTCTAGTTGCAGGCGAACAAAAGCGGTATGGAATGTGAGCCGAGGCTTGAGTTATGGAGCAGCTCAGGGAGATTATTAAGTCAGGGGCACTGCTGGGGCCTTTTAGAGCCTCCAGCACATTTTCAGTTTCGAGAGGCCCCTACTGATAGAGCGCGTGGAATGAAAGAATAAGAACACTGATAACTTCACACAGATAAGACGTCAGCAAGATTAATCGGCATGTTTCAATTTTTAATGAAAATATAAGAATAAATCAAAAGTAGTTTGAATCAGATGCACTGGGTTCCAGAGTTAGGATTCTCATGATTTATGATATATATTTATATACGGTATATGTATATAGAGAGTCAAAAGTTTAGACACGCCCCCTTCTTGCTCTATTATCTGTTTCCTCCACTGACCATATAGCTGGACTTTGTAGTTTTACAATTATAGACTGTAGTCCATCTGTGTTCTTTGTTGTTGTTAGTCCCCTGTTGGTTCTCTGGTCTCTATTGGTCATAACATCACAGAACAGGTATCATTTGGGTGGTGGATTGTTTATTGTCAGTTCTGCAGTGACACTGATGTGGTGAGGGGGTGTTAGTGCAGCAGTGTTGCTGGAGTTTCATTTAAACACCTCAGTGACACTGCTGGGATAGAAATAATTTACCAACCCAATAATCCCTGCTCTGTGGTGCTACTATTGGGGTTCTGACCATTAGAACAGAGTAAAGGAGATGTACACTGTATGTACTGTGGAACACAAACAGATGAACTACAGTCTGGATTTGTAGAACTACTAAGTCCAAAGGACAATAAGTGGAGCAAAATAAGGTGTGTCCAAACATTGTACTGGTGCTGTATATGATTCACTGCACAGTCCACAAATAAAATAAAATAAATATTTGTTGACAGTCAAACAGTCTTTAGGCAAAAGTACAAAACAACTAGAGCCATAATTTAAATGTCGGAGATTTAAATGTCGCAGAATCTCTTTACATTTTATGGCATCAAGGACTCCATGAAAAGCCAGGAGGTTCTGAATGCTGGATGCTTTTGCCAAAAAGCTGAAAACTGAGTCATGCTTGAATCTTGCAGCAGGACAGATATCAAAAACTCACATCCAAATCCACACAAATGGATAATTGAGCATGAAATTAAGATTCTAACATGGTCATTAAAAACCTAGAAACATTTTTTAAAACCTAAGGGATGAGCTGAAGAGGTAAGCAAAAGCAAAAAAGAAGAGTTTATTTCATTTTAAAGAGAGAAAATTGAGGTCACTAAGCCATCGCAGGGCAGGGACACATTTACACCTAAAGGCAAATAATTCTTTCTAATCGACCTGATTTACACGTCTTTAGATTCCCTGGAAAAAAAATCCCACACAAACATGCAAACTCTACACACACAAAAAAAAATCTGGCTTGGGAATCAAACTCTGGAACTAACTGCATATAATCAAGGAGTGTGATTACTGTATATTTACAAATATTAAATGTTTTTTATGGAACATAATTTGTAGATATAATGAAGCATGCTTTTTAAAATCTGTAATGGTTTTGAATAACATACGAATGAAATTCATCCATTTTCAGGAAATTTCGATACAGTAATAACATAACCACAAATATTACCGAATCAGCACGGAAATGAACTGCAGCTGCATCTCAGATACAATGATTTTGTGGTTTTACATTCAGTTGCTTTTTGTGTTTTTACCGCGGATCAGAAAACTGTAACATAAACAGCATTGTTGCCTTAATCAACTAGCTGTGTGTCTTGGCAGCTCGCATTTCTTCTCTTCTTTCTCTTTCTCTCTGTAGGCACTAACTGCACTTAACTCTGCCTTCGTGGTTTCTTTCGCTGGATTCCAGAAAGTTTAAAAGAAGGAGCATTTCCACAAATTGGACGAAGAACAACACACTTTTCTTCTTTGTATTTCTTTGCTTTCTCCCCTGCATTTAGACCGTCGGTTTTTCACGGCATACATTTATGCTGAACTTATATGGCAGCGATCTTTGTGTTTTGTGTGTAATAAAAGAAATCTGATTTAGTGGTTAAGTGTTTAGCATGTTCTCCTCTCAGCGATAGGGATTCCCGATTTGAATCCCCATCTGGGTGGAGTTTCCATGTTCTCCCCGTGTCCACGTGGGTTTCCTCCGGGTTCTCCAGTTTCCTCCCACAGTCCAAAAACATGGATCAAGTCAATTGAGTTCTCCAAATTCCCCATATAGAGTGTGTACAGTATGTGTGTGTGTCTGTGAGTGAGTGCGTGCCAAGCGATAGAATGGCTCCCTGTCCTGGGTGTATCTGCCCAGCGCCCGAAACAGTCTCCCCTGGATGGGCATGGGGAACCACCCCGCGACCCTAATATAGGATAAAGCGGAGGATAATGGATGGATGGATGATTTGCATGCCTTGCCCTGGTCTTGTAGCCCTTTTTGTGGCCAAAAGAAAGTGAAAAGTTAGCTGATGGGTTTCAGAAGTCAGTGGGGGGTTTTATCTGCAGCACATTGTTAATGATGGAAAGGTGCTTCAGGACTTTTCGTTTCGTTCACACGGTCTGTTAAATGCAGGACGACTGCACCTTCATTGCATCCTGCGGTTCTGTGTTATTGTTGTTCTGATTTCCAGTCGGCATTGGAACATTTCGTAAGTTATTGCTTTGAGTCATGCACTTAGTGTGAAAACAGGATTTTTCTCGCCAAAATCTACTCTGAATGTAGTGCTTAGCACGTTTGCATCTCACCGCCGGGGTTTCAGGTTGGAATTCCGGTCTGGGTGGAGTTTCCATGTTCTCCATATGCCAGCGTGGGGTTCCCCCGGGTTCTCCGTTTTTTTTCCCACAGTCCAAAAACATGGATCAAGTTAATTGAGTTCTCCAAAATTGCCCCTTATACAGTGTGTTTGAGTGAGTGAGTGTGTGCCCAGCGATGGATTGGCGTCCTGTCCTGGGTCCATCTGCCCAGCGCCCGAGACGTTCTCCCCTGGATGGGCATGGGGAACCCCCCCCCCCCCGCCCGCAAGCCTAATAGAGGATAAAGCAGGAGATAATGAATGAATGAACCCAAAAACATGGATTCAAGGTGAATTGGCTGCTCCAAATTGTTTGTCTGTGTGAGTGAACACAGCGATGGACCAGCACCCTGTCCTAGGTTTCTCTGCCCAGCACCTAAAACCGTCCTGTGATCCTAGTATAGGATTAAGTAGAAGATAATGAAATGAGTAATTGTGAGGTAATTGTAATTACTACAAACTATTGTCTTTGGAGTGAAACACTGTTCATGCATGCAGCTTATGTGCACAGATACAAGGCAAACCCACTCCCCATTCCAACATCCAGGTATGTTCGTGAAGACAGAGGAGAGAGTGTTGCACCCTTGGAATGTGTAACCTGACCTCCGAGCCACACTTTTTTTTTTTCGTAAGAGCGGGAATCCAAAAATCCTGAAACACACGTACACATAGTGAGAACTGAGTCCATGCAGATAACGAATCCTGAGGAGCACAATGCCATCACTATTTACCACGGTGGGGCATATTCTCTGTGTGCAGTTCGGGCGGAGATACTGTGTGAGATAAAGATATGAACGGGAGCTGGCAGGACTGCACAGTGTGATTCCCTATGAGATTTGCTTCAGCTTTTGGCAAAGGCAGAGCGAGTTCTGTGATAGATTAGTGGGAGCAGAAAGACTGAGAAAAGAAATGAAAAAGGCGGAGGAGGAGGAGATCAGTGTATGGTGGTGCATTTCCCTGTCTGCAGTATTTCAGGGACTGTCCATGTTCATTAGATCTTATTCTCATCTACAGCCACGAAAGTGTTGGACTCAGTTAGGGTTGGGGTTAACCTGCATTCCTCTTTAAATCCTTAACCACACCCGTAAGATTTACATGATAATGTTTTAATTATTCATTCATGAATAAAAAGTTAAAATACAGCTGGGACGTTCCGATTCGCTCAGGAGCAGGAAACCCAACACGAACTGATCTTTAAGCCCGAGCCCACAGAACCACCGAGACAGAGGGCCAAACCTCAGCCTGGAAGTTTGGAAGGCAAGCCAGTGTGACTGCATTTCCTGAGTCCACCCCATTTTAAAGTTTCAATATGGAACATATTAGACGATTCCCAACGTTTTTTGTTTAACGACCCCCCTTGGAAAAAGGGTCTTTTTCTGGTAAGGGAACAGAGGCTTTGGAAGAACTGGAAGAAGGAGAATTTTACATTTATTTGCCAGATGATTTTACCAAATTAAATAAAACTAGGACAGTCAGTTGTGTTTCCACGTCTTCCAAAAGCTGACAATGAAACATGTACTAAGTAAAGAGATTTTGGGAGATTCCCCTGACAGAAAAAAGACCAGAATTAGACACTGTGGGAAATTTTTATTTTCTACCAAAACAACTAAACTTGATTCAGTGTTTAGTTAGAATTTCAAAAACATGATGCTATTGTTTTGGCAGCTTGGTGGTGTGGTGGTTAACATGTTCCCGCTCTTGACACTGGGAATCCAGATTTGAATCCCAATCTGGGTGGAGTTCCCATGTTCTCCACATGTCTGTGTTGGTTCTCTAGTTTTCTGGTTTCCTCCCACAGTCCAATAACATGAACTCAATGTGAATTGGATGTTCTAAATTGCCCCTATACAGTGTGTGTGTGTGTGTGTGTGTGTGTGTGAGTGTGTGTGTGTGTGTGTGTGTGATTGTGCACCCAGTGATAAATTGGTGCCCTGTCCTGGGTGCATCTGCCCAGTGCTCTGGGTGGGTATAGGGACCCCTCCCTACCCCAGTCATGACTGATAACACATGAGAAACCAACTTTACCAAATCATTTAGAGTTGAAAGTGAACAAAAACAAGAAGATCCATTATGTTTTTCTGTTTGAGTTTGTGGGAGCTCACAGCTCACAGAGGTCAGAGGTATATCTGCTGATTTATGCTCTCAGAATTCTGCTCTTAACATTTCTAGTACGTTAGTGAGGAGGGAGTACTGTGGCATTCTTTTAACCTCTGTGGAAACTGACTAAAATAAATCCTGAGTATACGTCAGCGAGGACACTCTTTACCCTGTAATTACTGCAGGGAGAGGGTGGGGGTAGGATGGGATAGGACCTGTAGCAGAATTTTTACTCTCGTATGTTCAGAGAGTTTTATAGAAGCAGTAACGCTGTAACATCAGCTGTAGTTTAAAATGAATTCGTTAACATCTCAACACTCTCCTTAAATTAAAAGACTGAGCTTAAGAATGCAGAACGTCTGACTCTGTAGAACTCAAACCTGTAACCTGTATGATCTACAGACATGAGGTCTCATTTGGCTAAACTCATCAGAAAAGGATATATATATATATATATAATTTTTTTTTTTCATTCATTTATTATCTTCCGCTTTATCCTACATTAGGGTCGTGGTGGGGTTCCCCATGCCCATCCAGGAGAAACGTTTCAGGCGTTGGGCAGATACACCCAGGACAGGGCACCAATCTATCGCTGGGCACACACTCACTCACACAGACACACTCTATATGGGGCAATTTGGAGAACTTAATTGACTTGATCCATGTTTTTGGAACGTGGGAGGAAACCGGAGAACCCAGAGGAAACCCACATACATACATTATATATATATATATATATATATATATATATATATATATATATACACACCCTGGATTTTTGCTTTTATCGATATTATTTGTATTTATTTTTGCTTGTAATAAAATTCAGGCCAACAATCTTGTCTTGTAATATCTATCTATCCATCAGGTCTTGTCTCTTCATATCTATCTTGTCTATATAGATTGTCTGTCAATCTATATATCTTGTCTTGCCTTATCTAATATAATCTATCTTGTCTTGTTTTATTTACTTATCCTGTCCTGAATTGTCTTGTCTTTTCTTTCCATCTATCCAGCCATCTTTTCAACTTCGGTTTTGTTAGACAGAACAGCTCAGTTGCATAACATATGGTTATTTGTTCATATGATTATATGTTCTGTATAATATTGGTTCCATGTTCTTTTTCTTCGATGAATCAGACTCATAGTGTACTTTTTTTAATTCTGAACAGAGACACATGTTTTAGAACTTTAATTTAGTCCATAATTCATTTGTATATGATTCAAATAAATACAGAAGACACCATATCCTGATGTCAAAGCTTTAAAAGGTCACAGGTTCTTTAGTGTAATATGTCAGAAATGCTAAGTGTGAGTGGAAGTCCTGATTAAATCGCACAGACTGTAAGACTTTCCAGTGAAACTGCTCACATGCTGGTAAGAAAGATGGCGCAAAATCCACTATGGCAGCAATCGCATGCAAAAAGGTTGAGCTAAAGCTCTGTGTCAGGCAATGCGACCTGCACAAACATGATCTGCATCGGATGAACCCTTATCTAAGGCCTTATCGCAGAAAGCAATGTCTGAAGTATGCAAAACAACATCTAGATAAGTCAAAGGTATTTAGAAAGCAAGTGCAATCGACTGATAAAATTTAAAAAATGGGACTCTATTCACTGACGACTCATCGAAGGTAAAAGCAGCTGTTGATGAAATAGTAATTCATGTCAACAGTAAAGGTTAGAGGTGGGTGTACTGAGGTGGTGGTGCAGATTGTGATTCAGAAAACATTACAAAGGCATGTGGAGGTATGAATTCTATTTAATATCAGTCTAAGGGCAATAGGGATGGTAGATCAGATAGTTGTGCTAATTTCAAATGTAAAAGAGTAGATGAAAGTGTAGATCAGAGTTTAGAGCGGTGGTGGTTCAGTGTTTCAACGCTGGGGCATTGATAAAGGATTCAAGGATTTTTTTTGTCACATCACCTACAGGTGTACAGGTGAGTGAAAAACTGTACCCATTACTGTGCAAATAGCAATATTTACAAGAATAAAAAATGAAATTGAAAAAAAAATTATAATTTTAATAAAATTAAAATGTCTAAAAAAGAATGGAATTAAATCAAATTAAATAGAAATAGGATAGGGGACGTCCGAGGACGTATGGGAAAGATGGCTAAGTGGTTAGCACGTTCGCCTCTCAGCACTAGGGATTCCTGGTTCAAATCCCAATCTGGGGGGAGTTTCCATGTTCTCCCCATGTCTGCCGGGTTCTCCGGTTTCCTCCAACAGTCCAAAAACATGGATCAAGTCAGTTGAATTCTCCAAATTGCCCCATATAGAATGTGTCTGTGTGAGTGAGTGAGTGTGTGCCCAGAGATGGATTGGCGTCCATTGTCCTGGGTGTATCTGCCCAGCGCCTGAAACGTTCTCCCCTGGATGGGCATGGCGACCCTAATATAGGATAAAGCGGAAGATAATGGTTGGATGGATGGATAAGTTATATAAGTCTTTACACTTCGACTCCTACGGATTACAACATTAGTTTGTGTGGTTTATCTGCCAAATGACGATTTCTTTTACACCATCAGTTCAATTCTGAACACAACCGTCCGTAGAGCAGGTGACGGTGTGTATTATTAAAAACACCCCAAATATCCAACTGACCTGGATTGACTTGACATACACAACGTCTACTTTTCCAAGCCAGACATGAAAGGAACATGTTCCTGGGAATAAATCAGACACGGGTCCTCCCATTTTTTTTTGTTTTTTTTGTTTCCTCAAGTTTGATCTCTTTCTTTGTGATTCCCCTAATTCCCTCACAACCACACACGCTTGTGACCAAGCATGTGTGCACATGTCCTCGTAACTGCACATCGATCTGGGAAGGAGAATAATTACCAGCAAGTGTCTGTGGTTGAACCGTTCTCTATAATTAGGCTGCACTAAGCCTAGGTGAGAAGATTTCCACAGTCAGACTCATGAGATAGTGTCAGCAGGAAGTGTTTCTCTCCATGTAATCTTTCTTCACTGCTTTAAAATATACCATTACTCTGTGAGGCCAGGTGTTTTAGACTGGAGTCTGAGACAGCAGTCAGACACAATGTCCTTATGTTCCCTTAAAAGTTGCTTACACTGGGTTTTATTGATTTTTCAAGCACCTAACCTTGATGCTAACAGGCTACAATTGTGCTTTTCGGTGAAGAGCTCAGTTGCTTTGGGTATGATGAAATAGATTTGAATCTAACAAAAAGAGGCGGCACTGTGGTGTAGTGTTTAGCACGTTCCCTTTTTCATGCCGGGGATTCAGATTCGAATCCCCCGGTGTCATGTTCTCCCCGTGTCCACATGGGTTCCCTCTTGGTTGTCCAGCTACTTCCCACAATCCAAAAACATTGATTCAAGGTAAAGTGGCTGCTCTGATTTAAGCTCAAAACGTTCTTCCCTGCACCCCCCCCCCCGTCCCTGCAACCCTAGCAGAGGATTCAGCAGAAGATAATGAGCTGAGGTAAATAAGTATATGTAATTATCAGCGTTCTAATTTAAGTAAAGTGCTCCAGAAACTTTTATGGTTCTGCAGTTGGTTGCTATTGGAACGACTTGCAAATGAAGCTGAAACCTGGGAATATACAAAAATGCTTTGCCTAAATTAGCACAACCAGCTTAAGATTTGAATGAAGTCAATAGTGAGTGAAGGCTGTGTTCGGCGATGCCCTTGCTTTTCCTTAGTGCTTTTTTACGAGCCTGTAATTGACCGGGAAGAGAACGATCCTTTGCTACAGAGGCTTTCATGACGGCGAAGGTGACTTTAAATTGACAAGCCATGTGACAGGGAGTAAGCCATTAATGTGCAATTTACAGGCAACAACAAAGCCCCAGTTAACATTTATGGGCGGAATGAAGAGGTTGTTAGGGTGAGAACAACATGGACGGATATGGGAATGTGGGCGATGCTTAGATCGTATCATGAGAATGCAGGGGGAGAGGGACTAACAGGATGTGAGAGAGTGCAGTGAACGTAGCAAAAAACTTGTAATGATTGCATTTTCAAGGACAACGGGAACAACGTGACAGACGGATATGCAGGTGTATGACCCAGGTGAGACGAGGTTCTTCTTGCCTGAAGCATCCACATCGCTATAGTTACTATTAAGATAATTATAATAATATTAAGCCCATTGAAACTAATGGCTTTAATGGTACAGGAAGGAAGATTTTTCAGTAAGCCCTTTTTCTAAAGCTCACTTGCAGATTGCTAGTCATTAAAAAAAATAGAGAGCCAGGCAAAAGTTTGGACACGCCTCCCATTTGCTCTATACATTGTCACTTTTTTATCACTTCCATCCATCCATTATCATCCGCTTAATCCTCTACTAGGGTCGCAGTGGGTTCTCCATGCCCATACAGGGTGGAACGTTTTGGGCTCTGGGCAGATACATCCAGTACAGGGTGCCAATCCATTGTTGAATACACTGACTCATACAACCACACACTCCCATACACTATATAGGGGCAATTTAGAGAAACCTACTTACCTTGTTTTTTTTTTTTTTACCTAATCCATGTTTTTTGACTGTGAAAGGACACCAGAGAACGTAAAGAAACCCCATGCAGACCAGGGGAGAACATGAAAACTTGTTACATTTTGGTAAGTGCCAACCACTACACCACTGTGCCACCCTTAATAAGCTCCACTTCCTGTAAAGATGGACTTTGTAGTTCTACATTTTCAGACTGTAGTTCATCTGTTTGTGTTCTACAGTACATACTGTGTACGTCCCCTTTACTCTGTTCTAATGGTTAGGACCCCAATAGAACCACCACAGAGCAGGGGTTATTTGGTTGGTTATTAATCCTATCCCAGCAGTGTCACTGAGGTGTTTAAATGAAACTCCAGCAGCACTGCTGCACTAACACCCCCTCACCACATCAGTGTCACTGCAGAACTAACAATAAACAATCCACCACCCAAGTGCTACCAACAGAGAACAGAGAACAAACAGGGGGACTTATAACTTATAAAAACAAAGAACACAGATGGACTACAGTCTGTAATTGTATGATGAGAGGAGGAAAGAGATAATGGAGCAAGAAGGGGCCGTGTCCTAACTTCTTGTCATTAGGCCTTTTCCTCATACTTGTTTAGTTCGATTTTGCAGAAGACATTAAATACCTTGGCTTCGTTTGATGGTATTGTTTGAGAATCTGTGTTCTACATTTACTAGGTTCTGTCTCGCATGTGTCCAAGAACAGCAGGCAGGAACAGTGCTAACGTCCTGGCACGTGAAGACGAAGGCATGCGATGAGGCTTTGGCAAGACATGGGGAATAATAACAGGGTTTCCAAAACGTTCTGCAAAAAAATCCAAGAGTGCAGAGCGCTTACATGGATGCACACGCACACACACGAGGTAAAGTTGCAAAAGTTTTGGGCGTCTATGGTCAGCTATGAATGTAAGTAACCGTAAACAATTGCAGCCGCGTTGCTAAAGGACATAAACCTATTCGAAAAACAAATAAAATGATTAAAAAACAAGGTTTCCAGTCTTTGTGAGTCACTAACACGAGGAATCCGATCTTCGACAGCAAACAGAACAGTTTTGGGCTCCGACCCTGTTTAGTTCAGCCAGAGACTAAAAGAACTACAAGGGTACTTAATCAATACCATGCACGAGGTAGTGGCACACTCGCAAAGCTGCTTACACTGCTTTTCCGTTCTAGTCCCTCCCTCTTGCACTACCGCCCTCTTCCTCTTGCTAAAAGCTGCAGCTTTTCCACAAGTATTAGTGGACAGGCACCTTCCCAGGGTTCTTGCTCTACCTTCTTCTCACACTCTCTCTAGACTCTTCTCAAGCTCGTTCCAATCAGACCCCCTTTTCGTACTTATGACATCTAGTGCCTGTAATCTACTCTCCGTGTTTCAGGCTTACACTCTGTCTGGTCCTCAGTGCTGATCCACGCTTCTTTCTCATACAGTGAACACAAAAGCCCCTGATAATGACCCCCGGTTGCAGGAAGAAGAGCCACTCCTTCAGCTCTGGAGTGTTTGAACTCGGTACGGGGTTGGCTGCAGATACCAAGTCGAGGGAAGGACTTCAGGCAGTGGAGCTCATGGTGTTGCGTGAGACAGCATATAGGCAGTGCCCTCTTGAACAAGCCGCGCAGAACCTTCAAGGGAAGGCGCGGGCCATGTTTTTTCAACTTGTTTCAATTATGTGGCCCCGACACACTCGCAGCAGGACACAGACTGCCTTCCCCCCTCCGGTTTCAGCTCTTACAGTAAATCTCTTTGAACTTGACACAGAGGTGCCGTCAGGACTCACACAGAAACACGGGTATTGTTTGTTGTTGCTGAATACAGACGGCAGCTGAAGGAAAGTGATGTTTGGCGCCCGAGTGAGCATTTCTTTACATGATCTGGATGCCGCTTGCCAGCTTCCCTCGGCTAACTTCCACCCTCCCCCCGTCCTCCTGCAGTCAATCTGAAAAGCAGCACCCACAGTTCGGAAGGAGGCCAGTTCAGCCACAGAGAACATTCTGGGCTTCTTCAGAGGCCATTAGAGAACTTGCACGTGTGCACATGATCATTTATCAGAGTGTCCGGGCTTGGACCCTCCTTGCTGGTCACTGACTGTCAGGAGAACCCATAAACCACTGGCTGCAGATTTACCACTCAGCGTGCATTCAGACTGGATTTGGCTGGAGCCACAGATGAGAAAAGAGGGTCAGGCCTTGCCCTGCTCAATAAGCTCCTCCCTGCTCCTCACAACCAACCACTTAGGTTCTCAAGGACCATGGGGAAAACAAGAGAAGATCAGATGTCATTGTTACAACTAATGTGATTGTCAATTGCACGTTTTAATAATTAAGACAGACTGTTAATTGACAGTAAACTCTGTTTATAGACTTTCTGGATTCCACACATTATTGTAATGATGAAACTTAATGTCTGTTTAAATAAACCTTTATATCTTTTCACTGTTTACTATGTGTGAGTACTTCCAGACCACCCAAGAAGGAAGGACATGTTCCTCATTTAGTCATGGTCTTCTGAGACGTCTGAGATGTTTTCTCCTTGGCTTTGTTGCTCTGGATGGTGCTTGAGTTCCATTAAATAAGTCCCATGCACTGCAGCTATAAACCTATTCAGTAAGAGTGTAACAATTCAGCAATCTTTGGACTGTGAAATCGAAAAACCCACACAGAAACGGAAAGAACATGGAAACCCAGATGGGGATTCGAACCTGGAGCCTCAGTAAATCAAGTCACAAAAAAATCACATCAATCTGAATCATATCAAACTGAATCAATCAGATGGTTGGCTCCAAGAAACAAAACCAAATTGCATCATGACAAAACTTTACACCAAATTATTATTATTATTATTATTATTATTATTATTATTATTATTATTGAACCTGTTTGTATATGAAAATACAATATCCAAAATATCTATACCTATTTATAATATAAGTAATCCATTATCTTCCACCTTATCCTCTATTAGGGTTACAGGGTTACACCCAGGACAGGGCGCCAATCTATCGCTGGGCACACACTCACTCACACAAACACACTATATGGGGCAATATGGGGCAACTTAATTGACTTGATCCATGTTTTTGGACTGTGGGAGGACACAGGAGATCCCGGAGGGGAAAACATGGAAACTACACCCAAATGGGGATTCGAACCAGGAATCCCTAGCACTGAGAGGCGAACGTGCTAACCACTAAGCCACCGTGCCGCCCATAAAATAATATATAATATTTATTTATAATATAAAAATATCCTAATAAAGAGCCCAGATTTAGGAAATTCTGTCAGCATGGACCATAAATGAAATCATCAAACGAGTTCAGATGATACAAGACACTACAAATCAGCACTGTGAGGTGAGCGACTGTGAGCATCCACCTCATTTGCTTCATGTGTGTCCAGACTGAACTCGCAAACGTTCACCAAAACCAGCTGAAGACATGAGTGAACAAAGCGGTGAACTGAGATTAAAATGCTGACTTCAGGAGAATGGTCTCCACGTCAAAGAGCTCGCCTTAAAAGAACAATATGCACAATAGGGTTAACACCCCGGCGGCAGCGGCGGCGGCATACTAAACTCCCTCTTGTCTTCACGAGTATCCATAAGAATCACAAACGCAGCCACCCGTAAATTAAACATGTAAGCCTGCAGGGAATCCTTTCACACTGCTTCCTTATCTGCTAGACTGAGTGGTGCCTGTGGCATCGCCTGAGGGCCACTCCACCCTCACTGCATACCTTTAAAGTGGATTCACACGCACTGCTCAAGCACCAATCCAACGCTTCACCCGCTTTACGACCTGAGAACTGCGCTTCCACCAACGACACTGCAGATCCTCAAAAAATGACTGAGTCACTTTGCTTTATGAACTTTATCTGCTTTACTTATCTGTTTTCCTTGAGGTTTCACCGGCTCTTCATCCATAACGCAGCCAGATCACCGTGGCAACGATTACTGGATGGAACCTGGATTACTGTTCAACTTGTGGCATTGTAGTCCAGTGTAAGAAACTCCTCACGTTGTTTTTCTCTTTCCTGGATCTGTTTTAGTTAATTACCTCATCAGCCCCACTCCGCCTCCTTATTAAAGTTAATTAACTAATCGTGTTCATTGGTTACTCAATTTGTGCATTTCTTTGTCATGTGACCATCTTCTGTTCACCCGTTAAGGGCGCTAGCATCAGTGTCCGGTACTGTTTATGTTAATTTTCTGTCTTATAAATAAATACCATTTATTCCTATAATACTTGGCTCTGACGGGATAGGCTGCAGTTTGGTTGGTGACATCCTGCCAGGCTGATGATTTTTTCTCATTTTTAAAAATAGACACCTGATCACTGCACAATCTGTAGATCTGTAGAGTCCCCCCCACCAGCCTCGGTCCTCACAAGGATTTTCCTTTAAAAACAACTATAACAGAGTTTTTTCTTGCCACTGTCACATCTTTGCTCTTTAGAGGTTCATCGGAGGATGTACTATTATTAATAGCGCTATAAAAAACTTAAAATGAATATATCAAATGAATCTGTAGCAAAGTGGTCAGGGTGTTGGGTTATCAATCTGAAGGTTGTGGGTTCAAATCCCAGGCCCATTGAAGTTACCAGTGTGGGTCCTTGAGCAAGACCCTTAACCCTCGTTGCTCCAGGGATGTTGTGATTAACCCTGTGCTCACCTTGTAGGTTGCTTTGGATAAAAGCGTCCAATAAATGTATTCATGGATTTAGAAGAGAAATTCAGATTTAATTTTTAAGGTAGAAAAGGAAGCGGTTTCAGGCAACGTTATGCGAATACTTTATTATCAATGTGTGAATGTCGTTAGCTTTTTTGTCTGGATATTAATAATATGTAAAAAACTATACACCAAAATCAGACTCCTCCTATTTTTGCTGTATAATTTTTCAAATTGGTATTGAAAGACTTTCTTTTATAGGTGTACTATATATATATATATATATATATATATATATATATATATATATATATATATATATATATATATATATATATATATATATGCGCCAAAGTGCATTTCTGTTTTCCACTTGTCCATTTACACATTGCACCGTACATAAATAATTACACTGTAAAAATGACTCCAGTATTTACAAGTATAATATATATTTTATATAATATATAAAACTTTATATTAAATCTAAGTAGACGATATTTGGGATTGTTTGCAAGGTTTATCCAGTCTCTGGGCGCATCTCTTGGGCCTGAGTCCATCACGATCTGAGTGACTGTGTTATCTGTGGTTATTGAGGAGGATTTCCAGCCAGCATGGGCAGGAGGTGATGAACTGGCGTGAGTAGCACGGCCCCCAGCCCTTGGCAAAGCTGATGCGCACACTGTTGGGGTCAAACGGGCCATCCGGGAGCATGGACTCAGCCTCGTGGCGCAGCAGCAGTTGAGCCGAGAGCTCATAGTCAAACACTTTGATGGAGTAGCCGGGCATGACCTTGCGCACGAGCAGTCCCCGCCCGCCGGGCGCCTCCAGGGTGGGAGAGTTCACGAAAATGGGGTGTTGACTGCGGTTGTAGGCCCAGACGCCGTCGGGTTCCTTGCTGAGCAGCAGGCCGTAGCCGATTTTGCTGCGGGTGCGCTGGGTGGTGCCCCCGCGGCGCTCGCCACCCAGCTGGCCCAGGCAGAGGCCTGTGCCCTGAGGTAGGTCATAGAAGATGCTCACCGAAGGCTCGTACACCGGGTAGAGTCGTCCCACTCGCGTTCGGTGTTCCCAGTATGCCACGCTGCACCAGTGGCTCTGCTTAGGGGTGTCCGGTGACAAGCTGGCATCTGAGGAGAAGACAGAAAACGATGTAAATACACTGCACTGATTTGAATACGGCACCACGTTTGGGCTTTGGGAACCAAAAAAATGATCTCCCAAGATTGTGCACAACAAGTATTACATATCAGGAGCAGACATTTCAGTAAACACAAAATTTTGTATTTTTTTTAAAGAAAAGGCAGCAAAAAAGATCACACTGGTGTTTAATGCCATTGACAGTCGTCCGTTTCCCAGCGACACGTGACGACCGCCTCATACACACGTACTTCCACATTGTTTGTGTTCTTTGGACTTCCTCTGCTGAATACGCGCATCATGCGCTCACATCCGGCCCGGTTCGCTCCCCCCCCTGCAGCTTACCTCCATGTACATTCCAGTCAGTGGCTGAAGGTGGCGGGGAATGGAGGGTGGGGG
>JAFMOD010001616.1:109065-119830 GCA_019802435.1 Corydoras maculifer
CACTGGTGTTTAATGCCATTGACAGTCGTCCGTTTCCCAGCGACACGTGACGACCGCCTCATACACACGTACTTCCACATTGTTTGTGTTCTTTGGACTTCCTCTGCTGAATACGCGCATCATGCGCTCACATCCGGCCCGGTTCGCTCCCCCCCCTGCAGCTTACCTCCATGTACATTCCAGTCAGTGGCTGAAGGTGGCGGGGAATGGAGGGTGGGGGAGGGGGGTTAGCGGTCTCCTCCCTCCCTCCCTCCCTTTCCCCACTGTGGACCAGGGGAATGGCATTCAGCTCCCTGACAACTTAGCCCAAGCGCGCGACCCTCTGACCCCCCAGGCTTCGCCCTATCAGCTCCTATTAACGTGCACACAGAGTGATGCCATTATTTTGCTTCGGAGAATCTACTGCATGAGCGGATTAAAAGGGTCCGCTCCGTGGCCCTGTTTCTTTCACTGACTCTGCTCTCAGGCCCTAATGAATGTTCTGCCTATTACCCCCCGAGCCTTGAAGGTATTGTCCGGCACACATCCCCACTCACATCCACAAAGCCCCGATCCAAAATACCCCTCAAACACGCTAACGGACACATACTGTATTTAAATCAGCGAGGGATCTACTACGCCGGAATGAGATCCGATACTCCCTCTCAACGGAAACGAATCCCTTTAAATAGAAGATTACAATGAACGAGTGTGAAGGATGTGTGAAATTCATTAATTCGAGGAAGCAACTGGAATCAAATCTTTAAAAGTTATTCGAGACCATATCAGCCTTTATTTATGACGTAATCATCTATGTTTAAATGCTATTTATTGAATTGGCATTCTACTTAATAATGAAATCTAAAATAGAAAGTAACACAACACCCCCCGAGCAGCTGGTTTTTATGGACGATGCGGTCCGTACAAGTCCGCTCGAAGCAAAATGTCAGTCCAAAGGGCATAACGGAGAACATTATGATGCCGCACGAAGGTCTATGCTACCTCCAGCAACACGTCACCTAGATGAATCCATCCATCCATCCATTATCTTCCGCTTTATCCTGTATTAGGGTCGCGGGGGGGTTCCACATGTCCATCCAGAATATTTTGGGCGCTGGGCAGATACACCCAGGACAGGACACCAATCCATCGCTGGGCACACACTCACTCACACACTCTATATGGGACAAAATTAAGAATTAATTGACCTTAATCCATGTTTTTGGACTCCGGAAACCGGAGAACCCAGAGGAAACCCACGCGGACACCAGGAGAACGAGAGCATGGAGACTCCACCTAGATTGAGATTCAAACTGGGAATCCCTAGTGCTGAGAGGAGAACATGTTAACCACTAAGCCACCGTGCCACCCATGCCTAGACAAATCCGTCCTTTAAAATTCCAAAAGGAGATCAACCGTCACGTGAGTTTTACATAATAAGGTGGGCGGTGCTCTGTTGGGCACTGAGAGCAAGCTCGTGTCACACAACCTCACATTAGGTCCTGTCTGTGCCGGAGAATCTGCTCTACAACCAAAGTCCAGTGCCAGACCATGTCTACTGTGAAGCATGGTGGTGGTATTATCATGCTGTTGGAATGTTTCTTTTTAACCTGGTCAGGATGAAAGTGGATGCTGCTGCGTGAGGCTTCTCTGATACACAGTCGAAAAACGGGCGGTTTAACATTCAGCATGACAACACCTCTATTTCCACTTCAGAGGCTTTAGAACGGAAAGGTCAATATCTATGAGGGCTGAGCCGCAGGGCCGATCTAAATCTGGTGTAAGTATGTGAGTGGACATAAAGACATCAGCACGCTGCCAGAAATCAGGCCAAAGTTTGGTATCTATCACAGCAATTATTATAAAAATAAAAGATCCTCGCAACAACATATAAATAAATAAAGAAACACAGCGGAACAGTAAAATATAAATACTAAAGAAATATAAATACTAACGTCTGTAATAGACACTTCAATTCTTGTTAGATAATCCTCTCTGAGTCTATTTCTTAGTACGTCCTCCTCTCGGTGGAGTCTGGGTGGAGTTAACATGTCAGGTTTTTCCAGGTTCTTCTGTTTCATGGATGGATTCAAGGTGAAATGGTTGCTCTAAATTGCCCCTATATAGTGTATATGTCTGATCTGATGGATTGGCACCCTGTCCTGGGTGTACCTGCCAAGCACCCTAAATGTTCTTCCCTTTATAGAACCAAGTAGATGATTAATGGAAGATAATGAGATGAGATTTAACGAATGGCTGACCTAAACGCCGGCGGGTTGTTCAGATGGTGGTATGTGATTGGGGTTTTCTTCGTTCTCCTGCAGATTCACGGCGCAAAATGGAAAACCTGGAAGCAATTACACCACTTTGCATATGTTTAACCTCGCCACCTTCCAAAAGCTGCGTTTACCCATTAGCAAACGAGCAGCCATTACGGTCGCCATTATATTCTCAGAACTGTCGTCTGAACGTCAGTCTTCCTGAAGAGCCGCGATGCCAAAACAGAGTGTTCTCATTCAGACTGTTATTAATTGAAATGTTTTCCTAGCCTCCCTCTCTCTCTCTCTCTCTCTCTCTCTCACACACACACGACTGAAGAATTAATCTACAATCTGCTCGTATGTGTGGATAGTTTTTCACGATGTGAGGAAACCTTCCCTTGAAGGCAGTTCAGCCGCAGTCCAATCAAATTCACAGTGCAGGACGTGAACTCCTGATCCGGCGCTGAGACGTCAGCTGGGCAATAAAGTGCAACACCTTTGAAGAGCGGCGTGCAGTACGGCGGTGTGACGCTGACGCAGGTTCAGTTCCTCAGTCGGACAGGATGATTAAACAGCGCACACTCCACCGCTGAATCAAAGGCGTTGACTGGAGCGTGACCGCCGCAGATCCATCAAAAGCATGACCGACTCGAAACCGCCGGCGCTCTGAGGTTTAAAGAGAAGATGCAAAGCGAGACAGCCACGATCAGAGCTGCTGACGTTCAGCGCGGACGCCTTTCAGGCTTTTCTTTTCTTCTTTCTTCTTCGCCATTCACTCTTTCTTGCTCTTTAAACTTTAAAGCATACACACTCACACAAATGGACTAAGGCGTTCCCTCGAATGTCTACACATAATGCCCTGTTAAAACTACAGTGCAATCACTTGAGTAAACAAATGCGTTTCGTGGCTCTTTTCTCATCCTGAGCTGCACACGGCGGAGTCGCAAATCGTTCCTGAACACGCAAAGTGCTCCATGGAAACCACTCCAGACCAAAACTGTGTCTCCTGCTTTACACTCCTCGAGGATTAAAGTTAAGCAGAGCTGGTTATGTCCTCACATAATTCAACCCGTCGAACTGACCGCTTCAAACAACAAGTTTTAATACACAACTAATCTATAGAACAGTTTACTAAAACACAACTGTTTTTATTTATATTGTCGATGTTCAGACCATTCTAAATGATCATACACAATAATAATTAAAACACAAACTCGAGAAAATGGTTTACAAACACACTATAAGCCCACACTTGAATACGTGAATAATTAAAAAAATGCATAAATGCACTGAATAAAAACAAATTCGTTAATATTCTGGTCTTCTGTAATGCAATCTCATTCAGTTTTTAGTCTGCATTTTTATTTATAATGCGTTGATATGCATGTGAAGTGCTCAGAGGTGTGCATTATTGTCAATAAGATCACAGCTGGAGAAACAGCTCAGCCAATCAGATGTAAGGACCAGAACTACCCACCATCCTTCCCAATCCCAATGCCCACCCAGGGAGATCATTTAGGGCACTATATATAGGGGCAATTTAGAGCAGCCAACACACTTTGAATCCATGTTTTTGGATTGTGGGAGGAAACCAAAAACCCAGAGGAAACCCACACTGACACAGAGAGAATGTGGAAACTCCAGGTTGCCCTGTTTTGTTAGTGTTTTTTAAGTGCTCCCTCTCAGTTTGTTCAATAAAGTTCATTTTTTCCAAAGAAAATAATAAGAAAAAAACAAAAACGCACAATTTATAAGTTTGGCATTTATTTGATGTTAATTGTTACTGTGAGAGTCTGAGGGTAACATGCTTGCACTCCTCGGTTTGTTCTGTACTGCGGCACGGACAATAAAATACTTTGACTTTATTTGACAGAAAAACAGATCAGATTTGTGGTGAGTCCACATTCGCTGTCCTTAATGGGTTCTGTGTAAAGTCCCAGGTTTAAAACCTAAAAAGGAAATGAAGAAAAATGCAAACAATTTTGGAACAAAGCCTGAAACCCACCACGACCCCCTCGGCTCCAATGTGGAAATAATCAGGAATATGTTCACGCAGAAAAAAAAAAGCTTTTAAAAGTTTCAATTGCGGCCCTTCATATGATCTAGTAATGCTGTTAAATGCACCATATGGTGGAGAACAGACAAAAAGCCCAGCCCCGGGTCACTCGGATCCAGTCAGGACAGAGACTGAGACCAAGAGGAGAAGACAGAGGAGTAGACAGAGGAGAACCACGGCAGCGTGACTCAGAGACTTTCTGAGACTTTCTCTATCCTCTCTTCTCTTCACCCTCTAATCTCTAATCCAGGGAGTTCTGAAAAGATGAACTCATTCCTCCACGGCTGGCAGAGCGAGAGCACGGTTACCGGTCCGTTTAACTACAGCACAAGGGAGCAGGACACAGAACGCGAGAGGGGAGAGAGACGGGGTTTGCTGGAGTCTCTCATCCTGTGCCAGGGATTAGATTCCCCTCCAGCTTTCAGACTAAGCCACTGCTATGACAGGCAGAGGGGGAGGCAGACTCCAAGCGTGTATAAGACCGAGCGAGAGAGTGCAGGACAGAGAGAGAGAGAGAGAGAGAGAGAGAGAAGGAAAGAGAGTGAAGGGATGAAAGAAAAGGAAAGCCTGTGGTTTCATGGTGGCCAGACCTCCAGCTTTTGATGCCACTCCTGCAAACAAAGCGTTTCGTCATGTAAAGTGTTTCGTGACAAAAATCGAAACTTCACGTAGATAGTCTGTGACCTCACCTTTCCTGCCCCTCACCTCACACAGAACCAACATGGTATGGCTCTTATTTTCTCGACAACTATCGCTACAAGGCTACTTACAACTTGCTATCGGGCTACATTTAGACTGGCGTCTGCGCTATCTCTGCCATCAAAGAGCGCTCTATCAGCCAGACGCTCTAACCAGCCCTGCACTCTCACACAGATGGATTTCTCTCTCGCTCTCTAACTCCGATCCCTCACTCAGTCTGAGCCCAAAATGTGTTGGTCTGCATTCAGAGGAAGATGAGAGAACAATGTACAGAAAACAATAATAACCAAGCCACAGCAAGAAAAGCACCTTTACACAACTGACTGAAACAATAATACTACACCACAAACAATCTCTACATTAAAGGTTTAATTTTTAATTATTTAATATTTAATAGACTTTGTATATATATATATATATATATATATATATATATATATATATATATATATATATATATATATATATACACACACACACACATCATACAGTACCAGTCAAAAGTCCCATCACCACTTATCATATATATGGACTTTGTAGTTTTATAATTACAGACTGTAGTCCATCTGTGTTCTTGTTGTTGTTAGTCCCCTGTTGGTTCTCTGGTCTCTATTGGTCAGAACATCACAGAACAGGTATCATTTGGGTGGTGGATTGTTTATTGTCAGTTCTGCAGTGACACTGATGTGGTGAGGGGGGTTTAGTGCAGCAGTGCTGCTGTAGTTTCATTTAAACACCTCAGTGACACTGCTGGGATAGGAATAATGCACCAACCAAATAACCCCTGCTCTGTGGTGGTACTAGTGGGGTTCTGACCATTAGAACAGAGTAAAGGGGACGTACACAGTACACAAACACAAACAGAGTAGAACACAAACAGATGAACTACAGTCAGCAATTGTAGAACTACAAAGTCCATATTTACAGGAAGTGGAAGTGAGAACATAGTACAATAGTACATAGGATAGGACAATAGTACAAACTATTGACTGGTTTTATATATATATAATATATATATAGGTTGTTGAATTTTCAAAAAATTGCCCCATATAGAATGTGTCTGTGTGAGTGAGTGTGTGCCCAGCGATGGATTGGCGCTCTGTCCTGGGTCTCTCTGCCCAGCGCCTGAAACGTTCTCCCCTGGATGGGCATGGGGAACCCCACCGCGACCCTAATAGAGGATAAAGCGGGAGATAATGAATGAATGAATATATATGAATATATATATATATATATATATATATATATATATATATATATATACATACTCTACATACTCTACTGTTTCCACTGCAGATTCGGACAAAAGTTACTGAACTACCATAAGTCATGACAAATCATTTGTAATGTAATTAATTATTTTATACTTAAGAACACAATCACATTCACAAAAACAGAAACTCATTACTCATGATATTTTCGTCTTGTGTGCAGACATGCAGCTTGTCCCCTCACGCTTCCTGTTTATAATCGAACGTCACCAGACTGTACGGCGCCGTTCGCTTCATATCATTCAGGTGAACTGATTCTTTAAAAGAGATCAACCAGGAAGAGCATGATGTGGGTTCAAATAACCAGCTTAACCAATCAGATTCAAGATTTAACATTCAATCCAAATACTAAATGAATCTGAAGCCCTGACACCAACGTTTCCAGTGCGTCATCATAAACAGAGAGGGTTCCACTCTTCCGAATGCCAATGGTGAACGTTGGCATTGACGTCCCACGTCCATTAAAACGTTCTAGTCTTATTAAGGAACTGTTCCTATTCCTTAGGACGTGCACTGTAATGAGAGATTCGGAGTGAAGTACACTGTTTTTTGTTAGATTTTTTTCCAGAGGAAATGGGGATGCCGTGAAAACGTGAGCCTATAGCTCGGCTCGCTTAATCCTCTTGCAAAAGCTCGCTGGTGTTAACACCGGAGCTGGACGCTCGGTCAGATGACTGTAAGATTCCCGGCTCAGCCACATGTAAAGCCCCAGCACCCGGCTGCCGTCATGCACAGGGGAGCGCTGCGTCCCGCGTGTTCACACGTCAACACATGGGGCGTCTGAGCATAAAGGAAAAAACCGCGGAACGGTGCGGTACACCAGGTTAAGAACACGCAGCAGCAGGAGAGGCCATCAATTAAAAAAAACGCTTTCAGAGAAACCATGACAACTCAACAAACGTCAATACAACATCAAAGGCTACGATTGGTCGCTTCATGTACTCCAGTATTTATGATACAGATGAAAAGGGGGGGGGGGGGTAGTGTTTAGGCATGCTAGATTTATTTCACAGTCTGTTTAATGGAAAGCTGGCACGCAATGGATGGTTGCCTTCGAAACAGAGGGAACACATGATCAGAATCAGAACCAGTTTTATTTGCCAAGTATGTTACACACACAAGGAATTTTGTTCCGGCATGATGGTGTCTCTCTTGTAAATTGCAATTTACTGTATTTACAATATCCACTTATATTTACAAATAACAAATTTGCTGGACAATAAGATACAAACATTATAAAATATCTATATCTATATGGTCTATATCTATATGGTAAGGTGCAGGTGGCACAGTGGCTTAGTGTTTAGCATGTTCGCCTCTCAGCGCTAGGGATTGCCGGTTCAAATCCCCATCTGGGTGGAGTTTCCATGTTCTCCCCGTGTCTGTGTGGGTTTCCTCCGGGTTCTCCGGTTTCCTCCCACAGTCCAAAAACATGGATCAAGTCAATTGAATTCTCAAAAAATTGCCCCATATAGAGTGTGTGTGTGTGTGTGTGTGTGTGAGTGAGTGTGTGCCCAGCGATGGATTGGCGCCGTGTCCTGGGTGTATCTGCCCAGCGTCTAAGACGGTCTCCCCTGGATGGGCATGGGGAACCCCACCGCAACCCTAACAGAGGATAAAGCGGGAGATAATGAATGAACGAATGAATGGTAAGGTGCATTTATGCTGTAGTGATTATAAGCTGTTTATAAGTGTGATGGCGTGAGGAAAGAAGAGGTGGTTAGGGCGTTGGGTTATCAATCTGAAGGTTGGCGGTTCAAATCCCAGGTCCACTGAAGTTACCAGTGTGGGTCCTTGAAGGCCCTTAACTCTCATTGCTCCAGAGATGTTGTGATTAACCCTGTGCTCACCTTGTAAGTCACTTTGAATAAAAGCGTCCAATAAATGACCAAATGTAAATGACCAAATGAAAGAAAGTGTTGGATGGAAACTGAGCAAGTTGTGTAGTTACGGTTCTCCACCCAAGACCACAGTATCGACAGGACTGAGTTCTGACATTCCAATAGAACAGAGCAGATACACTTACAGGTGAATGTTCAACTCAATCTCTTCAGGACAGCACTCATGTATTTGGACACCATGTGTCTGTGTGGTGATGGGCACCGAGTCGCCCGGGTGGAGGCCTCGCTATTGATCTCCGGATCATATACAGTAAGGGAAATGGATTCTGTCAAGAAGCCGCCATGTGAGCGCCCAGTTTCAATCAAAACAACGGAGCCACAGCTGCTGAAATCGAGAACGGAAACGCTGCTGATCGTTCCCGAGTTACCGGCTCTGTCAAGAAGGCGATGATCCATCGAGACAACGCCACGCGAGGAACATCCTCCAGGATTCTAAATCCTACCATCAGTGATCTCATCTCATTATCCATTATCTTCTGCTTTTATCCTCTATTAGGGTCACAGGGGGTTTCCCATTCCCATTTCGGGCGCTGGGCAGATACACCCAGGACAGGGCGCCAATCTATCGCTGGGCACACACTCACTCACACAGACACACTCTATATGGGGCAATTTGGAGAATTCAGTTGACCTTCAACCATGTTTGTGGACTGTGGACCCGGAGGAAACCCACATGGACACGGGGAGAACATGGAAACTCCACCCAGATTGGGATTCGAACCGGGAATCCCTAGCACTGAAAGGAGAACATGCTAACCACTAAGCCACCGTGTCGCCCCTCATCTCATTATATTCTGCTTAATCCTACCCTACAGTTGGGGGAGGGGGTGTTCCCCATGCCCATTAATTGGGTGACAAACATGACCCACACCTAAAAACAGATGCCCATCGTGTAGCCATGATTCTGCCACCCACAGTCCAAAAACGTGGATTCAAGGTAAATTGGCTGCTCTGAATTGCCCCTATATAATATGTGTGTGTGTGTGTGTGTGTAAGTGAGTGTGAGCCCCCCCACTCACGACCCTAACATAGGATTGAGAGGAAGAGTAAAACAAACTGTAAGCCTGGAATAAGCAGATCTGTGCCCAGCCCATAATATCCTGTTGGTAAGAGAGTTGAGAGCGGCTCTGCAGGGCTGTACAAACTCTCCTTTGAGCGCTGTAATCACATTTCGAGACGCTGCCCGGGCTCTGGATGCTGAGATAACGTGCCAGCCCGCTGAGCCTCAACATGCCACCTGATCAAAATAGGACCCGCTGGCACAATCGATGACATCACAGCGCAGAGGAAGTGAAAAGAGGTCAGCTTGATGAATGTCTGTGTATAATAAGCTCGTTGCTTACGTTTAAACAGAGATTACGGTTCCACACGCAAAAAGGAGATTAGAAAACGGGTAGTTCTCCTCCTTAAATCTGATTGGCTGAGGCCTTTGTCCAGTTGCGACATCATTGAGAACAATGCAAACCTCTAACCGCTTTACATTCATATCAATGTGTGGAATACTGTACATTATTTTAAATTCTAAAATGCAGATTAATATAAACAGTGAGATATTCCCGACTTTGTTTAAATTGTGTTCTGTAATTTGGCCACTAGATGGCATTTTTTTAATGGTTCCAGCCATCCATTCTCTTCGGCTTTATCCTATATTTCCCATCCAGGGGAGAACATTTCGGGTGCTGGGCAGATAGACCCAGGACAGGACGCCAATCCATCGCTGGACACACACTCACTCACACAGACACACTCTATATGGGGCAATTTGGAGAATTCAATTGACTTAATCCATGTTTTTGGACTGTGGAAGGAAACCAGAGAACCCGGAGAAAACCCACGTGGACACGGGGAGAACATGGAAACTCGGGATTGGGGTGGGGATTCGAACCGGGAATCCCTAGTGCTGAGAGGCGAACGTGCTGACCACTAAGTCGCCGTGCCGCCCCTTTTTAATAGTTAGCGTTGTTAATTTAACGACCTGTTTGCTTTAACTGGACTAAATCACCGTGTAAAAGTCCAGATCATTAACGATTTTCATTTCAATAAAGGCCTTTATGAATCAATACGTGTTTTTATAATAGTGTGTTTGTAGCTGTTTTATAAAAAACAATAAGGTTGTGTATTAATGTGAATAAATCACAGGAAAGAGGTGTAACTGTACTCTGGGACCTAACATCAGCTCTTTTCAGCAATCTATTCACAATAACGCATGCTCTCACGTACTTTATTGCTTCAGTATAAGTTCACAAACTATTTAAACTCAAAACCCACAACAGCAAAGGTTTGCGCCGCGCTCCGAAACAGTCGTTCATTCACACAGCGAGCAGCCATACAGATCATGGAACCGAGCCGGCTCGGCTGAGCTGATGTTTCAGCAGAGATTAGACTCCCTGCTTTGTGAAATGGAAAGCTGCACTGCGTCCGCTGACGGACACCGAGTCCCGCATGGGTCCAATGAATAATATGTTCAGACATTCATGTAGCAAACAAACAGGTCTTTCCAATGTCCACGGTGTTCTGGAAAATCAGAACTCTATACAGAGCCAACAGACGCTGAGCTTACGCTGTTTGGGATGGGGTGAGTAGGGGTTTGGTGGGGTG
>JAFMOD010001616.1:120120-156867 GCA_019802435.1 Corydoras maculifer
ATGCCCATCCAGGGGAGAACATTTTGGGCACTGGGCAAATACACCCAGGTCAGTGCGCCAATCTCTCTCTGGGCACACACTCACTCACACAGACACACTCTATATGGGGCAATTTGGAGAACTCAATTGACTTGATCCATGTTTTTGGACTGTGGGAGGAAACCGGAGAACCCGGAGGAAACCCACGCGGACACGGGGAGAACATGGAAACTCCACCCAGATTGGGATTTGAGTCTCTAGTGCTGGCCACCGTGCCGCCCGACATGTACAGTCGTCCTTCGCTATATCGCACCTCTAGTGCATATGGGTCGTATTTAAACCTTACTCATCGCAGGGTCAAACGACAGCGTAATTCCCCAGATAGGAACAAACACGATGCACATGCTCTTATAAAAGCTCAAACTATTTGCCCCTCTTCCCGTCATGGTCGCCTCCCCCGCAGCGTTCTCACTGTAAATGCTTCACATCTTGAAATCTTTAGAACACTTAAACAGCCTCCAGAGCACACAAAAGATTCTAATCTCGTTTCCCAGAGATCTCGTTCCAATCCCACATCAAAAGGTTAAGCCAAGTGCAGGGATACACACGAAACACCCCCCCGAAAAACACCGGGGTGAGCGGATACACACCCTGCCACCAAAAAGAGGTCACACACTGTTGCAGTGCTCACACAGAAAGGCGTCCAAAGTCCACCAAAGTCTGTCAGTGTGGATCTTCATCCTCACTGTAGATGAGGCAGTCGTAGACTTGTGGTTAAGGACATGAAGGTTCCCGGTTTAATTCCCGGTCCTACCGAGTACTCTGGCTAAAGTCTCCTTTGGCAGGGTACCTAAACCCCAATTGCTACCCAAATGCTATATACAAGGCCGCTGCTCTGGGGCCGTGTGCTCACTTCTCTTGACCATAAAGTTGAGATACTTGTAAGTACTTTGGATAAACATGACCTCAAATCATTCACTGTGGAGCTTCAGCAATTCATTCATTCATTCATCATCTTCCGTTTTATCCTATATTAGGGTTGCGGAGAGGGGGGTTCCCCATGCCCATCCAGGGGAGAATGCCTCAGGCGCTGTCATGACAGGGCGCCAATCTATTGCTGGGCACACACTGACTCACACAGACACACTCTATATGGGGCAATTTGGAGAATTCAATTGACTTGATCCATGTTTTTGGACTGTGGGAGGAAACCAGAGAACCCGGAGGAAACCGACACGGATACGGGGAGAACATGGAAACTCCACCCAGATGGGGATTCGAACCGGGAATCCCTAGCGCTGAGAGGAGAACATGCTAACCACTAAGCCACTCCTTATTTTATTATTATTATTTTTTTCCCTAAAATTTTTACATAACATTAAGAAAAATGGGAATCAACACACACAACACGCTGATGAAGGTGTGTGGGAACCGAACCGATTCTTTGGAACAGTTTATTGGACCGAACCCTCACTGCTTCAGCGGTTCCCATCTTCCCACCTCCCCCTCACCCCTTCCCTGGCCTGTCTTGAATCGCCGAAACCCGTTTCTCCCTCTCACTGCCCCCCACCCCCACACCCCACCCTCGCTGGGCACAAGGCCTCCAATTTCCACCCCAGCCCTCTGAGTCTGGCCGCACTCTCCCTGGGCACAGCAACCTCCAGGATACGGGATGTGGAAATAATGTGACTTGAGTACTTCCACGTTGCATCTCGAAAAATCAGGTTGTGTGGATTGTTTATTTGAGGGGAAGGAGGCCTCCGCCAAACATCCTGTTTTAAAAAGCCTGCCTGGGTTTTGTAGCGGCGGCGCTCAGGGCCCCGTTTCAATTGCCCCTTTGACAGCAGAGGGAGGTTTAGGAATGTTGACGAGAAGGCCAGGGCCTGAGCGTGATGTTTAATAGTGATGTGTGAGAGCGGCTGTGTCTGTGATGCGGGGGGGGGGGGGGGTTCTAAATGATCTCTAACTGATCTCTAATGACGTGTTTTGTTCTGGTTCTTTACGTACAGAGTCGCCGATGGACTTAGCGAATAAACGTGCTTTGTCTTTTGTAAACACATGTACACAAACACGCACACACGTACACAAACACACACGTACACAAACACACACACCGTCCTGTCACTGAGACCACGCAGCTCTTTTAGTGTGTTCCTGTCCGGACGGCCTGACTTCCTCTTCCTCTTACATAACGCATGTAAACGACAAACACACAATCCGCCGATACAGAGCCGCGCTACGGTTTGGTTCTCAGTCTGTTCTCATGACGTTCAGTGATTTTACCACGCAGTCCGTCACCCTCCTCCCAATGTGACGCTTCACCTGAATATACGTTTCCTCTGTGCACAATGGCGCTAACTACTCTATCCACCAATCACTGCTGCTGCCGCACTATGTATAGAGCAGGGCTGCCCACTACGTCGGTCAGGTAGATCGCGATGGAGGTTTGAAAAAAAAAAAAGCGCTTATAACGTATCAGCGCTTTTTTTTTTTTTTTACAGCACAGTATCTCCATGCTATTTGCTAGAATGTGTTTAATAGTAGAGTAATTTCTGTGAAAATGGCAATCTAAAGCCGTCTTTTCTATGCTGACTCTATGACAATACTGATACTATGATTTGTGTAAACAGGTTTCGATAGAAAAGCCTAAAAAAAGGATTAACCCTGGTAGATCTCGATGACCTGTCCAATGGAAAAGTAGATCTCGGGCCAGAAAAGTGTGGGCACCCCTGGTATAGAGTATATATATACAGTATGGAGTACAGAGGAACCTCTGTTTTCGTTGCTAATCCGTCGGTGAAATCCGAATTCGATGAAAACTGAGGCACCAATTCTCATGTAAATCGATATAAAGCCAATAAATTTGTTGTAGAGACACACATAAGACAGAAGAAAGAAATAATATATACAAGATTTTATATTACATCCATCCATTAGCTCCCGCTTTATCCTCTATTAGGGCCGCGGTGGGGTTCCCCATGCCCATCCAGGGGAGAACGTTTCAGGCCCTGGGCAGATAGACCCAGGACAGGGCGCCAATCTATCACTAGGCACACACTCACTCACACAGACACACTCTATATGGGGCAATTTGGAGAATTCAATTGACTTGATTCACATTTTTGGACTGTGGAAGGAAACCGGAGAACCCGGCGGAAACCCACACGGACACGGGTAGAACATGGAAACTCCACCCATATGGGGATTCGAACCGGGAATCCCTAGCGCTGAGAGGCGAACGTGCTGACCACTAAGCCGCCCAGTATTTTATATTATTTTATTTAAAAAAATGTTAAAGACTATTTAAAAAGAATATTTAACAGAATGGTGTTTACATTTCTCAGCTATCCACAATCTATCCGTATCTGCTTAATCCTATACAAAGATGGTGGGGTGGGGGGGAGATAGTGTCTGGTGCTGGCCATATAACTCAAGGACATCTATTACTGGGCACTCACACACACATACACACCATATAGGGGCAATTTAGATCAACCAATTCACCTTGAATCCATGTTTTTGGACTGTGGTAGAAAACTGGAGAGCCTAGAGGAAACCCACATGGAGACGGGGAGAACATGGAAACTCCTCCCAGATCGGGATTCGAACCTGGATGCCCAGCGCTGAGAGGAGAACATGCTAATCACCACACCACCATGCACACATGCACCTTATTTATAAAAACACAACAAAAAGTACACACTGCGGGGCAACACGTCCAAAACCCTCAGTGTAATCCAAGTGAGATCTGGTCACACCGTCCAATCAGCAGTCCATCAGTAGATTGCTTAGTATTGTTTAATCGTGCCATGCTCTCAATCTTATCACACATATGCATGCACGCACGCACACACACATTCACGCAAACCCCCCCATCACACACACACACACACACACACACACACGTCTGCACATGCACACAATCACGGCGCAGGAAAAAATAAGCTGAACTTCAGACTGAGCTCGTCAGACAGGCATGTGTGTTTACACAACCCGAGCATCAGAGAACAACAGGACGGCAAAACAGCACTCTGTGTGTGTGTATGTGTGTGTGTGTGTGTGTGTGTGTGTGTGTGTGTGTTTGTGTGTGTGTGTTTGCATTGATGTTTATCTGGAACCAAAAACCTCAGTTCTTGTCCCGGGCGCACACACGCCAACTCAGCAGTTTTCGCCGCCGCTGAAAGCAGCTACCTGGATCCGGACCGACACGCCGTAATTCGATGCACATGCTCCAATCTATGAGCCAGCCATCAGTGAGGATCATTACTTATTAACTCCCTCGCTCCTTTATTTGTCTCACGGACGTTAAGTTGGCCGTTTTAATGCCGTACGGTGCGACTGTAACGAAAACCTGCAGTGTCAGTACTGCATCCTGGTCTTTCCTCAGGACCCGTGCACTTTAACTGAATGTTCAGCGGATCGCAGCCTCCAGCTCGCTGCTGAACTCAGTAATCCATCTCCTGAACTGATCTGTAACACGTTCAGCGTCCCCGCTTGTCTTTTTTCACGCTAACCCATTTCGGCTGCAGAGTGTAAATGAGGAACACAGCAGGAGGAGGGGCTGATGGACACGAGGTGCGTATCCACACGGGCCAATTTGAGTCTGATTTCGGTCAATGAAAGCCCATAATGATGATGTAATACCCGACGAATGTACAACCCCACAGCTGTGCGATAGTAAACAGTTTGGATTTGTTTCCTTTTTGCCATCTGGCTGCTTTACTCCACAGGCTCCGTTTAAGGATCGAGTGAAGGCTCTGTGACGTCCGTTTACGCTGAAGAACTGCAACTGCAGGTCCGTCACTCTGTGTTCAATCACATCCAGTACATACTGAAAACATACATCTACTTTCAATATAAAGTCAATATAAAGTATTTTCACTACTGTACTTACACACAGAGTAGTCTCTCCTCCACATTTAACTCATCCGTGCAGCGTAACACACATATACACACACATTTACAGTTTGGTCACTTAGCAGATGCTTTTATCCACCTTTATTACTTAAGGTGAACAGGGTTAGGGTTAATCACAACATCCCTGAAGCAATAAGGGTTAAGGGTCTTGCTCAAGGACCCACACTGGTAACTTCAGTGGACCTGGGATTTGAACCCCCAACCTTCAGACTGATAACCCAACACCCTAAACACTGAGCTACCTCGCTACCTGTGTGTGATGAGCACACATGTTGGGAGCGGGGGGCAGCCCTGTACACAGGTTCCTTCAGACATGGGGACTGGGAATCGAACCGGGAACCTTCAGGTCAGAAGGCTGGTTCCTTAAACACAAGCCTAAGATTGCCCCAACAACACACAGTAGCTCTCTACAGTGTTCTCCACAAAGCACACAATAAATATATAAAACCAGGTACTATATACAGTATATACAGTACATACTGTGTACGTCCCCTTTACTCTGTTCTAATGGTCAGAACCCCAATAGTACCACCACAGAGTAGGGCTTATTGGGTTGGTGCATTATTCCTATCCCAGCAGTGTCACTGAGGTGTTTAAATGAAACTCCAGCAGCACTGCTGCACTAACACCCCCTCACCACATCAGTGTCACTGCAGAACTGACAATAAACAATCCACCACCCAAATGATACCTGTTCTGTGATGCTCCTGACTAATAGAGACGGAGAACCAACAGGGGACTAACAACAACAAAGAACACAGATGGACTACAGTCTGTAATTGTAAAACTACAAAGTCCATCTATATGATAAGTGGAGGAAATAGACAATAGCAAGAAGGGGGCGTGTCCAAACGTACAGGTTCTGTAAATGTCCATACAGAATGATTAATATATAACATTATTATATTGTCCTGCTAATAATTCTCTCATAATGGAGACCCTCGTTTTAAAGTGAATGGAGGAATGCTCCATTCATAGACACGCCGTCACAAAGGGCCGGCGCACCCGGGGAGCGCTCAGACTGTTGGCAGCGAAGCGGCAGCAGCTTCTTGTTGTTACTGATCCAGAGGCTCAAACGTGTGAAACACATAGATCACAAAAGCCTAACACAGAGGGGAAACAGAGTCTCCTACACGGCTATACAGGAAGCAATGCGGGGCAAAAAAAACTTCAAAGGGCATCGTTCGAATGTCCACACGAGCGCCAGAGACGGAGAGTGAGGAAACAGGTGTTCCTCATGAGTACCCAGGCATGGGTTCAGACACACACACACACACACACACACACACACACACACACACACACACACACACACACACGTACTAACCAGTGACCATATGTTTAGTGGCACTGCTATGAATAACGAAGCCCCAATAACTACTCACTGATATAAAGTAAACACACGCTGACACACACACACACACACACACACACACACACACACTGTTTTCAGCACATTGTCACTGCTCTAATTAAAACCGAGGGGTGCACATGTGGCAGACGCATGTCATAATGAAGCCATCAGATTCAGTCGGACAGTCAGACCAAAACACAGAAGCCCGTTCCTCTCACAAAGCCCATCCAACACTCGCGTCACCGCGAATGCACTCGCGCTTCAGACTGACTGCGAGTCCAGTTCCGCTTACTTGTTAATCTCGTTGGTGCGTTTTCAGTCTGAAGGTTTTACAACGTTAATTTCCAACGATGTTTTGGGGTGACGAGTTTATTGCCCCTATCTAAATTGCCCCTATATAGTAAGTGTGTCCCAGCAATAGATTGGCGCCCTGTCCTGGGTGTAGCTGCGCAGCGCCCAAAATGTTCTCCCCTGGATGGGCTTGGGGAACCCCCCCCCCCCCCCCCTCCCCTAATAGACGATAAAGCGGATGATAATGGATGGATGGATAGTAAGTGTGTGTGTGTGTCTGTGCCCTGTTCTGGGTGTATTTGCCCAGCACCCAAAACATTTTCCCTGGACGGGCATGGGGGACACCCCCCCCCACCCCACCGCAACCCTGATATAGCATTAAGCAGAGGAAGCAGAAAAACAAAGCTGTTTCTATGGTGATTTTCATCTGGTCTGTGTTTCCAGTGGCAGTGTGTTAAATACGGGGGGGGGGGGAGGGGCGTGGCTTCATTCAGCGATTGAGGATGAAGCAAAAATTTGGAACAGTGTTTAAACTTCAAAGAGAAAAGCCTGTCTGTGCTCTGACTGTAATTACTGTACTGTAGTATAATTCTATACATTCAGTTCATTCCGTTTCAGACCGTGGGCTCATGTTGTGTGATTTCTGAAAGAATAAAATTTCAGGACCTGAACGAATCAATGAGACGCGCGACACACAACGCCAGAGCCTGTTTATCAGGCAAACGGAACGAGGTCTGCAGCCATCACCGCGTCTCCAACCGATCTACACGTTTGCTAAAAGAGGTAATACACACCTCACCCACCCCTCCAGTTCAGACATGCTCCGCCGTGGAGGTGATTGTCAAACAGCAATGGATAAGTGTAAGGAACCGGTATTACAGTAGCCCAGGGGCTACAATATTCAGCAGGCAGTTACCCCCCCCCCTCTTCCCTCTCCTCAAACATACACAAAACGTGCCCCCTGGCCCCACTTTTAAGAGCTTTACTAGTTCCTGCAAGTGGGTGGGGGACCACAGGTTCAGATCCCGCTCATTGATCTCCCCCCTTTACATGCCAGAAGGGTGGGGTGCAGAGGACGGATGTTGAAGCATGTGGTGTGTGTTTGGGGAGAGAGACGGACTTTCGTCCTTTTTCCTGGCCGCTGAAAAAAATTAATCCATAGTGCTGGGCTATCTGTGAAACTCCAACCAAAACAAACACGACAAAATCAACAGGAGCTCGGGTTCGAAAAAAAATGTGTTCGACTTTTTTGAAGATGGACGACTAAAAGTCAGATGATGCCACCACCAATCGCTTACTCCTAAACTACAGACAGGTCACATGGTGGGGGTGTGGGGGCCAGGACAGGGTGTCAATCAATCATTGGGCACACACACACACTATAGGGGGGAAATTTAAAGCAGCCAATTTACCTTGAATCCATGTTTTTGGACTGTGGGACAAAAAGAGAGATCCCAGCGAAAACCCATACAGACACGGGAGAACATGGAAAACTCCACCCAGACTGGGATTCGAACCTGGATCCCCAGCGCTGAGAGATGAATGAGCAGATGACGGCGCTCGCCCTACGATGTATGTAGATTCTTCTGAATTGTTTCTCACACGGTTTATCCATCCATTATCTTCCGCTTTATCCTACATTAGGGTCGTGGTGGGGTTCCCCATGCCCATCCAGGGGAGAAAGTTTTGGGCGCTGGGCAGATACACCCAGGACAGGGTGCCAATATATCTCTGGGCACCCACTCACTCACACAGACACACTCTATATGGGGCAATTTGGAGAATTCAATTGACCTTGAGCCATGTTATTGGACTGTGGGAGGAAACCGGAGAACCCGGAGGAAACCCACGCAGACACGGGGAGAACATGGACACTCCACCCAGATTGGGATTTGAACCGGGAATCCCTAGGAGAACATGCTAAACACTAAGCCACTCGGTTTAAATATCTGTAATTAAATATACAATAGCAAACTACACTGTCTGTTGCATGGGGAGCGGTAGTTCAGTGGTTAGGGTGTTGGTCTGAAGGTTGGGGGTTCAAATCCCAGGTCCCCTGAAGTTACCAATGTGGGTTCTTGAGCAAGACCCTTAACCCTCATTGCTCCAGAGATGTTGTGATTAAACCTGTGTTCACCTTGTAAGTCGCTTTGAATAAAAGCATCCAATAAATGACCAAATATAAATGTCAATGTCAATGTTCCTGCGTGTGCCTGTACAGAACCACACATGAGATCTCGGTTCCATAAAGAGAAAAAACTCTTTAAATATGAACAGAGAGCCTGTCCTTTCAAAATAAAAGTGAGTGAGTGCGTGTGAGGAGTGTCCACACAGGGAGTGTGAGTACTCGAGGTGATGGGATATGCTAAATGTGAAATCTGGCCAAGTGCTCCATTCACATGTCTTGCTGAATGTAAGTTATGCTATTCACAGCTCGGAAAAGAAAGGGGCGAGGCTTTCACGTCTCCCGTCTCTGTGGCTATGATGCTATGCATGCACAATGCGCCGCTGGTTTTATGAGCCAGGCATGTTGAGTTTGTTCCATTAGAGGGGAGTGTTCTGTCTCAAAGCCGGAGACAGGACAGGCTCGAATCTAAACTCTTCTCTTAGTGTGGCCCTGTTCATGGGAGCAAAAAGCACCACCCCCTCCCCAGTGCCGGCTTTCAGTGAGTACTTAGATAGAGCTGTAACTCTGAGTGTGTGTGTGTGTGTGTGTGTGTGTGTGTGTGTGAATATGAAAGGGGTCAGCACAGTGTTGTTCGAACGTGAGCTTTCCTGGACTGGATCTGTGTGTGTGTGTGTGTGTGTGTTGGAGTGAGACAGAGTGAGTGTGTGTCCCAGCAAGCTTGGATCTTATTACAATTTGATCCCACTCAAATATTTTCGAAAGAAAAACAGAAGGGGAGGCCAACTCTGTGGCCAACCAGCATGGCCCACTGCGCCACGGTCGGCCTCACAATGAGTGCTTTATCTGGGCTGCACTCTCCTCGCTCCTAGTGCTCTTTAATGAGCAGGGGTAAAAAAATAAAATAAAATAAAAAAACGTAAAAAAAACCCGACCCAAATTACCTGCAAGGTTTGCACATTCAGCCCACTGAAGCCTTATGCAGCAGAAAAAAAAAGCCCCACCTTGTCAACACACATTACGAGGAATCGAAAGCATTCAGAACTTTTCGTACAAAACATCTGTAAATTATATTGGGTGGATCGTTTTACAAACCATATCCTAGGGAAAAAAATTTTTTTTTTAGTACTGCACCACACCATTGAAAAATAACCGAAAATCTGCCAACCACAGCAAAGGCCATGTGAAAGTCTGGGCTGGGGGGGAGTCTGCGACACACTCGCAGCTAAGCCACGGCATGAATAAAGGCTTGTAAATACTAAAAAGAAGACTCACCTGAGAATTCCCCTTGGGTGATATTTGGTGAGCTGGCAGCCTCTGTTTCAGTGTAAGAAAGTGTGGAATCTGACAGATCTGAAGGAACAGAAAGCCATTAAAACAACGTTAGGTTGGAAACTGCTGCCAAATATTGCACATCCTGTTCGAGCAGACATTCTGTTCACTTCTCAATAACCACATATTTAATTAGAATAATGCTTTTCTTTCCCCGTGTATTTTCGACAGCACCTCCACCCGTGTTGTGCATAGGACTAATTATGCAGTGTGCATTACTCGCTCGCAAACACACACACACACACACACACACACACACACACACACACACACATACTGTGGCTTGAGAAAAGCAGCCATGAGCAACAGAATGACCAGACCACAGGAGTCAGTCCTCTTTAGAATGGCACCCTTCCCCAGGGGCGCGCTGTGGTAGTGGGGATATCCCAGCCTCAAAACCTCAGGCCAGAGCCAGGATCCATCGGCTCCCACCACATCCCGGTCCGAGCCCAGGCTGTCTGCCTCCATGCTGGCATGCTGAAAATGGGTCTGCCGGATGCTGGCTGCAGCCACTGTGCTCTGTTACAGCTACCGCACACATTCCTGGCCACTGTGCCTAATTGCCATCATTAAAATTCCTCACGTAGTTGTGCTTTTTGCTTCCTGTGTGTCTCTAGCTACAGCCAGGGCTTCAGGGCCGATGGGCTTCATGGGGAAGGGACTGGTGACCGGCTTCTTTACAGCAAATGAATAACACCAAACCCGATCATTCATTATCATGGGTTAATTATTCGTTGATGCCTTAAATGACCATAAAGCTCCGAGGATGAATTCTATATTGTAAAATGTGCTATAGAAATCAAATTATTGAAGGATGCAGTTGACTCAGTGGTGTGTGAGTGTAGACATTCTGTCCTTCACATTATAGAACAAAAAAATCAATACACACCTAATTATAAACCCATTACTAACATTTGCTGTAATCAGGATGCATGAGTGTGAATAAACGTTCTAAGGTGGCCTTACCCAGTGGCTTGTGTTCATCACTCGGGGAAAGCCGTGAGTATGGAGGAGGGGGCGACTCTGAAAACAGAACAAAGCACCATTAATGCTTTAAAATATTAAACTCCAACAAAATTTAGCATAATTTGTTCCATTTTGGGTGTTTACAATGTCTTAACTATTTTAATGTTTTATTACACTATATATATATATATATCCATCCGTTATCTTCCACTTTATCCTATATTAGGGTCGGGGGGGGGGGGGTGTTCCGCCATGTCCATCCAGGGGAGAACGTTTCGAGTGCTGGGCAGATACACTCAGGACAGGGCACCAATCTATCACTGGGCACACACTAACACACACACTCACACACACTCTATATGGGGCAATTTGGAGTTCTCAATTGACTTGATCCATGTTTTTGGACTGTCGGAGGAAACCGGAGAACCCGGAGGAAACCCACACGGACACGGTGAGAACATCACCCAGATGGGGATTCACACCAGGAATCCCTAGAGCTGAGAGGCCAACGTGCTAACCACTAAGCCACCATGCTGCCTATATATATATATATATATATATATATATATATATATATATATATATATATATATATATATATATATCATCATCATCTTGTTCAGTTTGATCCTATACTTGGTTGGGAAATTCAGAGCAGCCACTTTACTTTGAATCCATGTTTGTGGACTGTGGGAGGAAACCATAGAACCCAAGCGAACACGAGAAGAACATGGACATTCCACCCAGATCAAGATTTGAACTGAGAGGAGAACATGCTACCCACCCCACCACCGTGCCACCCCCTGGCAACGTTTTAGAAATTGTAATAGTTCTCTAGTTGACTTTTACTGATGTTTTTAAATATGATGCATCTTTCTAAATGAAGTCCACGTAGCTCTTTAGTTCTGTTAGAGAACTGAACCAAACCCAAAGCAGCAACATGCCTTTCCACACTCTGAGCCTCATGTTGATTCCCAACTACAAAGATTAGTTCACTCAAACTGAGAATGTGGAGATTTCTCGCCAGGTTCAATTGAAAGCACCGAAAAGTCAACAGAGCTGATCAAAGGACTCCTGCACGCATCCAGCTCTGTGGGCTGAAGGCCAATCAAGCTGAACCAGAAATCTCGGCATTCCTCTGAAACACCACCAACCGCAGCTTTCGATATATTAAACTGAACAGTTGGAGTGAACTTACTGAACTACAGTCAGTGATGAGAAGTAACATCACGCGAGTTATGAACTTGTATCACACAATAGACCACTGAAGGCGTGGCATCAGGTTGTGGTTCCGCTCATATAGAGCACGCTGGATAGAAGTAGGGGTGGTTAGTATGCTCGCATCTCAGCGCTGGGGATCCAGGTTCAAATTCTGATCTGGATGAAGCCTCCATGTTCTCCCCGTGTCTGTGTAGGTCTCCTCCGGGTTCTCCGGCTTCCTCCCACAGTCCAAAAACATTATGGATGCTCTAAATCCATCCATAAATCATCTTCCGCCTAATCCTATATTACATCATGAGGGGTTTCACATGCACCTCGGTACACCCAGGACAGGGTGCCAATCTATCGGATAAGGAATCCTATTTACTTTTGCTATTAAAACTAAAGTGCAAAACAAGTTAATAATAAAAAATACAGAATGATGCATGACTTCAGTGATTTGACACCGAGCAACCACTATCCATTCAGAATTACTTTAAAAACTAACTGCTTAACCTAAAAACACCACAGCTAACACCTCAGCACTTTTGAAAAGTTTTAAAACGTTTACTTTAAAAGGCGTGTGGCGTTATAACCCGGACCAGCTTACAAATCAACGCCAGCACAACCACAAATGGGTCGGTCTGTAAATCTGCCACGGTTCTGACTGGTTTGGCCTTCCATAGAAATGCTGGTGAACAGTGAGCGTGCCTGGAGGGGGAAGCTAAAGCAGCAGCAGAGCAGCGGATAATAGCGAGTGTCTCTTTAAGAGCGGCGGCGGTAATTGCCAGGATCCTAAACTCAGTCACTCAGATACACACAGCGAGTCAGTCTGGCGCCAGCAGTATGCAAACTGTATATTATCACCACTCCTTCGCCTAAATAGCATGAGGGGGACCTTCTTAGGCAAAAAAAAGCTTTTAAAATGCAACTTGAAACTGATCTCATTTCAAAAGGGATAATGCCTTAACCAAATAAAACAAAAAGAAAAGGGGTTTTTGCGCATCAAAGGTCAGCTACAAAACGAGTCTGATTCAGATTATTACGATTTTCCGACCAAATAAACTAGTTTTAAAGACACACACCAAAGTAGATTTAATAAACTGGTAATGTGAATGAAGTAAAGGAAAGCTATCATCAGTCCGGGGTTTAAATACGATGTTTAATGAGTTCATCAGCCTGACGGTGAAATAAACATCAACCTCGGAAAACACGGTGAGGACAGCAGACTCTGAGCTGAGCTGAGGGGGTGGCGGATCTAGAGTTTGTTGCTGAAGAGGCTTAATGGCATGAAAGAATCCCGGCTCTATCAGGACACGCATGAACGCTTGGAAGTTATGGCAGTTTGAAGGATCGGAGGACGTTCCTCATATGAACACCACGGATTTCTATCAGAAAAACCCAGCAGGTTCGGTTCGTTAGGTGGTCAAAAACTGCAGGACCACGATTTAGGTCAAAGGACACTGTGTTCTGGATGCTTCCTTCACTTTTAGTTTGGTGTTCGCTGTGACATTTACTTTATAGTTTATTTTAGCATTTCTATTTAAGATCCAAAGTGTGCAGGGTTTACGGAAATCCGGAAAGATGTAAAAAAAAAAAAAAAAAAAAAAAGCAACGAAAAAACAAAGTAGAGCCTTAAACCTCAGGGGGTACAGTGTGTTACTGGGATGTTACCCTTTCAAAGCAGTTTTCTTTATTTTGGGAACATATTTGTAACATACTGGCTAAGATCCATAATTAACCCTACACATTAATTCGGGTAGAACAGGTCCGAATACTTATTTTCTTTACACTGAGATCTGATAATCATCAATTTTCGTAACTTGTTTTGGAGCAGTGTACCTGAGGGCAAAAAGTATTTTTGTAAATGATTACAAGCCCCAGATCCACTAGGCTCCATTCCTAGCAACAAACACACACACACACACACACACACACACACACACACACACACACACACACACACACACACACATACATATCTATATCTATATCTATATATATATATATATATATATATATATATATATATATATATATATAACCATTAAAACCCTGTTTTCTTTTTCAAGATAATTAAGATAAGCAACTAAAAATAGCACAGATGCATTTAATCTTAAAGTAAGATCAGTCTCACAAAAAGCAGCTGAACATGTGACATGTTTGGTGTCTCTGTGTTCAGATTTTATATATTTGTCACTGTGTTTACTGAAATTACTTTGCTGGGATATTAATCAAGCTGTTAAAATCATTAAAACACTAACATAGCAATCTTACATCAATGAACTGAATGAACAATATTCTGTCTGTGCTATTTACAGACCCCCTGAACGCTGATGCAGGCCACTTAATGCTGTTTTGGGAGGCAGGTTAATTAAAAAGGTGGTCATTTGGCCGTTACGTGGACATTAAGGGGCGCATGTAATGAAAAGATTTCAGTGCAGTGTAAAGGAAAGCGGCCACATGAAACCCGAAATCAAGTGGAAAATTCATCGCGTACAGGAGGGTTTAGGACTTCAAGGCTTTCTTGCTCAGTTTCTGATAAGCTGGATTTCATTCCACACTGACTGACAAGACTGTGTGCCAAATTATTTTGAACCTGGGAACCATTTAAGCCTTTCACTCACTGACTGAGGCCTCCACTGGAACGCTACATTTTATCGAAAGCATCTGTTACATGTTAATCAGAGTGTCACAGAGCAGACTCTAAATCCAACTCTCCTTGGCATGCAAAGCAGGCGGACGCTTATGCACGCCGTTACATGCAGGATGTACCACATACATGCTACTGCTATTGTCTGGAATAATTGTGTTTAGTATAGAATGCAATTGCGATTTGCATTTTACATATGCACACATATATATACACATATATACAAATATAAGATTGGGCATCTTGGTTGCTCGGGTAACAAAGTGATGCTTTACATTTTTTAGCTTTGAATCCAGGATGTACTAACAATCCAAAAATTTGAATAAAGTTGCATAGTTTACATAAATGATTATCAAATGACATGCAATAATCTCCATGCAGAGAAAATGTGCATTTATTCCTCACTCCTGCTTCAAAACTTTTAAAGCTTTTTTATTTTCAAGAAAGGTTCATTTCAACCTGAAAATGACTTGTACTTTGAATTTTGCACCAAAAGTCACATAAAAAAAATTAGTAATGAATTTCAATTAAAAGAGTTTAAATTATTCTAATTGCTCATTTTAACAGGTTTGGGTGAGTGCAACTTATGCCAAGGCCTAATCCTCCTCAGCATCCTTTTAGTGAGAGGGCAGGTGTGAGAGGGCAGGTATGAGAGGGCAGGTGTGAGAGGGAAGAGTGAGTGGGCAGTGTGAGAAGGCAGGTGTGAGAGGGCAGGTGTGAGAAGGCAGAGTGAGCGGGCAGTGTGAAAGGGAAGAGTGAGTGGGCAGTGTGAGAAGGCAGGTGTGAGAGGGCAGGTGTGAGAAGGCAGAGTGAGCGGGCAGTGTGAGAGGGCAGGTGTGAGAGGGCAGTGTGAAAGAGCAGAGTGATCGGGCAGTGTGAAAGGGGGGGGGGGGGGGGGGGGGGGGGGGGGGGGGGGGGGGGGGGGGGGGGGGGGGGGGGGGGGGGGGGGGGGGGGGGGGGGGGGGGGGGGGGGGGGGGGGGGGGGCAGTGTGAAAGAGCAGAGTGATCGGGCAGTGTGAAAGGGCAGGTGTGAGAGGGAAGTGTGAGAGGGCAGGTGTGAGGGGCAGTGTGAGAGGGCAGTGTGAGCGGGCAGGTGTGAGAGGGCAGTGTGGAAGGGGCAGTGTAAGAGGACAGTGCCAGAGGGCAGGTGTGAGTGGGCAGTGTCAGAGGGCAGGTGTGAGAGGGCAGTGTGAGAGGGCAGGTGGGAGCGAGCAGTGTGAGAGGGGCAAAGTAAGAGAGAGGGCAGGTGTGAAGGTGCAGAGTGAGAGGGCAGTGTAAGAGGGCAGGTGTGAGCGGGCAGTGTGAGAGGGCAGTGAGAGAGGGCAGGTGTCAGAGAGCAGTGTGAGAGGGGCAAAGTAAGAGAGAGGGCAGGTGTGAAGGTGCAGAGTGAGAGGGCATTGTGTGAGGGCAGTGTAAGAGGGCAGGTGTGAGCGGGCAGTGTGAGCGGGCAGGTGTCAGAGGGCAGTGTGAGCGGGCAGGTGTCAGAGGGCAGTGTGAGAGGGGCAAAGTGAGAGAGAGGGCACGTGAGAGGGGCAAAGTGAGAGAGAGGGCACGTGAGAGGGGCAAAGTGAAAGAGGGGGCAGGTGAGAGCGGCAGAGTGAGCGAGAGGGCAGGTGTACTCACCTGGTCCACACAGGCGGCTGTAATGGTACGGATTGCAGCAGACGAGCGGAGCCTCCCTGCCGCCGAAGCTCTTGCACTCCCAGAGCGCTTTAAGCTGCGCGGTGTGCTGCAGATCAGACCAGCGGTACAGTTTGCAGACCAGCAGCTGCGGCGGAGCGCCATGCGGCCCGAGCCTCAGCTCCCCCCGGCTCACCATCACACACTCGCTGGGCACACCGCCCCGCGACTCCACCGCCTCCAGCAGCGCGTCCAGCGTCTTCTCCTTCAGCCGCTTAAGCAGCGAGTACGTGGCGGCCTTCAGCTCCTGCTCCGCCACCGAGCGCCGCTTCGCCTCTGGACTCTCCCCGGATGATCCACCGGGACTCCGCGGCGCCCACTGACAGGAGCCCGCCGCCGCCGCCGCCGCCGCCGCCGCCGCCTCCGCGCTCCCCGCTCCCGAAGAGTCCCGGTCCTTGAACAAGCAGCAGGTCACCGTCCTGCTGTCGATGTCCCGCGCCGACCGGGGACTCCCCCGCTCCGGGACGCACACCACGGCGCCGCCGCGTTGGTCCAAAGTCACCCCCCAGCCGGCGCCGGAACACACCCCCCCGCCGAGTTCCGCGCCGGCCGGGCTGCTCGTGGTCATCGCTCCGACTTTCTCCGGCTTGTCGCCGGCGTCGTCCCGGGAGCCGCCTCCGCTCCTGCCATCGCCGTCGCCCTCCTGGTTATCCGGCACCAAACGGCTTCTCCAGAGTCGCCGCACTAGACCTGAGCGTTTCGTCCTGAACATACGACGCTCGAACAATCGGATGGGTGGGTTTTCTTTTTTCGGAGTTATTTCAGCTCCAGGCGCGGCGTCTCACAACTCTGTCGGAGCCCGTTCAACATGAAGCTCGTCGCGGCGCCGTGCAGCGAGGGTCGCCCGCAGACGCACAGCATGAGTTTGGGAGGCGCGATGGAGACGCACATGCAAGACGCACCGGAGGACGCGGGCTGCAGCGAGTCACTCGGAAAGGAAGACAAACGCAAAGTTTTCCCCACTAGAGAACCATGTTCTCACTGAAGAGAGAACCGTGCCATGTTCGATCTACAAGCACATAGTTCTAATTGGAACATCTAACAGCCAGGGACGCGCACGGTCTATTGCGTTTCGGACTTTGAGACCCATTCAGACCCGATCAGCGGCGTCATGAATGAAGCTCCTCGGCGAATTAACTCCACAGAATAAAAAGAATCCCGCGGCTGAGGTCCCGGCACTGAGCGGCTGAGCAGCGCAGATATCCGGGCAGAGAAGCACCGATCCCGCGCTAAGTCTGCTCCTGGCTCCCTGTTCAGACCTGGTCACACTGCAGCTCACAGGTCTCCTGCTTTCTCAGTTACCCTGCTTTACTTTTTTCCTCTTCTTTACACACACACACACACACACACACACACACACACACACACACACACACACACGCACGCACGTACGGGGCCCCTGAGGAGAGCGGTGGAGCCATTGGCTGACTCTCATCATGTGCTAGTCTAGACACTTTGGCGGCTCTGAGCTGCACTGATTGTTGCGCAAACAAGGTTTCAAGTTTCTTAACTCTTAAAGGCGCACCGTCCCTCCCTGCTTTCAGCCTTCATTCAGACGCTCCACTAAGTTGGAGAGCAAGTTGGAGCTTTTCCACACCTTCTCACCCTTCCTCTGTAGACGCACCACCAGCACCACCACACTCCCAGCAACCTCAAGCTTTGCTCTCCCACGTCCAAGCCGTTTCCTAAATCATGGCCGGTCCTCTCCTGGAGCACACCGTGCGCTGGTTTCAATAGATCAGCAAGCCCTCGAATTCCATGCAGTCATCCCATGCTGTGCAGGGGGTTCCTCGGTTAGTTACCAGTCCATGCTGCTCCATGGAGAGCGTTATGTCTTATAGACCCTGAGACATAGAGACATACCCTCATAGAGGAGAACATTTTCCAGAAGTTTTGTGCATGTGAAAATGTAAAAGTTAACTTTATTTAAGTTAAAGCATTTTAGCAAAAATATATTATTATTATTAGGGGCAGCACGGTGGCTTAGTGTTTAGCACGTTTGTCTCCCAGCACTAGGGAGTCCCGGTTCGAATCCCCATCTGGGTGGAGTTTCCATGTTCTCCCCTTGTCCGCGTGGGTTTTCTTCCGGGTTCTCCGGTTTCCTCCCACAGTCCAAAAAGATGGAGCAAGGTCAATTAAGTTATCCAAATTGCCCCATATAGAGTGTGTATGTGTGCGTGAGTGTGTGCCCAGCGATAGATTGGCACCCTGTCCTGGGTGTATCCTGTCCTGGATGGGCATGGGGACCCCCCCCCCGCGACCCTAAAATAGGATAAAGTGGAAGATAATGAATGAAAGGATAATATTATTGCTCTATACACACTCTATATGGGGCAATTTGGAGAACTCAATTGACCTTGATCCATGTTTTCGGACTGTGGGAGGAAACCAGAGAACCCGGAGGAAACCCACGCGGACACGGGGAGAACATGGAAACTTCCCCCAGATGGGGATTTGAACTGGGAATCCCTAGTGCTGAGAGGAGAACATGCCAACCACTAAGCTACCGTGTCGCCTGTATGTAAACATTCATTCCTTTCATTCATTATTCATTCATTCATTATCTCCAGCCTTTATCCTCTATTAGCGTCGCGGTGGGGTTCCCCATGCCCATCCAGGGGAGAACGTCTCGGGCGCTGGGCAGATAGACCCAGGACAGAGTGCCAATCTATCGCTGGGCACACACTCACTCATACAGACACACTCTATATGGGGCAATTTGGAGAACTCACTTGACCTTGATCCATATTTTTGAACTGTGGGAGGAAACCGGAGAACCTGGAAGAAACCCACGCAGACACAGGGAGAACATGGAAACTCCACCCAGATGGGGATTCGAACCGGGAATCCCTAGTGCTGAGAGGAGAACAAGTTAACCACTAAGCCGCCTGTATGTAAACATTTTAGGCAAAATATATAACTTCATCACTTTAATTGTGAGGTCACGTGTTGGATGAGGGGTAAATCTGCAAGAGGTGTTATTTTCCAAAATTGGGGTCTCAGTAATGGACTTTAAGCTGATTAGCATGACGTAATATTTAAATCGTCCTAAAAGCAGTAAGAGCACTGGATCAGAACTGCAGCCACGTGAGAGACGAACTTAGATCATTAATAAGTGACAACAGATCTCAGCAGAGGTGATGAATGGAAGCAGTAAAGCGTTTCAGCTGGACTTCAGCACACAGCACGCGGCACGCTGCCGGCGGCGCCGAAAGAGTTAAAGACGCGCCGCGGAGTCAGCCCGGCGAGGCCACGCCCCCTACGCTTACATTCTCAAAGAAGCAAAAAGTTAGCGTGGGTCGCCGCTCATTGGCTCGGCAGAAAGTTCCGCCCGCCTCCCAGAAGAAGCGATTGGCTCGAAGAGACACAATTACTTCTAGGAAGACACGCCCACTGACTGGGTTTACAATCCACAGAGTAAAATAAGTTCCACATAATTAACTGACACACTAATTTAGCAACGAGCTGTGTAAATATGAACATTTTTGTACAGTACCAGACCTACTGTCTATTTACCATATACACTACATTCAGTCATTTAGCAGACGAGGGGGGCATGGGGGCTTAGTGGTTTAGCATGTTCTCCTCTCAGCACTAGGGATTCCCGGTTCGAATCCCCATCTGGGTGGAGTTTCCTCCGGGTTCTCCGGTTTCCTCCCACGGTCCAAAAACATGGATCAAATCAATTGAGTTCTCCAAATTGCTCCATATAGAGTGTGTCTGTGTGAGTGAGTGTGCGCCCAGCGATAGATTGGCGCCCTGTCCTGGGTGTATCTGCCCAGCGCCCGAAATATTCTCCCCTGAATGGGCATGGGGAACCCCGCGACCCTAATAGAGGATAAAGTGGAAGATAATGGATGGATGGATTTAGCAGACGCTTTTATCCAAAGCGACCTACAAGGTGAGCACAGGGTTAATCACAACATCACTGGAGGGTTAAGGGTCTTGCTCAAGGACCCATACTGGTAACTTCAGTGAACCTGGGATTTGAACCCCCAACCTTCAGAATGATAGCCCAACACCCTAACCACTGAGCTACCACGCCCACCATATAGATGGACTTTGTAGTTTTACAATTGTTAGTCCCTGTGGTTCTCTGTTCTCTATTGGTCAGGACATCACAGAACAGGTATCATTTGGGTGGTGGATTGTTTATTGTCTGCCGTGACACTGATGTGTTGAGGGGGTTTTAGTGCAGCAGTAGTAGCTGCTGTAGTTTCATTTAAACACCTCAGTGACACTGCTGGGATAGGAATAATGCACCAACCACATAATACCTGCTCTGGGGTGGTACAGAGTAAAGCACATGGGGAGAACATGTAAATTCATGTCACTGATCACGTGTTCATGATGAATTTGCATGTAAGTGTACAATTTGTATTTTAGCTTAATACCCACACGTACTGGTTCACTCCTCCTTCCCTCACAAAGCCACAAGCTAATCAAGTTTTTTAAAAGCTTGCATCTCAGAAAATAATATTAATAGTAATTATCAGACTAACTGACTGGACTGCTGTATCTGTAAGAGTGCTGCCTGCGAGTAGATGAGGAGGAATCAGGTTTCCCTGACACATTGATGAAGGTTAGAGAGAGTGACTGCACAAAGCCCCATATCCCGACCCTGTTCTGGGCACCTGTTGCACATACGTCTGCTTTTGTAACTCAATAACAAGCCATCTGAATAAAGAAACGTTACTGTGCTGCCGTACTTCACTTATTCAAGCTCATTAAAGAGGTCTGAAAATATGGTTATATGCTTAATCAGGAACAGAAAAGAAATATGTCAACTAAATGCATTCAAATCCATAGAAACAAAATATTTAATATAGGCTTTGATTTTATAAAGACATTGACTGTTAATGTCTAGTTTATATAGGTTTACTTAATTTAATTTATTCAATAAAAACAAGTGGTGGCTTAGTGGTTTCCATGTTCTCCTTTCAGCACTGAGAATCCAGCTTTGAATCTCGAGTTTCCATGTTCACCTGTTTCCTCCCACTGTCCGAAATCAAGTTGAATTGGTTGCTCTGAAGCGTCTGTCTATATCTATCTATCTATCTATCTATCTAATCTCTCTCTCTCTCTCTTTATATATACATATATATAGGCAGCACGGTGGCTTAGTGGTTAGCATGTTCTCCTCTCAGCACTAGGGATTCCCGGTTCAAATCCCCATCTGGGTGGAGTTTCCATGTTCTCCCCGTGTCCACGTGTGTTTCCTCCGGGTTCTCCGGTTTCCTCCCACAGTCCAAAAACATGGATCAAGTCAATTGAGTTCTCCAAATTGCCCCATATAGAGTGTGTGTGTGTGAGTGAGTGTGTGCCCAGCAATAGATTGGCGTCCTGTCCTGGGTGTGTCTGCCCAGTACCCGAAACGTTCTCCCCTGGATGGACATGGGGAACCCCCCGCGACCCTAATAGAGGATAAAGTGGAAGATAATGGATGGATATATATATATATATATATATATACACACACACAGTGTGTGTGTGTGTGTGTGTGTGTGTGTGTGTGTGTGTGTATGTGCGCGCATTATAATAAACAGAAAGTTTTTGAGATTTGTTTATTAAAAAGCAAACACATCACATTTTAACATTTCGCACATATGCAATCCAAGGGTCTAAAAAACACATGATCAAGTGTGACATCTGACCCCAAACACCAATGTCACCAGTCAAACTGACCCCGAGCTGTGTGTTAAGAAGAAACATAAACAAAGAGTAACGTCTTCACAACATAATGGTGCCATCACAGCCAGCAAGGAAGCTCTGAAGGGACCACCATGTCGGTTAGGGCATTCAATCCGGAAGGTAAATGCTTTTCCCACCAAAATACTAATAATAATTATTCATGGAACTGTTTTACTTATAACCATGCCTTATTCTAATATATATAAATATTTTAAATCTTTTTCGTCTTCCTGATCATCATTTTGTTTTAGTTTTCATCATTATTATTATCCATCCATCTATTATCTCCCGCTTAATCCTATACTAGGTTGCAGGATTCAAAATGCCCATCCAGGGGGGAACATTTCAGGCATTGGACAGACACAGATGTTTATGAATTAGCCAGTAGCTCCTTGATCATTTGCATAATGCATTAGAATGGATTATTTCTCGAGTATGCACTGTGTGCCACATCACAGTTTCGGTTTTGACAGAGTATTCTGTGAGACTTAACAGGGTTGTTCACTGCACTATTGTAGCCCTTCATTTTGATGTCCATAATGTGTGTTGCATGTGTGAAAGTGTGTAAGGAAAGAACTCTTCAAAGCAGAAGAGTTAATAGAGTCTGAGGCCTGAAACAGGACCCAGCTGTTCCCACTGGCCTTTTCCTCATGCTGTGACTGCTGGGGCCGACTGTCCACCCCTCCGGAAACCTTAGAGTAATAACCTGATGGTCACGCCAGCTCAGTGCAGGCTTGGTACTTCAGAGAATGGATAGCAAATAAAAAAAACATAAGACAGAGAGAGAATGAGAGGTGCAGACGAGTCCCAGGAACAGGTGAGAAAAATGAATGGAATTCAGATAAATATTAACGTCCTGCCGTCGCAATAAAGTGAAGCAGAAATGCAAATCGTCGCATGGCGTCATTCCAGATAGGACAGAGACTGAAAACAGACGGGTTGAGAGTCTTTACATCAATACAGCCTGTTCCTCTCACACTGTTCTGTACATTCACTCCCATCCTCCTATAGTCTGCGATCTGTTCAGACCACAGAAGGCTATGATGCTTTAGGATTGGCTGAAAATATCAGGTAAGTAATGTTAGACTGGAAGTAGCACGATGGTTTTCTGTGTGTTGACGACTGTTGGGCTGATGCAGGGACCTTTGTTAAAGTCAGTCAGTGAATGAAAGGGAGAGAGGCAACATAACAATAAAATGCACCAGCCTGTGACAGCAGCCATATATTTAAACTGCAGGAGACATTAATTCTCCACAAGGAAATTGGAAGTGTGTGTGTCAGGGGCGTTGTGTGGACAGATACTAATAAGAAACAGACACACACACTTAGCTCTGAGGACATGGCGGGGTGGGGGACTCTGGGTAGGCAGGTACTCCTTACAGCTATGATCTCTACATATTATGGGCGGGGGCCAAAAGAAACACTCTTCATTCATTATCTCATTCTATTCCGCTACATCCTCTTCTAGGGTGGGGAGAGGGGGTGGGATTGGGCAGATACACCTAGGATAGGGTGCCAATCCATTGCTGGGCACACACACACACACACGCACATACACTACACAGCGACAATTTAGATCATGCAATTTACTTTGAATTCATATTTCTGGACTGTGGGAGGAAACTTAAGTACCCACAGACACAGGGAGAACATGAAAACTGTTCCCAGATCGGAATTCCATCCATCCATCCATTGTCTTCTGCCTTATCATCTACTAGGGTCTACAGGGGGGTTCCCCATGCCATCCAGGGGAGAATGTCTCGGGCGCAGTGCACATGCACCCAGGACAGGGCGCCAATCTATTGCTGGGGCCAGATCGGGATTCAAACCTGAATCTCCAGCACTGAGTGACAGACATCCTAACCACGACACCACTGTGCCCCCAACACTCCTTCTATACAATGAAATAATAAATAAAGTCCTCTAATCAGATTAAAACAGTAGAACTGCTTAGAAATTCGATGTTTAGGGTCACAATCAAGATCCCCACTTAAATCAGCCAGTACTATCTGTAAATCTTATGGATAACCCCCCCCACACACACACACCATGTTTACCAAATTACAGATTTCCTAATGATGTTGTCCTGCCCAGCGATGGATTGGCGCCCTGTCCTGGGGCTGTCTGCCCAGTGCCCGAGACGTTCTCCCCTGGATGGGCATGGGGAACCCCACCGCGACCCTAATAGAGGATAAGCGGGAGATAATGAATGAATGAATAATGATGTTGTCCTTACACTTTGATGTCCTCGAAAATCAATTCCTTTACAAGCTTTAATTTCAGTGCAGCCGTACAGCCCACACTTTTGGATCACAAGACTATGGGAACACCGGGAAGAGCTCAGCTCATGAAACAGAAGTAGAGGAGAGAGGAAAAATACAAAGAGAACGAAAAGAGAGCCGGGTAAATCTTTAATTGGAAGCAATTTGATTCATTTGGTCGTGTTGGAGACAGGCAGACCAAGCAGACAGGGCCCGAGGCAGTGTGTGTCATCTTCTCTTTGTATCTGTCAGGGTAATTCATGCCTCCGAGGGCCAGCTGTCAGTGGCCAGGCTCCATGATCACATTCCTGTTGATTCGACTCATTATGGGTCCATTCAGCCTCTCAGGGAGTAGTCTTGAGCTTGGTTCAGCGTCTAGGTTGGACTAGAGATTACTTATGGCTTTTGTCATTTTTGCCAGAAGGAACAAGTGATATAGTAATATTAAAGACTGAATTTTGGGTGTTTAGTTTTGTATTAGATGATTCTTGGTACACAGTCAGTAGTACGTGTGGTATAGAAATACTAATACATAATAATTATGTTTACTATCCATCCATTATCTTTCGCTTCATCCTATATTAGGGTTGCGGTGGGGTTCCCCATGCCCATCCAGGGGAGAACGTTTCGGGTGCTGGGCAGATACACCCAGGACAGGGCGCCAATCTATTGCTGGGCACACACTGACTCACACTCATACACTCTATATGGGGCAATTTGGAGAACTCAATTGACTTGATCCATGTTTTTGGACTGTGGGAGGAAACATGCTAACCACTAAGCGTCCATGCCGCCCTATAATTATGTTTACTATGAACTCATTATTCAATTCTATGCATTTGTACTCTTTACTTCTTAGTTCTATATGATCTCATCTCACTATCTTGACCACTTAATAAGTAAAATGTTAGTGATACAGTGATCTATTTTGTCTACTGTACACACAGAGGAATCTGTCCTACACATTTAACGCAAACACACACACACACACACACACACACACACACACACTGAATGAAGTAACACACATGCCCAGAGCGGTGAGTAGCCCTGTAGACGGTGCCTGGATAGCAATTGGGCCTTGATCAAGGGCACTTCAGCCTAGACTTGGTGGGATCAATCATTGGTGGGTTCCTTAACCTCAAGCCAACTTCTGGCCCCTGTTCCCCATTCGGGGAGAATGCTTTGGAGAATTGCAATCCATTTCTGGGTACACACTCACTCGTACAGACAGACAGAGACACACACACACACACACACACACACTATATAGGGGCAATTTAGATAGGGCAATTTACCATTGTTTTGTGTTTGAGCTCATTAACAGGAGTGCAGACAACACAATGCCATTAAATTAATCAGAACATCAGCTTTACCGTCTGCTTCATACTGAACAGACTGAGGTCCAGCAGTGGACCAATGAGAGGGAACATTAAACTGTGAATTGCACACCTGTGTTCTTATCTCTCCTGCAGTTAAAGGGCGGCATCCGGTTTATCGCAATCGATTTATGATGGGATTTTCAAGGCTGCCGTTAAAGATGGCCAATCAATAACATGGTTATCTGAGTGTTCTGTGCCCACCCCCCCTTCCTGACCAGTAGAGACGGCGAGACTGAGGTCCAAGCAGCCAGGCCAGTTCAGCCCGCCCCAGCCAGAGACAAACTCTCGCAAAGAATAATATTTTCCAGCTTTTTATCAGCATTTGTTCAGTGGGTCATGGAGACAGTCTGTCTTTGAGAGTCAGATAACCAAGTGAAAGCGTTTAATTGCACTGCCTCTGCCAGACTGATTTCAATGGGCAATCGTGCAGTTGTGCACATGAGAAAACACACACACACGGGCGGACACAGTGTGTGGAAATTACTGGTTGGATAATTATTTGTGATGTTATCTTTGCCTGGTTCTGTATACAGAATGTTGACATGGCGCTATGTTCACATCATTTGGATGTCTGTGGTGTTCATATCAGGTCTCTTTACACCTCTTTACAACCTACAGTGCCTCAATGCTTCTATGTAAAACAGGTAGTATCAGTCCTTAAATTTGATTGGTTAAGCCGTTTTTCCAGCCGTGACATTATTGATAATAATACACACCTCTGAGCATGTCACATTCTTTTTAATGGTCTTCGCATTGTGCCCAATGACACCTCTTTCCTGTGATTAATACACAACATTGCACCTTATTGCCTTAAGAAAACAGTCGTAAATGCGTTAAAAACAAAGTCGTTAATAATCTGTTCCTCTGTGATGTAATCTGGTCTTTAAAGTAAACATTGATCGATGATTAACAGGATACTAGTATCTCTAACGCTCTATAAAAAATCTAGTGTCCAAATTACAGAACATAATTTATAAACAACAGCCGCAACAGGCTTTGTGTTCCAATCAACTTGCTGTTTCTATTAATGTATTTATGGTACATGATTTAAAATAATGTATTGTATTTCAGTCATTGATATGAATGTGAAGCGCTCATAGGTGTGTATTATAGTGAGTAATGTCACAGCTGGACAAACGACTCAGCCAATCAGCTTTAAAGCCCGGAACTACCTGTTTTAAAAAATGCAATATTATAAACAGCCAATCAGGCTGCATTACTTCACTGACAAAATATCTGTGGCCTTAAAACCTGATGGAATATTCATGGCCCTATTTGTGTTTAGTTCATACATTCATAAAGTTTTATTCTGAATTGCACATAGAAGCAACCAGGATACATTACAGCGAGGGACCAAAATACTGCACGAGAAAAGATGCCAACACACACAGAACGCAACGGGCCAGCGCCAAAGTAAACTGGCACCCGGCACATTTTCACACATTGGAAAGACCCAGTCCTCACACTTGGGCAAAAACATTCACATGCAGGCCCTAAACACACTTTACATTGCCCCCTTCAATAATGAAATACTGACTTGGCACAACAACAGTGCGCAGTGAATAAGGTAGAGCAGAATGCTACTCAGCAAGGGAGTTTGTTGAAATAAGGCGTCTTGTTAAAGTTCCCCGAAGGGTCAAGTGAGAGAATCAGAGTGCTGAGTGTTTTAATGAAAGTGTGTTTGTCATGTGGACGCCTGAGCTGACATGGCACAGTGGCTGTGTTTCAGGCACAAGGCTGAAGGGGGCAAGTGGAGGGAAGGGCAGCTGGAGAGAGTACAAACACTTCTAGTGTGAACCACTGTAGTTTTTAATGTTTCCCAAATGCTAGTAAATCCATCCCGCCTAAAACCCAGGCTGAAACCTAATGCCAGCCATGACATCATCTGCAGGATTTTTTTTTTCATTCGCACAAACTCAACTCGCAAAAAGCCAAAAGGCGGTCATGGCCACCGAACCCACAGCTGATGCTGCGCAGCCATCTAAACCAGTACTGACTGAGCAAGAGTTCTCAGCAAAGGGCAGGATCAGTAGCCAACTGTCTGTTAGTGTTTAACTGAAATTTAGGGGTGGCGATGCGGTGAGACCTCACTTACTGCTCATTACTTAAGTGAGGATTCAAGCTGCAGGAACACCGGCTGGGCATATTGCTGTGGCAGAACTGCGTGTATTTGATATTGGGGTGCTGTCAGGGCCTTTAAGCCTAAAAAAATCTAAATCATAGAAGTTAATTATTTTTTGTCCTTAAATATACATCCATCCATCCATTATCTTCTGCTTTATCGGGGGGGTCGGATACACCCAGGACAGGGCACCAATCTATCGCTGGGCACACACTCACTCACACAGACACACTCTATATGGAGCTGTTTGAAGAACTCAATTGACTTGATCCATGGGGAACCCACGCGGACACGGGGAGAACATGGAAACTCCACCCAGATGGGGATTCGAACCAGGAATCCATAGTGCTGAGAGGAAAACATGCTAAACACTAAACCACCATGTCGCCTGTCCTTGAATATTCATTTATTCATTCATTATCTTCTGCTTTATCCTATATATGGGTCATGGTGGGGTTCCCCATGCCCATCCAGGGGAGAATGTTTCAGGCGCTGGGCAGATACACCCAGGACAGGGCGCCAATCTATCGCTGGACACACACTTAAACAGACATGCACTCTATATGGGGCAATTTGGAGAACTCAATTGACTTGATCCATGTTTTTGGACTGTACGACAAAACCGGAGAACCCGGAGGAAACCCACGCAGACACGGGGAGAACATGGAAACTCCATCCAGATGGTGATTTGAACCGGGAATCCCTAGTGCTGAGAGGAGAACATGCTAACCACTAAGCCAGTCGCCCCTAATAATAATATATTTTTCCTGAAATGCTTTAACTTAAATAAAGTTAACTTTTATATTTTCACATGCACAAAACTGCCCGTCCTTGAATATTTATTAAATCATTCCACATAGTCTATCCAAACCATTGTGAATGCATGCCCCCAGTTGTGCTGCTTTCAGACATTTTTTTTGTTATCAAAAGTATATAAAATAGAAAATAGTTGTTGACAGGTGGATTGATTTAGATGGAGCTTTACTAAAGGCCTCGATGTGAAATGCACAGCCTGCCGATGGTTTATGACTCAGGTGACTATCATGTTGGGACAAATCTTTAAATGGGACTAGGAGTTAACACATACACAGTAAATCATCCAAAAGTCATTTAGAGTAAGGTTTGTGGTTAAGGAACCAGCCCTGCGACATGAAGGTTCCCGGTTTGGTTCCTGGTCCCACCCAGTACTATGGCTGAATTGCCCTTGAGCAAGGCTGCCCACCGCTCTGGGCACGTGTGCTCACTTCACCCAGTGTGTGTATAAGTGTGTTTCAGTCAACAGATAGGTAAAATGTGGAGAGCTTGCTCTGTGTGTAAGTACAGCGGCAAAATAGATCCCTTTATGACGTTGGGACAAATCTTTATACAAGATGAGGATTCGACACATCCACAGAAAATCATCCAAAAGTCATTTGCTGGGAGGTTTTAAATGTCATGGCTCCGTTTTGGCTGCATGTGCTCATTTTTCAGTATTATCCCTGAACTCATTATCCCAGTGACCAGTTAATCTGGACTTGGAGGCCTTGATAACGATAACCAGTGCTCCTGGCGTCAGCATGGTGAGTAGCCGTGTCTCCCCTTCCAAAAGCCGCCAGTTTGATAGACTATCAGCAGACAGCCTGCGCTGGGGAGACATGCTGTCCGGAGTCAAATGACCTCCCAAAATAGAGTGTCCTGCTCAGACCCAGGTTCCCAACATCCCGTCCACTGGAAAGGACCCGCTCTGGGGCCAACACAGGAAAGGCATGTCATCAGACTCATTTCTGCTAATGGGAGACATCACTGCTAGTCAGGAGGTAAACACAACCATTAACCAGCTTGTCATGACCTTTTACCTCATTCCTTATTATCCTCAGCTCCTTTGACTCAGAATTAGGATACATACAGTATGAAAAAAATAATGATAATTAAAATCCTTTAGATTTTTTCTACCTGTTCTAACATTTCTAACTGTTCTGTTTCTAACATTCTAAAGACACATGCTGTTTTTATTATGCCGACCCGACCCCCCCCCCCCATAGCTTTCCACCTCAAAGCCATGGTGATTTTAGTGCTGAAATTTCCCTGCTCGCTTCCGTGGCATGATTTAATTCAGCATAGCTGACACTCTTTTTATTATGACCCATGTCCCAATATTTATATCATCCTATTATCTTCTGCTTAATCCTCTACAAGGGTTCATGGGGTGGAGGGGGTGTTCCCCATGAACATCCAGGTGAGAATGTTTTGGACGCTGGGCAGACACACCCAGGACAGAAGGTCAATTTATCAGATTGGAAATCCTATTCATTCATTCATTCATTATCTTCCGCTTTATCCTCCATTAGGGTCGCGGTGGGGTTCCCCATGCCCATCCAGGGAAGAACGTCTCTGGCGCCGGGCAGACACACCCAGGCCCAACCTATATGGGGCAATTTGAAAAACTCAATTGACTTTATCCATGTTTTTGGACTGTGGGAAGAAACCGGAGGAAACCCACGTGGACACGGGGAGAACATGGAAACTCCACCCAGATGGGGATTTGAACCGGGAATCCCTAGTGCTGAGAGGCGAACGTGCTAACCACTAAGCCACCGTGCTGCCCGGAAATCCTATTTATTTTTACTATTAAAACTAACATTGATGTGTGTGATGGCTTGGCACCCTGTCCGGGGTGTATCTGCCCAGCACACAAAGCATTTTTCCCTGGATGGGCATTGGGAACCGACAGTGACCCTAGTTCTCTCAGAGACCCACTTGTTTGGTTGTGTCCAGAGAACAAGCTGTAACAGCAGAGACGCGTCGCTTTTCAAAGCCAGTGGGAATAAATCAGAACGCAGTGTGGAGATGGGAAAGAACAAGAACAGCAGGAAGCTTTCTGGCGTGCAGGCTGGAAATCACGTCAGTCCGAGGGAGAGCAGACGAGGACTCTGTAAACCAGAGTAGAGCGGAGGAGAGTAGAGGAAAAGATAAGTGGACGCAGGGTGAATATATTTCGGATTGTTTCCTTTGAGGCGGCTTGCGTCCACCGATTGAATGCGCGAACTGCTCCCAAGCGATTCATTCCCGTTCATTTAGTAGCTCAAATACAAATGCCTATGACACGAACGCTCCACGTAAAGCGTAACACATTGCATGGCCAGTCGAAGTAAGGACAATGTGCAGAAACGATCTGTCAAACGAATGCCAGAGCCGACAATGGCAAACGAAATGTCAGGATTTTCGGCGATAAAGAAATAAATCAGTGTAGTTCAGCCAAATGACTCGCCCCATTCAGTTCCACAGGTTGACTCATTTCCCTCTGAATGAAAAATACAGCTGACAAAATCTAAAATAAGGACGGGGCACAGCAGTGTAGTGGTGAGCACGTTCACCTCTCAGCGCTGAGGATATAGGTTCGAATCATCATATGGGTGGAGTGTCCATGTCCTCATGGGTTTCCTCTGGGTTTTCTGCTCTTCTACCCCCACTGCTCTTTGTTGATTGCTCTTAATTTGCACTAAATTGCCCCTATGTAGTGTGTGTGTTTGGGTGAGTGAGTGAGTGTGTGCCCAGCAATAAATTGGCGCCCTTTCTTGGGTGTATCAGCCCATCGCATGAGTTGTTGAGGACCCCCCCCCCACCCCACAACTCGATTCTTGGATTAAGTAGACGCTAATAAATGAATGGATAAATTGCCCCTATAAAGTGTGTGTCTATGTGTGTCTTCCTGTCTTGTCTGCCCAGGGCCCAAAACACTCCCCACTGGATGTGAATAGGGACTCCTTCATGACCCTAGTCTCTAGTAGATTAAACAGAAGACAATGAGATGTGCATAAGATATTATAATTCAACATAAATAATAAAAAAAATATCAGCAGGGCAAAATAGGCCGAGCTACATAAACCCCTGTGCCCCGCCTTCCCTCCGATATCAGGGCATAAATCAGACAAGTTATCAATACAGCTAGTGCAGCAATTAATCTCCATACGCCCACGCTCCTGCACTCCCCTGACGGAGCGGCCATGTTCAAATCAATTAGTTTGTCTCTCATCTTTATTGCCCCAGGCAGCCTGTGAAAAATGGATCTATTTAAACGGTGACAGAGTAACAGCACCTCGCATCGGGTTGTGAATCCCGACAGCTTAATGGAGCTTCACTGCATCCATCTGCCTCTGCGTTTTAACCGAGCAGAGTAGAACCAGAGGTTCAGCTCAGGTTAACCCCCGAGATGGACGCTTTCAAACAAGGAGCGTTTGTTGATACAGGGCCTTAGGAAACTCCGAAAAAACGAAAAAAAAGCACCTTTATGTTCCCACAGTGAGCGCCTATCTGCTACTGTGGAGTGCTTGTTGAGTCGCCGTCATCAAGGCTCCTGGAGGGCTACGGATTTCTAATTCTAATTTACTTGATCTGGTATCTGGGAGGAAGCCACAGAGTGCCTGCCAGTCTGGCTCCCTTCATGAGCTCAGCACGTAGGACTGCTTACAATGGGTGGCCCACAGCGCAGCGTCTGCAGCCTCACGGGTAATGGGTAACGTGCAGTCCGTGGCAGAGGGAGGATATCCTGGTGGAGAGAAAACACCCGGAAAGCCTTGTTTGGTCACAGAGCTGTAAAACAATAAAGATCTTGATACTATTTTTAATGATCTCACACAAAGACACATTCACATTTTAAGCACAATATCTCAGAGCAGACTTCAGCCAATAAGGAGGCAGCTGGAAAATCTAATCAATTGTGCTTTTAGTTGGATAAATAGATTTATAATTCATTTGAACACTTGCTATAGTGTTATAGTGCCATTGAGCGTGTGTAAACATACTGCATCTCAACGTGGCACAACAGTTGTTCAGCAGCAGAAAGGAGAGCACCAGAGAGTGATCAACACAGCCCAGAAGATCACCAGCTGTCCACTGCCCAGTCTGGAGGACCTGTTCAGCTCTCGCTGCCTCAGCAGGGCAGCTAACATCCTGAAAGACCCTTCCCACCCTGGAAATCATCTATTCCAGCAGCTACCCTCGGGAAAACGCCTCAGGTCCATCACATCCAGGACAAACAGACTAAAAAACAGCCTCTATCCCAGCGCTGTACATGAACTGAATACATCTAAGCACGCACAACCCACAAAGCTACCCCCCCCCCCCATCCCCGCACTGATAACTGGACTCAGCATTAATCACTTTAATATTGTCCTTTATGTGCAATATAACTCATGGGCAATATAATTCATTATGTGCAATAACTACTATGTGCAATATTAATGACATTATGTATATATATATATATATATATATATATATATATATATATATATATATATATATATATTCATTCATTCATTATCTTCCGCTTTATCCTCTATTAAAGTCGCGAGGGGGGGTTCCCCATGCCCATCCAGGGGAGAACGTCTCGGGCACTGGGCAGATAGACCCAGAACAGGACACCAATTCATCGCTGGGCACACACTCACTCACACACACACACACTCTATATGGGGCAATTTTGAGAATTCAATTGACTTGATCCATGTTTTTGGACTGTGGGAAACCGGAGAACCCGGAGGAAACCCACACGTACACGGGGAGAACATGGAAACTCCACCCACATTGGGATTTGAACTGGGAATCCCCAGCGCTGAGAGGCAAACGTGCTAACCACTAAGCCACCATGCCGCCCTATATATATATATATGTATATATCAATTTTTAACTTTTTATTCTTTTGTTTATACTGTTTGTTTATGCACCTAAGATTGCTGCTCAAATTTCGTTACACATGTGCAATGACAATAAAAAGTATCTTTCTATCCATCTATCTATCTATCTATCTATCTATCTATCTATCTATCTATCAATCAATCAATCAATCAATGCTTGCAGGTTAACCCTGGTGCACAGATCTTTTAAAGGAACTTGTCAGAAACGCCTGTGAGCTTGGGGTGAGTTTGGGGCAGGTTGGCAGATGAAACCCCTTCTCTGAACTCCAGTGGGAATTTTGAATTTGATACATGCAGTGTGGTACTTAGTCCCACAGCCCCAGTTTGTGAGAGCGCTCTCAGGGGAACCGAGATTAAGTTATCGCTTCACCCACTCTTGCTCTGTACATAGCAGCTTTTTAGTGGAGGGAGAATTTTTGTGGCCATGGTGACACATAATCATAGCCTTCATTTATTCATTTATTCATTTTCTTTTCCCTTGCATTTTTCTGCAAAACATTCATTTACATTTAATCGGTCGCTTCACCGATGCGGCACGGTGGTGGTCAGCATTTTCTCCTCTCAGCGCCCCCCGCGCGACCCTGGTAGAGCATCAAGATAAGATAATAATCAGATGCGATTTTTATTTCACTAACTGCACTGTTGAATTAGAAATGCGCCAAAGCCAGACCGTACCGCTCTGCCCCTGAAACACACTGACACACACTGAATCAAGCTGCGAGGTGTGCGGTTGATGGTTTCTGCTACAGATTAGTAAGATAAAACCCCATGAGTCTCTTCTTGTTGGTTGTAAAGCATATTTAAACCTCTGCAGGTCCCAAAGAGTAAATATGTCAAATTTTATCATAATCGAAGCAATATGTGGGTTTTATATATACATACACACATATACATACACACACACACACACACACACACACACCACACACACACACATATATATATATATAGGGCGGCATGGTGGCCTAGTGGTTAGCATGTTCTCCTCTCAGCACTAGGGATTCCCGGGTCGGATCTGGGTGGAGTTTCCATGTTCTCCCTGTGTCCACGTGGGTTTTCTCTGGGTTCTCCGGTTTCCTCCCACAGTCCAAAAACATGGATTAAGTCAATTGAGTTCTCCAAATTGCCCCATATAGAGTGTGTCTGTGTGAGTGAGTGTGTGCTTAGTGATAGATGTCCTGTCCTGGGTGTATCTGCCCAGAGCCTGAAACGTTCTCCCCTGGATGGGCATAATATAGGATACAGCTGAACCCAGCGACCCTATATATATATATATATATATATATATATATATATATATATATATATATATATATATATATATATATATATATATATATATGTGAGTGTGTGTTTGTGTGACACACACACACATACAAACACCGCTTTCGACTTGATATACTGTATATAGAGCTGTTTTTTGTTAGCACTTATTCATCTTGCCATATGCTTTAAGTTAAAAGTTACACTCAGTCTGTAGTAACCTCTGTTTGCTGTGGTCTCTACATTATTCAGAAATCAAAAAGCATACTACAGACGACTGAGAGTAATGACTGACAATAGGCATAGTATGAATGTAGTCCTAGTGGAGCCGCTCGTTGTGTTTTTCAGTGTCTCTGCATAGACATGTCACCATAGATCATTCAACCGTTTTCCTTCTAAATGAGTTATTGTTCAAACATACATCAATGGTGAAACAAAATATATGAAAGCAAGGAAGGAAATAATGTAAAGAACAAAGATGGAGGAAAGAACCCTCGAGCAACAGACTGGGGCTGTGCTGTTAGCAGAATGGTACTCATCACAATCAACTGTGCAGACAGTTCAGGGCAGACAGGGGGCTGAAGACCCTCATTATACACACTATAACATTATATACAGTACCTGTTTAAAGTTAGGACACGCCCACTTCTTGCTCCATTTTCTGTTCCCTCCACTTACTATAAAGATAAAGTTTGCAGATTTACAATTACAGACTGTAGTCAATCTGTGTTCTTTGTTTTTGTTGGTCCCCTGTTGGTTCTCTGTTTGTCAGGACATCACAGAATAGGTATAATTTTAATTTATAGTTTATAGTTTATATTATGGGGAGAACATGGAAACATTTTTTCTAGATTGGGATTCAAACCTGAATCCGTAGTGCTGAGAGGCAGACGTGTTAACCACTAAGCCATAATGCCACCCCTTAGTATTATTGCTTTATTATAATGACAAAAGCGATACTATGACTAAGAACAATAATTATTTTTTGTTACTTTTATTTGTTATCTTTGTGGCTATATCGTCACCCGGTTGAATTATCGGTACGAAAAAATCAATTTGTGCACCTGTTAAAAACTCTAAACATGAAAAGGCCGACTGGTCGAAGACAAAAGAGAAGTGAAAAAAACGGACGAGCCAGACTCTGACTGTTGAAAAAAACGCCGGCAGTAACGATTTGAAACAGGAAGAGTGTGGCGTCAGTACAGACTCGAGATAAGAGGCTGCGCTCCATACACAAACACAGGGTTCAACGGCTTTGTGGCTCCCACATTCACAGGCGCCCCTGCAACAGCCCTGTCCTCCCACCCAGACTGGGTTCTGCTGCCTGGCACCACACTCTGTCTCACGCACGCATGCACACACACACACACACACACACACACACACACACACACACACACACACCCTGTCCTGTCCTCTCTATTGCTATATTGAGTTTTGTTACTAAAGCTAAATTAAACAATGACTTCACAGACTGTAATCAAAGAAAAGCTGCAATGAGTGATACACAGTTTAAAAAAAGAAAATATTTTTATATTTAGTAAATATTGATATACACACAAAAAAAGATATAATATAATTTAAATATAAATATATATATGATATTTGGTTCTCCATCCAAGGGAGAACATTTTTGGTGACACTCACACAAAATACGGGGTAATTTAGAGCGGACAATTCTGCCATGTTTTCTTATTTGGACACACGCATTGGACGACATGCTGCTTTCTGTGTTTCTGTGTTGAAACATGAGTCTTTGCTATAAGTCCTGATCAAATATTTAAGCTCATTCTCTCTCTCTCTTACACACACAGACACACATACACAAACACACACACACACACACACACACACAC
>JAFMOD010001616.1:176220-183720 GCA_019802435.1 Corydoras maculifer
AAACTGTAAATTAGATCTCAGCAGATGAAAATCTGTCCATGACGAACATGATGACAACAGAACCGGATTCTGACGCATATAACAATGGGTGTCTTGTCTCCTTGTCTTATCTCCCCTCTACACAACAGTACCTGTAGCCACTCACCTGCTATCTTGCTCATGGTATGTAATCATCACTGAGGATTGGTAAGTGCCGCCTGTACGGCTTATTTCTGCTGAGCTGGAGCATTAATACGTACACTCAGCAGAATTCCGACTGCACAGGGGATCTCCTGAAATTTGGCTCCCTGCAATGCCATCAGGCTTCTCGGGTGTCACCCTCCAGACGGGGAAGTTACAGTGGAAGTAATTTCAGGCTAGACGAAAGGCCTCAACAGAGAAACTCAATCCACTACAAATACAGAAGAGTAAATCCACCAAGCATCACTGACCCAAGTTGTAGTATTCAATCAAGAAGATGTGCAAAGTTCAGATCTGAGAATGACATCACAAGAAAACCTTTTCCATGTTAGTGAATGACCAATACCGGAAAATACCAGTATTATTTTTGAAAAAAGGGTATTTGTGCATCGGTGGCTTAGTGGTTGGCATGTTCTCCTCTCAGTGCTAGGGATTCCTGTTTTGAATCCCAATCTGGGTGGAGTTTCCATGTTCTCCCTGTGTCTGCATGGGTTTCCTCTGGGTTCTCCGGTTTCCTCCCACAGTCCAAAAACATGGATCAAGTCAACTGAATTCTCCAAATTGCCCCATAAAGAGTGTGTCTGTGTGAGTGAGTGTGTGCCCAGCGATTGATTTGCATCCTGTCCTGGGTGTATCTGCCCACTGCCTGAAACGTTCTGCCCTGGATGGGCATGTGGAACCCCCACCATGACCCTAATAGAGAATAAAACTGAAGATAATGGATGGATGAGTATTTGTGCGTGTTTGTATGTGACATGTTGTAACAGAACCATACTTAATGATCAGCATAGAACCCTCATATAAAGGGATGCCTGATTTTTTTAACAATTCACCTCCTACTGCGATTGCTGAGACACACCCACCCCGCGGTATGACGTGTGCTACATCACAGGGCTTTAATGAGTGCTGGTACTTAGGCCCAATCGCAGAGGACTCTGATTACTTCGCCTACCGTTGATAATGTACCATGTTTTTGATCATGTACTATCCATTCCTTTCTTCCTGTTATTTATCTCTTTGATGTTTGCACACTCCGGCAGCACGGTGGCTTAGTCATTAGCATGTTCTCCTCTCAGCACCAGGGATTCCTGGTTCGAATCCCAGTCTGGGTGGAGTTTCCATGTTCTTCCCGTATCCGTGTGGGTTTCCTCTGGGTTCTCCGGTTTCCTACCACAGTCCAATAACAGGGATCAAGGTCAATTGAATTCTCCAAATTGCCCCATATAGAATGTGTGTGTGAGTAAGTGTGTGCCCAGCGATAGATTGGCGCCCGTAACGTTCTCCCCTGAATGGGCATGGGAAACCCTGCGCGACTCAGGTAGAGGATAAAGCGGAAGATAATGGATGAATGGATGTTTGCTCACTCTTAGACCAGAGCTCCCCATTTGGTGGTTTAAGTAGTGCAGTCCATCTTCTTCTGTGTTGCCTCATCTGTTTAGCGGATTCATTCCATCCACACCCGTGGCTCTTCTCTGGGCCTTTTCGGTTTATTTTATGTAGTTTGTTTTCATCATTTGGCTTTTATTTTACTTTTTTTTTTTTTTTTTACAATAACCCTGTAAACTGTGGGAATATAATAATACAGTTATGTTTTTGCAGCCTACTTCGTTTTACGGATTCTTCTGTGGTAATTATGACACTATAAAACACTGACAAATTATAAAGTTTTTTAGAAAGAAGTCCCGTTACAGAGCTTCCATTGTTACATTGTGTTATATTTAAAGCAGAACTATTAATGACTACACAGTTATCCATTCCACATGGACCCAGCAGCCTCACTACCATAAAGCACGCCATGATGTTTAGCATGGGGCTTAGTGCAGCGCAGTCCAGCAGTGTTCCACACAAAGAGGCTGCAGTTTGTTTATAGTGGAGAATCAAGTTTAATTCCACGTCCTTTTAGGAGGGCATCTCAGGGGTGGTCTACTGCCAAAATGGAAAAGAAGGCATTTCAAATGTCCACCTCTGAAACCCGAAACATAACACAATAAACGGATAGACTGGGTTGTTAGGCAAAGATGACCCCTGGTATGTTTTAGGAGAATGTCCTGTTTAGTTCGGTCTACATAAGCATTTTAATTCTAATTTAATGATCTTGTTTATATTTTATCATTTGGAACTGCTTCAGTGTTCATCGATATTCTATGTGGATACTAAGTCTCCGTTTTCACCAGTTGCTTTGGAATTAAACAGCATGCTCACGTGCCATGTGCTCAAATCTAAGTGTTCCCGTTAAGTGTTTCTCTTGCCAAGTTAACGCTGTGTATTTAGTTCCATCAGTTTTCATCAATTACGATTTCACCGACTGTTTGATGGATCAGCAACGAAAACAGAGGTACCACCATATAATAATCCCAACATTAAAGAATGGTGGTGGCAGCATCATGATGTTGGGATGTTTTAAACCACAGCATGTCAAATGGCAAACCATGCAATTAATTGCTAGATCTTAGTTATGAAACTGCAAAATGTAAAATACTTTTACATTTTGTAAAGATTTTATTTTAAAAGTTGCCAACAAGTTGCACAGAACCATTAAAATAATTAAAAAAAATTTTTTTTTTTAAAGTCAGGACACAAAGATGCAATCAGCCTGTTACTTTTTAAAGGCTGCCTTCCTTATGTACCTAACAGCATTAAAGGATCAAGGATGCAGGGGAGGACATGACTCAGCAGCAGACAGAGCGTCTGATGGCAGAGTAGATAAGGCGGCATCGCGTCACAGGGCACCCAGAGCAGAGTGATAATGTTGCTTGCCTCTCCCTTGTGGCTCCAAGCTTCTTCTGGTGCAAACCGGCGCTCACTGGTGCCATTATGTCTTCGCTCTCTCTCTTTCACACACAGAGGATGGAAACTGACTGGTTGCTTTTTCTCACGACAGTTGGTGACGGTCCACCCCCGGACAGGCTGCCTCCAGAATACCACGCTCCGGTGCACAAAGAATAAGAGAGAGACAGGAAAATAGAAAGACTGTCCCTGACAGCTATCATTGGCTCCGACGCCAGTCTCTGCACTATCATCAGTGGGTGATGAAGCTGATAGTGCTGGGAGGGATTGGCAGAAATGCACACAATGCTATTGTTCAGATAGCCACAGATGAACGGGCAGAGGAAAACAAACCGCTGAGATCTGATCTTTTCCACTGTTAAGAGTCTGCGTTGGATCATTAAACTCCCAGTTACATCTGACATGTCTACACCTACTGAAGAACTGGATTCAGCTCGGTCAGAGGTCAGGGGTCGGGGATCTAGGGCTTGTGAGATAGAACATGGAGCACAAATGGCCCAGAGGCATGTTTTATAGATGCATGTGGCTTATTGAGTACCTCACACACATTAAGGTTTAGGGTCTTCGTAGCATGCTGATTGGACAGAATGAGGCATAAAGATGCTAATCTCACTTCAGGTTGAAGTATTGTCCAAAATAGCTTGTTGGGAGAGCATAAGACTGAACATCTAAAGTTCTCGGGTTCGATCCTGGGTTTGGCAGAATTTAAAGTTGTGGTTCTGGTTGCTCTTTAAATGTTGAGGAACAGTCATAGATGTGTGGTTAAGGGACCAGTCTTGCAACCTGAACGTCCCACCAATTTCCATGGCAGAAGTGCCCTTGAGCAAGGCACCTAACCCCAATTGCTTCCAGGGCACTGTGTACAGGGCTGCCCACCGCTCCGGGGACGTGTGCTCACTTCACTCAATGTGTATATGTGTGGTTCACTGACGGGTTAGATGTCCATCCATCCATCCGTTATCTTCTGCTTTATCCTGTACTAGGGTCGTGGGGGGGGGGTTCCCTATGCTCATCCAGGGGAGAAAGTTTCGGGCGCTGGGCAGATACAACCAGGACAGGGCGCCAATCTATCGCTGGGCACACACTCACTCACACAGACACACTCTATATGGCACAATTTGGAGAACTCAATTGACCGTGATCCATTTTTTTTGACTGTGGGATGAAACCAGAGAAACCGAAGAAAACCCACACAGACACGGGAAGAACATACTGTACATTTACATTACATTTAAATTTGGTCATTTATTGGACGCTTTTATCTAAAGCGACTTACAAGGTGAACACAGGGTTAATCACAACATCCCTGGAGCAATGAGGGTTAAGGGCCTTGTTCAAGGACCCACACTGGACCTGGGATTTGAACCCCCAACCTTCAGATTGATAGCCCAATGCGCTAACCACTGAGCTACCGCGTCCTGGAAACTCCACCCAGATAGGGATTCAAACCGGGAATCCCCAGCACTGACGGGTGAACGTGCTAATCACTGAGCCACTGTGCCGCCCCTGGGTTAAATGTGAAGGACACATTCCTCTGTGTGTAAGTACAACAGGAAAAATAGATCACTTTATCATTTTATCGAGCCCAAGACTGGGGCTTCAAATCGCAAGTTATCACTATGGGTTCTTTAGCAAGACCCTGAAGACAACCCTCTAGTTAGACAACTTGTAAGTTGCTTCAGACCAAAGCGTCTGCTAAATAACCTCCTGTCATGTCTGCTTGCTAAAAAAAATGTGATCAACCATTTGGTGCTGCTGCATTTCTGTTTCCTGTTTCTATCTGGACCAGCGTGCAAGTGGTGGTCAGAAGTGAGGGCTTTGTGTTAAGACCCCCGGATTACCCACACACACATTCCTTAGCGTTTTGTCATCGTGACAGACCTCACGCTCCCAGCAGCATGGGTAAAGCCTGTTGGTATGTCGCTGGATAACTTGATAGCAGTCTGAGCGATTAATCCCAAATCATTTATAGTTGGCAGCCAATTAAAAGCCATTAACACAGAAACTTCAGAAATAACACAAACAAAACGGCCACTAACAGCGCAAAGCTTCGAGAGGCAGCCGACGCCTGGGGATAAGTTAGAACACACGGCAGTAAAGACTGAGGGACTTATTGTACACCCCTACATTTTATATAATATAACTTATGGGGGGCGGCAGTGCAGTGGCTTAGTGGTTAGCATGTTCTCCTCTCAGCGCTAGGGATTCCCAGTTCGAATCCCAATCTGGGTGGAGTTTCCATGTTCTCCCCGTGTCTGCGTGGGTTTCCTCCGGGTTCTCCGGTTTCCTCCCACAGTCCAAAAACATGGATCAAGTTAATTGTATTCTCAAAATTGCCCCATATACCCCCCCCCCCCCCCCCCCCCCCCCCCCCCCCCCCCCCCCCCCCCCCCCCCCCCCCCCCCCCCCCCCCCCCCCCCCCCCCCCCCCCCCCCCCCCCCCCCCGTTCTCCAGTTTCCTCCCACAGTCTAAATGGACACAAGGTGAACTCAAGGTGAAATGGCTGCTCTAAATTGCCCCTATGCGCCCCCGTGTATCTGCACGGCACCCAAAACTTTCTCCCCTGGATAGGCATGGTGAACCCCCTCCCCACAGGTGACCTTAGTAGACCAGTACACCAAAAACTAAACTAAAACTTATTCTTGCATTCACTTACAGAATGTGAACCCTACATTCAAGTTTCCCATCTGTATGAAAACGGCCTTTTAAAACGTATTAACTAAAAAGAAGGCAAACGGCTGCATGTCTGTTAAAATATCTTCTATTATCCCACTGAATTGTAGCTTGAGTAGAAGGGCAACCCAAGACCATGGATTTCCAGTGTTGTCATTGACCCAATTTTTCAGTCTAATAGCAAGGACAATGCAGAACCTTGACCCTCTGTGGAGTTGTGAGGGGAGGTTCTAAAGGCAGATTGGACTTTACAATACCACTTTCTATTCTCCTGCCTCTGGGCCATACAGCATGTAAAATCCCCTCCTATTCGCTTCCCATGATTCTCCTTTGTTGCCATGCCTGCAGTGTTCTGATTTATAGTGAATTAAAAATGACTTTGGGGTGCCGAGTATGCCTCTCAAATAATCTCCCCGGCGAGCCGTCGTCCACGCTGCCCGGCGAGGATTCTGTTTCTTTTTCCATTTGCGACCATTGTGCCCTTCATAGAATAATTCAGTCTAGCAAAAGCAGATCAGTTGGCAGGGGCACGGTGGATTCCAGGATTGTTTCAAGCAAAAATTTGCGTTAGGAAATCGACCACGCTCCTAAAAACAGCAGCGAGACCAAATATGTGATGGATTGAGTCTGAGGTTACAAACCTAGAAAGTCTCTGTGATACAGAGCCGACTAAGAACCTTACTACGGTAGGTGAGCGCAAAGCAACCGTTTCGAAACAAGAGAAGGCGGATGGGATGATGGGTCTTAGCGAGCTTAGATACGGGTCAGGATGTAGTCACGGCCACAGTCATCATCTGGCTGTGCATTCCTGTCCTATCTGTGCAGTAAACTGCATCTCCTTCTTCCTCTTATCAGCTGTCAGGAATTCTCCATCTGAGGCCCCTCGCTCTCGCTTCGCTCTCTTCTTCTCGCCCTCCCTCACGTTACCTCCCTCCCTCTGTCTGTGACATTGAGCAGTGTGATTCTTAATGGTCATTAAGATAAGGAAGCTCTAAGGGGCGGCAGACGTCCACAGGGACGAAGTAGAGCCCAGACCTTTAGAGAGAGGGGGGTAACTTGACCACTGTCCACTGTCAGCTGTGGTTGTCGTGATAAATTGTCTTCGAGATACTAACGGAAATGTTAAATCAATATAAAATGTGTATGATTTTTACGCAGTGGAGTTTATTCGCTGTGTGTTTATATAAACATAGCAGAGTTGTATTTATCATAGTCTTTAGTTCAGTATGGAACATAAACGTTCTTTACATTGTGAAATCAATGTCATTTGGAATGATAAATATTTGCTTTGGCTGTGTTACAGGCATTATAACATTATATTATAATATACACCAACATGTAACCCTACACCACTGCGTTTCCAACTGGCGTTCATCATGTTGCACAATTTTTATTGCATTTCTCATGGTTTGTTTTAGCTCATCTCAATATCTTCCTCCTTGCAGGGGGGTTCCCAACATTCTCCATCCAGTGGGGCATGTTTCCAGTGCTGGGCAGCTACACCCAGGACAAGGCACCCTCCCTGAGCATATGCTCACTCACTCAGACACAAAGACACTAAATAGGGGCAGTTTAAAGCATCTAATTTACCTTGAATGCATGTTTTTGGACTGTGGAAAAGAACTGGAGACCTGGGAAGAAACCCTTGCAGACATGGGACATGGGCAGAACATGAAAACTACACCCAGTTTATAGTTTGCATGTTCTCCCCAAGAGTGCTAGATTTTCCTCAACAACCCAAATCAATATAACTCAGGGCAAAATGCTAAATTGCCCCTAGGTGTTAGTGTGTAAGGGAACATGTTTGTGTATGGCCGGCTGTGGTTCCATGCCTCTCAAACTGGAGAACCGTGAAGAAAC
>JAFMOD010001616.1:186220-290013 GCA_019802435.1 Corydoras maculifer
CTCGAAGGCCATGTAGACATCGTGAGCAGGAACTTGTTTACATTTTTTTGGTTTTAATGACTTAGATAGCAGTCAAAACAGCGGCACAGAAAAAAATGTGAACGTCAAATAGTGTAATATAAAAAAACAAGAAGCCACTAAAAGATCATCACTGCCTCTCTGCTCGTCTCCTGAACATGAGACTTGTAACTGATGCTAAAAGAAATGGTACATTGCAACTTTGGTGGCTGTGATGGTGAAATGTGAAGTGGCTGGGATCTGATGGTTGGGGGAACCGAGACAACAAAGGAGGGATCTGCGAGTCTCAAGAGAAACCAAGGACAGTTTATTACTGTAGCTAACTCTATATTGGGGCAGTCATGGGCTTGTGGTTAAGGTACCAGCCTTGTGACCTGAAGGTCTTAGGTTCGAGTCCGGGTCCCAACAAGCACTATGGCTAAAGTGACTTTGGGCAAGGCACCTGACCCCAATTTCTCCCTGGGTGCCGTATTCAATGCTGCTCACCACTCACAGTAGGCCAAATAATATATTACAAAAAGCCAGTGCTCATCTCATCTCATTATCTTCCACTTAATTATCTACTAGGGTTATCTACAGCGGTGGCTTAGTGTTTAGCATGTTCGCCTCTCAGCACTAGGGATTCCCGGTTCGAATCCCCATCTGTGTGGAGTTTCCATGTTCTCCCCGTGTCCGCGTGGGTTTCCTCCGGGTTCTCTAGTTTCCTCCCACAGTCCAAAAACATGGATCAAGTCAATTGAGTTCTCCAAATTGCCCCATTATAGAGTGTGTCTGTGTGAGTGAGTGTGTGCCCAGCGATAGATTGGCACCCTGTCCTGGGTGTATCAGCCCAGCGCCCGAAACTTTTTTCCCTGGATGGGCATGGGGAACCCCCCCACGACCCATATGTAGGATAAAGCGGAAGATAATGGATGGATGGGTTACAGCAGAGAACATTTTGGGTGCTGGGCACCAGTACATCACTGGGCACACACTTACTTACACAGGTACACACACAATTTAGGGTCAATTTAGATAATGGCAATTTAGAGTAGCCAGCTAACCTTCGAACATAATTTAAAAACCAGACAAAACCCTATGCATACACAGAGAGAACATGGGAACTGGATCAGGATTTGAACCTGGATCCACTGCACTGAGATGCAAACATGCTAACCCCTATGCCACCATGCCGCCCTAAATCTATATTATTTTTCAATAATATTTGTCAAGTCTTTTGTATTGAAATTGCTTACTGGCTGTTCTCAGTGTCAAAATTGATGAATATACAGCCTCTATCTGATATTAAGTACAGGACGTCCTAACTAAAGCTTTCCATTTATATACTTAAACAGGTCATCTACACATCGTGCCAACTCATAGCGAATACTTCTACATCATAATGTCTTTAAAATGAATCAACATAGCAGCCAATGAGGAGTAAAGGTGACAGGAAATGCTAACATGTTCTCATGGCCATGTCCAAAGTAGGCAAAGAGACGCCGTGATGTCACTGACCTTCAGCATGGACTCTCCGTGACTTTTGCTCCAGCTTTTTTCCTGCTTTGCCAAAATGTAACAGGATGTGAGGACGCAAGTTATCATTGAAGCTGAAAAAAAGTTTTGTAGGTCAACATTTCTTACAGCAAAAGAAAGTACCAAAAATCAAATAATATACGTAGCAATGGATTGGCCCCTGTCCTGGGTGTATCTGCCCAGCGCTCCAAATGTTCTCCCCTGGATGGGCATGGGGAACCCCTCTGCAACCCTAGTGAAGGATTTAGTGGAAGATAGTTAATGGATGGATTTCTTTATACTATTTTATATATGTATATATATATATGGCGGCACGGTGGCTTAGTGGTTAGCTCGTTCGCCTCTCAGCTCTAGGAATTCCCGATCTGAGTGGAGTTTCCATGTTCTCCACGTGTCTGCGTGGGTGTCCTCCGGGTTCTCCGGTTTCCTCCCACAGTCCAAAAACATGTATCAAGTCAATTGAATTTTAAAAAAAATTGCCCCATATAGAGTGTGTCTGTGTGAGTGAGTGTGCGCCCAGCGATGGATTGGCGCTCTGTCCTGGGTCTATCTGCCCAGCGCCTGAAACGTTCTCCCCAGGATGGGCATGGAGAACCCCACCGCGACCCTAATAGAGGAAAAAGCGGGAGATAATGAATGAATGAATAATTTATATATATATATATATATATATATATATATATATATATATATATATATATATATATAATAACTTGTTTTAAATTCACATTTAATGTTTGGCATGTTCTTAAATTTTGGATGGAATTTATTTTCATGACAGTAAGTCTAAAAAAAAAAAAAGAAACATTAGTTCAGGTCTTTGCTCCTCTAAGCCGTCTCTCACATGGATGGCTCGATTCCTTCACTTCAATCTCACCGACAATTGACCTGGAGCAGGAACAGGGCTGCTGTTAATTGGGCCTCATTATTGAGTTAAGTGCAATGCAGGCGGTTGTGCAGGAGCTAATGAACAGAGGGAGGCAGGCTGCACTGGATCCAGCAATTTAAAAAATTACTGAGTGGAAAATGAGTTCAGCTCTCGCAGTGTGAGAGAAACTTGTCAGAACCCCAAATACAATCAAAAGATATTGTGAAAATAATTGTCCTTACCATTTACCATGAGTGGAGGGATATCTGGAACTGCAACACTGTGAGTATAATGACATGATCAAAGCCTGTAATATGCCCAAGACACTAAAGAGCACCATTATGGTTTCCAAGTTCAAGATTAAGTTCATTCAAGTGTTTTTTTTTTATAATACTCCATCATCTCAAAGCAGCTTTACATTGTTCAGAGCCTGAACCCCAGAGCACAAGCCTAAGTGGTAAGAAAAAACTTTCTGTTAAGTTGTTTTTTTTAAGAAAGATACCTTGTGAGGACCGAGGCTCAGAGGGGAACTCATCCTCCTTGAGTGGGGGGGCAGCATCAACAGTGCAGTACACCCATTTTAAACTATACCAGTTCAGTGAGGTCATCCTGCAGGACTGCAACACTACTTGCCCAACCAAAATCCAGGTTCTCTTTAGAATTGCTGTTGCCATGGTGCTCTGGCAATGTTATGGATGGAAGTGTTTCCAGAAGGAAATCCTCCTTTAAATACAACATGGCATGACATGGGTTTGAAGTCACTATTTGATGAAAAAAGATCTTGAGATCACAGCCACTAGTTTGGCTAGAATGCTTATGCTATGTTAATATTTGGGATTTAGAATACTAATAGACTAATGTAAGAGTTTTTGAGTTGAGAAGTAAATTGTGAAATGCTATCCATAAATTATTACAGAAAACTAGACATAATAAACTTTGGACTATTTGAGCATGATCCAAGGTGTTGTTTACTTTAAGGTGATTAACAGAGAATTTAATACAGAAGAAGTATTTAGTCTTCAAAGTGGGATTAAGGTGGAATGTAAACCAAGTGGCACTGACAGAGCATCGCACTAGAGTACGCCAAATACTGCCAAGCGGAACAGCATCCACAATATGTGTATGTGCATTAAGGAACGAGAATAAGAGGCTCTACACAGTGTTTGTGCAAAATACAAATAAGGCTATGTTGGTGGTACGAGGCAGCTGGTGGTGGTAATGGCTTTAAAGATCTGAACATTGCAAAAAAACAAAGATGCCAGATGTGGATGACATCATTTAAACTTCATTAACAATCAAAGATGACACACAGTCTACCTTAAAGAGAACACATTCAGTATGAGGACTCAATTACAGGAGCCTACGATTACAGAACGTTACGCTGTAACCACCCACAGAGTTAACACATCCAAGAAACCTTGATCCACAGTGAGGCACACGGAGATGAGGACATTTGAGGATTTCTATGGGAGTTTTCTTCATGTACACAATTAAGTGAATGATCACACTGGCATGCAGTCACTCACAAAGACAATCACATTACGCAGGGGCAATTTAGATGTGGCAATTTAGAGCAGCAAATTCACCTTGAATATGTTTTCATATATTTATAAAGTGGGCGGCACGGTGGATTAGTGGTTAGCACGTTCGCCTCTCAGCACTAGGGATTCCCGGTTCGAATCCCCATCTGGGTGGAGTTTCCTCCGGGTTCTCCGGTTTCCTTCCACAGTCCAAAAACATGGATCAAGTCAATTGAGTTCTCCAAATTGCCCCATATAGAGTGTGAGTAAGTGAGTGTGTGCCCAGCGATAGATTGGCGCCCTGTCCTGGGTGTATCTGCCCAGCGCCCGAAACGTTCTCCCCTGGAAGGGCGACCCTAATATAGGATAAAGCGGAAGATGATGGATGGATGGATGGATGTTAATAAAGCCCTGATTGGAAGTCGCTAGATACATTATTCATTAATTAATTCGTGGGGGGGGGGTTCCCTATGCCCATCCAGGGGAGAACGTTTCGGGTACTGGGCAGATACACCCAGGACAGGGCGCCAATCCATCGTTGGGCACACTTTAAATACATTAATGCTTGTTAATCGTAAGCTTTTTAAAACTATTTTCAATTTTAATAAAACTCAGAAAGCTGCCCTTGAATGAACCACAGACAGTCTGCAGCAGCATGGACCACAGTAGGGTACTGAGTAGTAGTCGTAGTAGTAGTAGAAACGCAGAGACCAAAAACAGTAAGAATGGATAGTCTGCTATACTTCCATCCGCACGTTAAGAATTCCCTGGCTGGGCTGACAGGCTGAATTGGGAACCATTCTACAACAACACACACTGTGCTATTCAGCAATTCAACTGGAGATGAATCATAGAATCAATCTGTGGGAATAAAACAGCAGAAAGCAGTGAGTCAGCTGTTTACAAGCGTATATGATTATGTAACATCTCCCGCTTTATCCTCTATTAGGGTCGCGGTGGGGTTCCCCATGCCCATCCAGTGGAGAACGTCTCGGGCGCTGGGCAGATAGACCCAGGACAGGGCGCCAATCCATCGCTGGGCACACACTCACTCACACAGACAGACACACTCTAAACGGGGCAATTTTGAGAATTCAATTAACTTAATCCATGTTTTTGGACTGTGGGAGGAAACCAGAGAACCGGGAGGAAACACGCAGACACGGGGAGAACATGGAAACTCCACCCAGATGGGGATTCGAACCGGGAATCCCTAGCGCTGAGAGGAGAACGTGCTGACCACTAAGCCACCGTGCCGCCCTATGTAACACCAAACAATGTGATTTTTAATAAATGCTGGAACGATCACAATCGTGTGGTAGTGACATCTACAGTGATGGATGCTACAGTACATAATTGCTCACTAATAGCACCTACTGCTTAACTATTCAAGTACTGAAACCTAGCTAATACCTAGCTAGGTGATTTCAGACCCAGCTTTTGTGTCTAAGGAGCCCAAGCCCAATCCATGAGGAACCATTGTGTGCATAAATTTATCACTTGCTTGGGACGGAAAAGAAGGTAATTGAGCTGTAATTGAGTGTTGCAGTGTCTGAGCCCCCTTACATCCGACAGTTCTCTAGTCTATGGGGCCTAAGAGAATCCAGGGAGAGCAAAGGAGAGCCTCTTCCTGTCACAGTATTGTCCTTTAGCCGGTCAGTCACTGATGGAGAGCACTTAGACCTGTTTACAGCCACCCAGGTTCAAAGAGGGGCCAGTGGCAGTACAATGGAACAGTGAGTGTGTGTGTGTGTGTGTGTGTGTGTGTGTGTGTGTGTGTGTGTTGAGGGGGAATGTGGTACAGTTGAAAGCTACATATCTACATATCGTGGGAACCATAACAAGACTCCCACAAAACAAAAGGATGGGAGACAAGAAGAAAGGAAATACTTTTTTTTTCATATTTGTCCCGCACTGCCACTTAGATTGTTTAAAGAGCCATTCTCGTCTGATGGACCTTTTAATATCATATGTTTTTTTGGAAATCTTCGCATGCGGATCACGGTTAATCAAATTGAACCGGACTGACACATTAAAATAAAGCGCTAATGAACCCTGGGGTTAGAGTTAAGGTTTAGTTTCCTCTGTTTAATCACATGTCTGGACTTTTGCCCAACACTAAACGGACGCTAGGCTTCAATCGGTGCGTAATAATGCCAGGCTTCAGATGTCTGCCTTATTACAGTGACCATCCCCGGGGACCCAAGCATCAGTCGCCGACCCCGTATCCTGCTGACCTTGTCAATGCCGCCATGTCTCATTCACAACAAGCGGATGACTCGCAGAACGCCAGCATTTGTTAAAAATAGCCTTCATTGAGGCCCTGCGAGGTAAAAAAAGGGAAATAGATTATAAACAGCAGGCACATTTGTAAGCATTTAAAGCTGTAAGAAAGGTTAAGGAAGGCAAGCAGAATGGGGAGGGGGAGGGGGGGGGTCATTTGCAGATATAATAAAACCTAAATGTGACAGTTTTTGATATTTGCACATGTTAAAGTCACCCTTATATTAAATGACAGTAAGTATTTGCACATGCTACCTGTTTTAGAGGAGAACTCTATGCTCTGGTCTGTAAAATCTACAAATGGGCAGTTTGGAGCAGGACGCAGGCCTGATGATGGGCTGAGGCCCAGGATGTCAGCATGCAGAGACTCATTAATTCAACGTGCCATAACGCTGATTAACAGGCAAGCAGGGCCCTGGACTCGCTCTGGCTTTGATTAACAGGCCTGGCATTGAAAACATGTCTTCCCCTAAAGCAGGAAAATAACATTAAACATAAATCAAAGGAATTGTTCGGTTACTGTCACCAAACACAGCAATGTGTGATATCATAATCAACACTCTTGTAATGTTTTAAATCTATCAGTCAAACGTTTGGACACGCCCCTTTCTTGCTCGATTGTCTGTTTCCTCCACTTACCATATAGATGGACTTTGTAGTTTTACAATTACAGACTGTCCATCTGTGTTCTTTGTGGTGAGGGGGTTTTAGTGCAGCAGTGCTGCTGGAGTTTCACTTCTCCACCTCAGTGACACTGCTGGGATAGGAATAAAGCCAATCAACCAAATAATACCTGCTCTGTGGTGGTACTATAGGGGTCCTGACCATTAGAACAGAGTAAAGGGGACGTACACAGTACTGCAGAACATAAACAGATGGACTACAGTCTGGAACTAGAAAGTCAATCTTTACAGTAAGTGGAACTGAGAACATGGACAATAAGTGGAGCAAAAAGAAGGTGTGTCCAAACTTTTGACATCGCATCTCTACAGATCCATAAGACTTAGACCCAACTTAAAGAATTTAAGGCTTTAAACTGTGATTTTAGGTGTTTATTAAGGTGTTTTCTTTAATAAAGGGTAAGGTTAAAATAACTAAGGGTTAAAACTTGCGTATTAAAAAGCAGAGATTGACACATTCAGAAACTCTTTAAGATAAACAGAGGCGCTGCGGGCCGTGATACCTGATCATCAGACCTCCGCCAATTAAGGAGCGAGAGGGACGGAGAGGGAAAATTAGGACTAGTCATTTATTTTGCCTATTTTAAAAAAGGTGCTAAACTCTGTGAACCATTCGCTCATACCCTGCTGAAATTTCATCCTGGGGGAAATTGGCCCCACAGAGTGAGAGACAGAGGGATATTGAGAGGCCTAAGTAAGCGTGCAAGCGAGCGCACGAGTATGAGGCCATGGGTACAGACTGATGGGATTGAACCCAAATGAAAAGTGTAAAGTGAAAAGAATAAAAACATACTTTACTAAAACTAGCTGATGATCTAAAACATGAATGTGCTTGTATTAATGACTTTTTGAGTTTGAAAATGGTCTGTCCCTGCATCACCGCACAAAGTCAGGTCCGTCAGACTGAACGGTCCTCGTTCTTTAAGTTGCCGTCCGCTTCTTATTAAAATGGATCGTTCATTCATCCATTATCTTTCTCTTTATCCTATATCATGGTTGCAAGGGGGGGGGGTTCCCCATGCCCATCCAGGGGAGAACATTTCGGGCGCTGGGCAGACACACCCAGGACAGGGCGCTAATCTATCGCTGGGCACACACTCACACACACAGACACGCACTATATGGGGCAATTTAGAGAACTCAATTGACTTGATCCATGTTTTTGGACTGTGGGAGGAAACCGGAGAACCCGGAAGAAACCCACGTGGACATGGGGAGAACATGGAAACTCCACCCAGATGGGGATTCAAACTGGAATAGTGCTAGCGCTGAGAGGTGAACGTGCTAACCACTAAGCAACCCAAATGGATCATCCTGAATAAAAAATAAAATGCTGTATCTACTGAAAAACCAATAGGACGGCAAGCTGATGTAGTGGTTTGCAAATCAGCCTCTCACGGCTGGGGATCCAAGTTCGTATCCCGATCTGAGTGGAGTTTCCATGTTCTCCCTGTGTCAGTGTGGGCTTTCCGCAGGCTCCCAGGTTCTCTGATTATCTCCCACAGTCCAAAATGGATTCAAGGTGTGTTGGTCAGGATTCGAACCCAAAACCCCCAGCGCTGAGAGGTGGACGTGTTAACCACTACCCTCACGATTTATAATATTTACCTTCTGATTTACCTTTATTTTAGGGGAATTTGAGAAGATCTGAAAAGCTTTACGTTCATCCCTTACCTTTACATTTTGAAATCAGCATCCCTAGATCTCCACAATAAATACCTTTTGGTCCAACATCAGTATCCAACCCAGATCTCCAATTTAAAGTTTGTGTCATGTGTAACTGATGAGGCTGTAATGGATAAGGGTTCTCATATTTATAGCAATGTGTTATACTTTTTTAAAAAGAGAGCAGACTAAAATATACTGTATATAGATGTCTTTGTCAGTTGATGAAGAGTTGGAAGACTGGGCTCCTAAGACTCCATGTGTTGATTCAGTCTATAGTCCAGATCAGCAGAACCTGAATTGCAGTATTTTCCACCATCCATCATCTTGGACTCCATCGTCTCAGAGGAGTATAACAATACATAAAAACACAATCTGGGCAATGTGTTAGCCTTTATACAGAACTGGTGATGAAAGCGTAACTCAGCCAGCCTGTGTGTGCCTGTGACTTCATCCCAGCCCAATCATTAGAGGAAATACTCAGCATAGGTGAAAATTCTCAGTGGAGAACAACCGCACGCTCTCCAGTTGACCACAATGCCATTAGTCATTCCTGCAGTGGAGACATGAAGCGCTAATATGTTCATATTAACACAGCCATGTCGCTCTGGTTCCACAGAAGGTCTAAGAACATTATTCAAGCAGGGTGGTAGTTTATTTGCTGCCACACATTTAGTGCTGCTGATTGCACTGACACAAAACATGTTTTAATGTTAAGTTTGTATTAAACCTGCATTGATTTACTCTTAATTAAGACGGCAGGTGGACTGGGTCTTATCCCAGTTCTCACTAGACCATGACTTGGACTTGGACCCATCATAGACTAAACACACAGAGTTCACTCTGCTTCCTCCCACAGTCCAAAAACATGGATTTAAGGTGAATTGGCTCCCCTAAATTGCCCTATATAGTGTGTGTGTATGTGTGATGAATTGGCAGTGAATCTAAACATTCTCCCCAGAATGCACATGCAACCCTCTGCGACCCTAGTAGACGAATAAGCAGAAGATAATATGATGAGATGACTGTTTTCAACTCCTATTTATCTTCATTCCTCTATATCTCCAGCATTTCAGATGGCAGATACAAATAACACCAAACACTTTGCCCCCTGCCTGCCAATGGCTTGGTCGAACAAATACCTGGCAAGTTACCAACCAGAACTTAAAGCCAATTTGAAATGATCCCCATCTACTGGTCGCATTGATGCATAGCACCTGTATTTTCTGGCGTCCTCCTTTTGGCAGATCTTGATTCAGATATAATTTTTGTCTGTTTTCTGCACTTATCATATAGATGGACTTTGTACTTTTTCAGTTACAGACTGTAGTTCATCTGTGTTCTTTGTTGTTGTTAGTCCCCTGTTGGTTCTCTGTTCTCTGTTGGTCAGGACATCACAGAACCGGTATCATTTGGGTGGTGGATTGTTTATTGTCAGTTCTGCAGTGACACTGATGTGGTGAGGGGGTTTAAGTGCAGCAGTGCAACACCTAGGTGACACTGCTGGGATAGGAATAATGCACCGAATATATAATATCTGCTCTGTGGTGGGACTTTTGGGGTTCTGACCATATACATATATATGTACATATATATATATGCGGCACTGGGGCTTAGTGGTTAGCGCGTTCGCCTCTCAGCGCTAGGGATTCCCGGTTCAAATCCTCATCTGTGTGGAGTTTCCATGTTCTCCCTCTGTCCGGGTGGGTTTCCTCCGGGTTCTCCGGTTTCCTCCCACACTCCAAAAACATGGATCGTCAATTGAGTTTTCCAAATTGCCCCATATAGAGTGTGTATGCGTGCATGTCTGTGTGTGTGAGTGTGTGCCCAGTGATAGATTGGCGCCCTGTCCTGGGTCTATCTGCCCAGCGCCCGAAACATTCTCCTCTGGAGGGGGATGGAAAACCCCACCGCGACCCTAATAGAGGATAAAGCAGAAGATAATGAAATATATATATATATATATATATATATATATATATATATATATATATATATATATATATATATATACGGTAGTTCTGATAAAGATGTATCTAGCTTTCACAAGCGATGAACTGTTGGCAGTCCCTGAATGTGTAGCAGGACTGGATTTATAAACAACCGGGAAGAGAATATTTCATTAGACGGCCATTCCAAGCCTCCAACAACAACACCTCAGAACAAGGAGGAAACTACTTCACCCTCATGCTCTTTATGGGAAAAACACCAACTGCTTAATCCAGCACTTGTAATGAGTTCATTTCACAATGTCATGTGCTGTTTTTTTCTCTGCACTGACATCAACTTTGCTCTCTTTTTGGCATTTTAATGAAGCCAAACTATTTAATATTGCTGGGCTTTATCATCTGCTGCAATGTCAGAAATACAACTTGACTTTTAGCATCAACCTCGATGGCAACAGAAAAGAAGTTGTTGATTAAACACTTTTTAGGAAAAATGGAGAAGGGATTTTTTTTTTTTTTACATATAATGAGAATTTAATCAGAATCAGTATTTGGTGAGTGTTATTTTCTTCAAAAATATTGCAGTTTTGTGAGGTTATTGTTGATTTTTTTTTTGTATGTGTGGCAAGTTATCCATCTGCGATGCAACAGCTCTTTATACTGCATTTCTACATAGTAAGACGGTTTTATAAGCAAAAAAATAGTTATTGAGAGTTGGATTAATTCAGACAGAGCATTGCTGTAATGACCGGGGGCATGACATACTCAGGGTGTAAAGGTTTCCGTGGAGGTGACGGTAAAGCTGACAGACACATCAGAAGTCGGAGGAAATTGGAGACAAAATGATAAAAGAATGCTTTCTCCGGTGAACGCTGCAGGGTGCACATGACAGGAAATAAACCTGTATTTAAGCTGATTATCCAAGAAGAGGCCCAAACCTTCTCAGCAGCTCGGCAGCGGCTTTCGTCCAACACAAGCATTGCTGTTAATTAGAGCTCTTGCTTTGGGGGCACTTCTGTCAGCCCTGCAGAAGTATTAGTGATGGCTGGATGGAGAGGGGAGCGTACAAGGGCTCTTAATTGGACCTGTGTCCTGTATCAGTGACTGGCCTGGGTGCTGCTGATGATTGCTGTGAGCAGGTGGCAGTCCCAGGCCAGCTTGTCTGTTCTCGTCAAGACCTGGAACACTGAGCACATGGCTCTCTACACACTGCGCCCCATTACCATCGGCAACTCGCTCATTACACACAGTTTTGCCCATCCACATCGCCTAGCAACGGGCTGCAAAAAATGTCTTCCAGAAGAGCCACTTTCGTAAGGCTTCCAGAGCAGCCTGGATTCAATCGAAGGGGAATTACGCGGCTAACTTTGCCCTCGCATGTATCCGCTGTGCTTTTACAATGGAAATGCCTGATATAGTTTGGGCAAGCATAATTAAAATATCAAATGGAGCGATGCTTTGTAGAGCGAACACAAATTCTTCAGTCTGTCATGTAGAGACAAGTCACACTTCTAAGAATAAACCATAACACAGGAAGCCACAAAAGGCTCACAGTAGAAGGCACATGCTGAATAAATAGATCAGGTCACTGAAAAGAAGCAGGCTGTAACCTTCATGCATCCAACTTTTCCTGTGCTCGGAAAGTTTGTGAGTGGAGCCTGCGTGCCTGTGCGCACGTTTAGGAGGAATTATTGTTTATCTTTCGAAGCCCTTTTAACCTCTGGACCAGGACTGGACATCTAACTATATGACTTAAATCATGATCCTGCTTTACAGACACAGGCTTGTTAGAGATCCATCCATTATCATCTGCTTAATCCTGTACTCGGCTCACGGGAGGTCGGGAGGTAAGAGAGAGGAGAACATTTTGGGCGCTGGGCATATACACCCAGGACAGGCTAATCTATTGATGGGCACAAACTCACTCACAAACACACACTATATATGAGGGCAATTTAGAGCAGCCATTCATTCATTCATTATCTTCCGCTTTGTCCTATATTAGGGTCTCGGGGGGAGGGGGGGGTTCCCCATGCCCATCCAGGGGAGAACGTTTCAGGCGCCCAGGACAGGGCACCAATCTATCGCTGGGCACACACTCACACACACAGACACAAACACATACACACACTATATAGGGCAATTTGGAGAACTTAATTGACTTGAACCATGTTTTTGGACTGTGGGAGGAAACCGGAGAACCTGAAGGGAACCCACGCAGACACGGGGAGAACATGGAAACTCCACCCAGATGGGGATTCGAACCCCTAGCGCTGAGAGGAGAACATGCTAACCACTAAGCCACAGTGCCGCCTTAGAGCAGCCAATTTACCTTAAATCCATGTTTTTGAACTGTGGGATGAAACCGGAGAACCCAGAGGATACCCATGCGGATATGGGGAGAACATGATTCATCCAGATTTGGATTCGAACCTGGATCCCCAATGCTGGGTGGTGGAAGTGCTAACCACTACACCAGCTGCTGAATGAACTCAACACCAATGTTCCTTCCTTTCGTTTAACATGCTTTAAGCAGAATGCTATGCGATGGTATTGCACCAGCAAGGAAATGAAAGGCACCAGCAGAATGACATCAGCCAGCGAGCAGCCCTCAGTTGGTTTAATAGGCTGCAGACCTAAATGAACTTTCGCAGCCTGCTCATAAACACAGCTCCGTACGCAAGTGCACTGAATTCAGAATGAATACATTTGTATCCTGGCACCGGATACCAACGGACATTTGTTGGTGCTTTGATTGATCTGTCTCTAATACATAAAGCAAAATGTTCCTTTAATGGAGAGCCACGTTTTGGGCCACAGCTTGTTTTGTTTTCCCCATGGCTTATGTTTCCGTGTCAAGACTTGATTTGATGCAGTCAGCAGGCCAGCGGATGACAAACAGTCCCCAGAGCCTTGGCAACGGCTTCGGCGAGAGTGGGAGAGAGTCGCGTCCCGGGCTCACTAAAGGTCAGCATTAAATCAGCACCCCACCCTTGCAGTCTTAGCAGTAATGTAATAATCTGGCCTGGATTCCTGCGGTGTCCGAACAGAGCCCTGTCCTGGAACAATGTACAGAGAAGAAGAAATTTACACGAACTCGCTGCATCCCGTATAGCGACAGGTTTGCAACACTGAGGCCAAGTTGTAGAGCTCTGATCAGTTCCCCCAAGGCTGGACATTTCTCATAAGCTGGAATTTCACAGTTTGCACAAACAGCATATCCGACAAGATGTGCGGTGTTCCATCAGATCAGAGGTTGCTGGACCGTCACACAGATCTGAGACGGCAGCTCTGGTTTCGTACTGTTTACACTGAGCTGCAGATTGAACCTGTTCTGTGCTCTTAAAGCCTCGCTGGAGAGGTGTCTGTAAATGTATGGTTTTGTCACTGTGTTGTGAAATTCCTCTTACAGCCCGTGCTTAAGCCCCCCTCCTCTAATTTTTGCGTAAAACTCTATACTTTCAAGATTCAAGATTCAAGAAAATGTTATTATCATTAATATCACATTGTTACATGAGATAGTAACCAAATTATGGGTCACGGACCCTGATTACCCTGTTATTTAAATTTTGAAGAAGTAAATGTGAAATATAATATAGTATGTCACTGTAAATATAAATATATAATATATCACTACAAATATAGAATATTTACCTATAAATATAATATATAAATACATGTATACACAGTATATAAAAATAAATTTCAGAATATATATATATATACACTATATATAAAAGTAGTATAGAATAGATATAAATATAGAATATAAAATATAAATATAGCAGCATATAAAAGTGTATAATATGTATAATATAATATTATGTGTATCATTGTTGTTGGTGGTCATTATTCACATAAAACTAGTAACTTAGTTCTATACTAGTGTTGAGGGGAGGGGTGGGGTGGGGTGGGGGGGTTCCCCATCCTCATCAAGGGTAGAAGGTTTTCAGGTGCTGGCCAGATACACCCAGGTAATCTATCACTTGGCATACAGTCACTTACTCACACACACAGTATATAGGGGCAATTTAGCACAGCCAATTCCATGTTTTTGGACTGTGGGAAGAAACCGGAGAACCCGAAGGATACCCACACGGATACGGAGAGAACATGGAAACTCACCCAGATTGGGAATCGAACCTGGATTTCCAGCCATGAGAGACAGACATGCTAACCACTAAGCTGTGTGTGTGTGTGCACTTTTATACTTATGGGTTTTATACTTTTGATTTATGATTTAAAAGAGGAAAAGAGAAGTAAGTGTACCTGTCCATCAGTCTCTATATATAGGATCTATGGAACGGTCCACCCTTGTCTTGATAAACATTCATCCATTCGTTATCTTTCGCTTTATTCTATATTGGGGTCGCGGGGGGGTTCCCCATGCCCATCCAGGGTAGAACATCTCGGGCGCTGGGCAGATATACCCAGGAAAGGGCGCCAATCTATCGCTGGGAACACACTCACACAAACACACACTATATGGGGCAATTTGGAGAATTCAATTGACCTTGATCCATGTTTTTGGACATGTTTTAGGAGGAAACCGGAAAACCCGGAGGAAACCCACGCGGACACAGGGAGAACATGGAAACTCCACCCAGATGGGGAATCGAACCGGGAATCCCTAGTGTTGAGAGGAGAACATGCTAACCACTGAGCCACCGTGCTGCCATTGATAAACATTCAAATAAATGAAACGATAGCAGCCCCTTTTATACTTTTTCCTTTTTTTTCTGGATCTGAAACCCACTGAGACCCAGTGCATTTAAACTCCAGCAGCACAAACATGGACTTGGTATGATGCTATAAAGTTTTAAGGTTTAGAAGTTGGCATCTATGTCTTGGAGACTTATAATAAATAAGTTAAAGCTATTAAGTAAATACACTATCCATAAAAAACATTTTATTGATATGTTTTTTTAGTCTGGTTTATGGTCATTAAGCAGGAGATGGCACCAAACGACCTCTGCTAGCTCGCTGTACACACTGTAATTCCATTTATGAAATGTTTATTCAGGACGCAGATGATTAAAAAACAGCAACATGATCGGAACGATATTCAGTAATGGAGAAATTTCTCTTTAAAAGGTTGAATGTGTGTAAATACGTTATCCCGATGTTTATAACAGCCCCACAATTTGGGAACGATACCACTATTTATACCACATGCTCATTTTTTCAGAAATATTGTATAACTAACAGCCAACTGACTTATTTTTACAGCCGTGTGTTCTGTTCTCTGTTGCCTGGATGATGTTTATTCATAAACATATGGTACTATTTAATTTCCGTGGTTTTGATTTATTAGTTCTTAATACTTTTTAAAATAAATATGTAATCAAAATGTCCAATACAAATCAGAGAATGAAGACTTTTTTGGGATTGTAATAGCCCATGTGCTGTACCTTCAAGACGTACTTACAAGGGGGCTGTTGGCCACACCGCGGGAAACACTGAGCTAGCATATTTATTTTCCCTGCGAGTCGAAATACGATGTGAGCTGAAGAAGATAAATTCTCTTTTAATATCCCCCATGGATCTTTCAGCACATCAAAGCCCTCCAAGTGTACTATTGGTAATTAAAATGGCAGTAACACAAAAAACCAATTCCAGTAATCATTATTAAGGCTCATGTGGCAGGTCCATTAATTTCCGTCTCTATGTTTTAATCACAAGCGATATTTCAAAACTTGTTTAAAAGGTGGTTTGAAAAATGGCAGGAGAAAGAAATCAAGAGTGGGAAAGATGAAGTAGCGTTTCATGGTAAACCTTAGCTTGCTGTGCTAGCATACGTGTGCTGGCAATGCTAATGTAAACCTCACTAGTCTTACAAGAGTGAACTGAGTGAGTGAGTTCTACATACGGGGGGGGGGGGGGGGCCCCCCCCCCCCCCCCCCCCCCCCCCCCCCCCCCCCCCCCCCCCCCCCCCCCCCCCCCCCCCCCCCCCCCCCCCCCCCCCCCCCCCCCCCCCCCCCCCCCAAGGCCTCACCAGCAGAATATGCCTATGTTGTTTTTAACTCCTTCATTGTTAAGGGGAGCGTGATTCACAATAAACAGTCTTCAACCTACAGTGTAAAGGTCATTCCCATTTAACTGCACCTTACATGTGCCTTCAGAACTTAATGATGAATAGTATCAGGGCAAGTCTCTTAAAAAAAAACATTACATGTAACAATTTAATCCAACAATAATATTAATTGAATAGGGTGCCAATCTATTACACACTCACTCTCCCACATACAATATAAGGGCAATTTGGAGCAGCCAATTCACCTTGAATCCATGTTTTTGGACAGTGGGAGGAAACTGGAGAACCTCCAGGTACAGGGGAAGCATATGGAAACTTCACTCAGATTATCATTCGAACCTGGATCCCCAGTGCTGAGGAGTGACCATGCCAAACATTAAGGCACCAAGCTGGCAGGGGTCCTAATGCATATGCAGGGAAAAATGTTTAGGGCACACACTCACACAGACACACACACACACACTAACTATGTAGGGGCAATTTACATAGGGGCAATTTAGGGCAGCAAATTCACCTCAAATCCATGATTTTGGACCGTGGATGGAAACTGGAGAACCAGAAGAAAATCCAATCAGACACAGACAGAGCATGCAACTCCACCCAGATCAGGATTTGGCTCTGGATTCCCAGAGCTGATAGGTGGATGTGCTAACAAAAACCTATTTTACAGTTTAGTTAAATGGTAGGAGTTTCCATGTTCTCCCGTGTCCATGTGGGTTTCCTCCGGGTTCTCCGGTTTCCTCCCACAGTCCAAAAACATGGATCAAGTCAATTGAGTTCTCCAAATTGCCCCATATAGAGTGTGTATGTATGTGTGAGTGAGTGTGTGCCCAGCGACAGATTGGCGCCCTGCCCTGGGTGTATCTCTCCAGCGCCCGATATGTTCTCCTTTAGATGGGCATGGGGAACCCCCACCCCCGACCTTAATAGAGGATGAGGCATTAGAGTAAGTTAAATGGTAATGGTTTCAAAAATACACTGCACTGTAAGTCACAGTGAGTAATAGCGTCAGTAAGGAAACTTAAAACATTTAAATGCATTGCTTTGTGTAATATGATTGTTCATAGGAAACATCAGTGAAGTTTCAGGCCCTGGTGCTGTGGTGATGACTGAGCCCCGCTGCTTTACTGACCACAGTGCCTTCCACTGCAGCCACTCCAATAATGATCTGAGACTCTGTTATTAATCATCTCCTTTTGATGCCATAATTGCACTCTGTGGAGAGTCAAAGCAAGTGATTCATTTGCTATGAGAATCTGGCCATGCATGAAGGGGTTTACTGTCTTCACACAACTTCAGTATATTGCTCTGGCCAAGGCCTTCCTGCCTACACAGGCTCCAGCATTCTTCATCTGATATCTCTAACCAAGCCACTCTGCAGTGGAGAACTCACAAGATCCCATGCAATATATTTGTGTATATTCATTCATTTATCCATTACCTTCTGCTTAATCTTATACTAGGGTTGCAGGGAGAGGGGGGGTGTCCAGGCCCATGCCCATCCAGGGAAGAACGTTTCAGGTGCTTTGCCCAGGGTGCCAATCCATCACTGGGCATACACTCACACACACTCACACACACAGACTATATAGAGGCATTTTTTAAAGCAGCCAATTCATCTCGACCCCGTGTTTTTTTTTTGACTGTGAGAGGAAACCAGAGAGCCCAGAGGTAACCCACGCGGACACAGGGAGAACATGGGCCTGCACTGAGAGGCAAACGTGCTAACCACTAAGCCACCATGGCGCCTTAAGAGGGTATTAAAAGCAGGAATATAACCACCTAAAAATAACAGGACAATGACACACTTCTTCTTTCAGCTGTTTCAGCACATTGTGCACAATAGGGGGGTTAACAAATGCCTTTTTTGCTGCACATCTCCTATTTATCCAGATCGGAACTGGCACACTGAGTAAACTAACTTATACACACCAATGCTTAGGTCAGTTTAATGTCGTTAATTCACCAGTTTGCATGTCTGGAATGTGGGAGGTTAATGGAGACCCCACAGGAAAGGCCATGCAGACTCAACACAGAAAGGACCTGAGCTGCCAATAGGTCAGGCAAATGCTCCTGCAAGCTTTGGACGCATGCCACATCTATCACAAACTACACCTCAGCAAGTATGAATCCCTGCTGGCTCAAGTGAGATTGACGCCCTCCATTTTAAGACATTTTGGATTTCTATTACACTTACTAGTTTTCAGTCATCTTTAGCTACTTTTACCTACACCATTTAAACTGTTTATGTAGCCACATTCTCAAAGCATGAATTATGCTCTTATCATCTTTAAGGGTTAGGGGGATACCTTGTGCAAAGCCCTTAACCATCATTGCTCCAGGGGGTGTCTATCTTGGTCTGAGTTCTGACTGTAACCATCAAACTGGGATATTAGTAAATTGTGTTGGCTAAAAGCCTCCACTAAATAACCTCATGTAATACAATGAGGACTATGCAGTTGTTTTCCAGACTCAAAACACCGAAGGACTTCTCACGTTTCCCATGCCTGTTTTCTATGGGATGAGTACGTGCATAAATGCATAGTTTCTGACAAAGCTACATGCCCCGGGTACTTTGCTTCGGCAGGTTGGAGTGGAAGTAGCTTGTACAGGAAAGGTGAAGGTTGAGTCATGGCTCCAAAAGTCTTAGCACGCACACTTTTCCTCTTCCTTTAAGCACAAGATCTTTCCACCTTCACTTATACAAGGGCTAACATCCTGATAGCAGTGTCCATGCTGCTTATTCATGCTGCACAATTCTTTGGCTTGTAGGGAAAACAAGCTTTAAGACAAGTTTAAGGTAGGTTAAGTGAACTATTTGACCTGCTGTACTTACACACAGAGGAATCTGTCCTCCATGTTTAATCTATAGTGCAGTGAAACACACACATACACACACTAAGTGAAGCCCTCAGTGCCCTGTATGTGGTGCCTGGAGAGCAATTGGGGTTAGGTGCCTTGCCCAAGGGAACTTCAGCTTTTGTACTTGGTGGGACCTTCGGGGACCTTCAGGTCACCTGTCTGGTTCCTTAACCACAAGCCTATGACTGCCTCGTATTTCCAAACAGTGTTCTGCTCTACAGAACCACTAAAAGACTGTTTCCCATTTATAAGAACTAAGTAAGTGGGGACACTCCGTAGTGTACTTTTTGAGTGTTCTGTTTCTCATAACTTTCTCGTCTCCCACCCATTCCGTACTCTGTTTTTGATTCATTTATGTCTTGGCATCTGTATGTTTTTTCTTCCCTTAGTCTTCTGCGTTCGCTTTCCCCCCTCACCTATTCTCAGAGAAAATTGAGTCATAACTTCCTGACTGTTGGCCAAAGGTCAATCCTGTGGGCTCACTGCATCTCCTGTCTTCCCCTCCCCGAGTACTCCGACGTTTTTCTCCTCCTGCCGTCCCTTACATGCCCCCTACCCCCTCGGCCCCATGCCGCACTCTGCATTTTTGAGGAATCGAGCACCTTCAACAGGTCCACAGCTCATAGCAGAGCCAATAGCAGTCAGTCCTCAGCTGCCGAAGTTCTTCAGCCAGCTCGCAGAGAGCTCCGACTGTGAGAAAATGCAGGCCGGCACCAACCGGGCCCCTCTGATGACAAGGAGAAGGCAACTGGGGGTTCCAGAGGGACAGAGATTGATATCACCGATATCTGTGGCACATGAGTGCCTCTCACAAGCTTGTGCTGTGCCAAGTCTCAAGTTAAGCCCTCCATTAGAAGCCCTGTGTCCACACATTCAAACACATACGCATGCATACGTACATAGCTGCGATTTCAAGCAATGACCCTCACTTTGAACGCGACGGCTGCATTCGTAGAGCTCAGGTTCTGCACTGGCTGCTCTGTGACCTCACAGTGGCAGTGTGGGCTACCCCTGCTCCAATGGAGAGCTCCGGTTACACCCCTCCGACCTCTTCGGCATACACACTTGCACATACATGCTAATCCCTCAGTGGGGTTCAGATCTGAGAAGAGCAGAGCGTGACACTGGAAATGGGGGAGGTTGGCCAGGATAGTGTTATCAGAGCTTCTCATCTTGTGGAGGAATTATTTAAGGCCAGTGCAATATCTCAAGGCCACTGTGACTTAAACCCACTGACCTTACCTGAGGCCATAAGCAGTCAGCTGGCTCCACTTTTCCCAATAAACAGTCTATTAGCTGCATTTACTAAACGTCATGGGACTCAAGTTCCAGTGTCTTCTTCATCACCCTGAAAGTCAGCTGCAATGGCAAAACATTTTAAGATACTGTTCTAACACCATACATATGTGTAGGTGTACTACATGTAGGCTATATGAAATGTGTTTATATACGAGGATCTTTTATATGGCTGTCGTTTTTTAAATACAGATTAAAAATGAAAATGTGTTCAGGGAAATGCTCTGCTTGTGACCTCTGTATGACTCTGATCTGAGTGTTTAGTTATAGAAGCCTAGAAAAGTCTGCTAATGATGAACATAAACATTTAATTTGGATACTAATTTAAACAAAATTTGGATTATATTAGTGTGTTTCATCTGTAATTTACTCGTGTTGTGTCTAATTAAACTGTGCTCTTTAATTAGAACTTTTTGGACTATGTTGGAGTGATGGAATTCACCCAATTACAGACAAATATGTAAATATTTAAGTGTCCTCTGGAATTCATACTATATATATATATATATATATATATATATATATATATATATATATATATATATATATATATATATATATATATATATACATGAAGGACAAGTTATTCTTTCATTGGTCTTTTTCGGTAATATACTTGTTCTGCCACAAGAGGTCAATAAAGCTCATACTGCAACAACAACAAAGTCACTTAGGCAATGCATTTATTTATAACATTGAAATAGTTGTACATTTTGAGCATTTATACAATATTTAAATCGAAATATAATAATAATAATAATAATCATTATTATTATTATTATTATTATTATTATTATTATTATTATTATTATTGTTATTATTATTATTATTATTATTGTTGTTGTTGTTGTTGTTGTGCGGCACGGTGGCCCGTGTCTGCGTGGGTTTCCTCCGGGTTCTCCGGTTTCCTCCCACAGTCCAAAAACATGGAACAAGTTAATTGAATTCTCAAAAAAAATGCCCCCTATAGAGTGTGTCTGTGTGAGTGAGTGTGTGCCCAGCGATGGATTGGTGTCCTGTCCTGGGTCTGTCTGCCCAGCGCCCGAGACGTTCTCCCCTGGATGGGCATGGGGAACCCCACCGCGACCCTAATAGAGGATAAGCGGGAGATAATGAATGAATGAATCAATGAATGTTGTTGTTGTTGTTGTTATTATTATCATTAGTAGTAGTATTATTTATATTTATTATTATTATTATTATTATTATTATTGTTGTTGTTGTTATTATTATTATCATTATTATTAGTAGTAGTATTTATATTTATTATTATTATTATTATTATTGTTGTTGTTGTTGTTATTATTATTATCATTATTATTAGTAGTAGTATTTATATTTATTATTATTATTATTGTTGTTGTTGTTGTTGTTGTTATTAATATTATTATTATTACAGTAATTACTGCTATAACCACAATAATAATATATTATAATATATTTAAAATATTGAATTATATTAAAATGTTCTATTCGGTTTCATTGCAGTACATTTTGTTCGTTGATGTCAGATAACAAAGTAACTTTGGTTTCAAAATAAGAGTCGAATAAAAATCCATTTAAAGAGATGAAATTCCTCTGTTCGTCTGTCACAGCATTTTACAGAATGACCTTAAAGATAACGCATTTATTTATTTATTTAGTAGTTATTTATTTATTTAGTATTTATTCGACTTTTATTCGCCGTGAAACGTGTTTTGTGTGGGTTCTGTCGGTAGCTGCAGCTCCGTGCGCATGCGTGCCTGCGCCTCGGCATCACGTGACCGTGGTGGCTGTACATGGAGTAGCAGTGCTGCAGACACGCGGAGCAGGATGCATGTTCTCCACGCTGACGTCACATAGAGTAAGTGGAACCCCGTCACACAGAGGAGTTTGGATCAGTGGACGGTCCGCCTGTCTGAGCTCAACCGAACCAGCAGCATTCTGCTCAAACTCATTCATTCATTATCTCCCGCTTTATCCTCTATTAGGGTCACGGTGGGGTTCCTCATGCCCATCCAGGGGAGAACGTCTTGGGCGCTGGGCAGATACACCCAGGACAGGGTGCCAATCCATCACTGGGCACACACACACTCACACAGACACACTCTATATGGGGCAATTTTGAGAACTCAGTTGACGTGATCCATGTTATTGGACTGAGGGAGGAAACCGAAGAACCCGGAGGAAACCCACGCAGACACGGGAGAACATGGAAACTCCACCCAGATGGGGATTCGAAACGGGAATCCCTAGTGCTGAGAGGAGAACGTGCTAAACCACTAAGCCACCGTGCTGCTCTGTTCGAACTGAATCAGAACGAACTGATTCACTGAAATGATTCACATCTGCACAACACATCAGTCACCTGAACTTTACATGAGATTACATACAGAACCAATCAGAAGTCTGAACACAATCCCTTTATGTCCTCCACTTATCATATAGCTGGACTTTGTAGTTTTACAGACTAGTTCATCTGTGTTCTTTGTTGTTGTTAGTCCCCTGTTGGTTCTCTGTCTCTGTTGGTCAGGAGCATCACAGAACAGGTATCATTTGGGTGGTGGATTGTTTATTGTCAGTTCTGCAGTGACACTGATGTGGTGAGGGGGTGTTAGTGCAGCAGTGCTGCTGTAGTTTCATTTAAACACCTTAGTGACACTGCTGGGATAGGAATAATGCACCAACCCAATAATACCTGCTCTGTGGTGGTACTATTGGGGTTCTGACCATTAGAACAGAGTAAAGGGGACGTACACAGTATGTACTGTAGAACACACACAGATGGACACAAGGACCATTTTTTCAGTAGGTGGAACTAAGAGCATTGACAATAAGTGGAGCAAAAAGGGGGTGTGTACAAACTTTTGTTGCTGACTCATATTTAACATACTTTAACATTAAATATGAATACAAAGCTTAAAAGTGCAAATAAAAAATACTCATCAGCCATTCCGGATGTTTTGTACATACTTAAATGATAGTGAGGGCGGCACGGTGGCTTAGTGTTTAGCATGTTCTCCTCTCAGAACTAGGGATTCCCGGTTCGAATCCTCATCTGGGTGGAGTTTCCATGTGTCCGCGTGGGTTTCTTCTGGGTTCTCCGGTTTCCTCCCACAGTCCAAAAACATGGATCAAGTCAATTGAATTCTTCAAATTGCCCCATATAGTGTGTGTTTATGTGAGTGAATGTGTGCCCAGCGATGGATTGGCGCCCTGTCCTGGGTGTATCTGCCCAGCGCCCGAAATGTTCTCCCCTGGATGGGCATGGGGAAACCCCCCCCCCCCCCCCCCCGCGACCCTACTAGAGGATAAAGTGGGAGATAATGAATGAATGAATAAATGATAGTGATCTGTTTTCTCTGCTGTACCTACACACAGATGAATCTGTCCTCCACATTCAACTCATCACACACATATACACACACTGAGTGAAGTGAGCACACGTGCCCGGAGCGGTAGGCAGGCCTGTTACAACTGTTACCCCAGATACCATTCTGAAACGCCAATATTCACTGAATTGTAAATCTTTATTATATTAATTAGCAAATGCAGTTACATACATTTTGTGTTGCTGGAGATCAACCTGGACAGACAGACATACAGACAATACTGTGTTTGATGTGCAAACAAGCAGTGTATTTTATTTTATTTAGCTTTATAAAGACAGTGCAGTGCATGTTGTGCTTTGATCGTCACACCTCAGTTGAACATGTCTTGTTCATTTGATTTGTAGGAATGCTGTAAACGTACTTGTCCAACATGCTCAGCCGACTGCAGGAGCTTAAAAAAGAAGAGGAGACTCTCCTTAAAATCAAAGTCATGCTGCAAGATCAGCTGAACAGATTAAAGGTGAAACCACGTTTCATCTGTATTTCAATCTGTTTTATTTGTCCAAGGGCGGGGACACATTGCACATGAGGGGGGTGGAGTGTTTTTGTTTAAAAATATATATATATTTTTTTAAACGTGATCAATTTTATTTTATTAAATTGCTTCATGGGCGACACGGTGTCTTAGTGTTTAGCATGTTCTCCTCTCAGCTCTAGGGATTCCCGGTTCGAATCCCCATCTGGGTGGAGTTTCCATGTTCTCCCCGTGTCCGTGTGGGTTTCCTCCGGGTTCTCCCCACAGTCCAAAAACATGGATCAAGTTAATTGAGTTCTCCAAATTGCCCCATATAGAGTGTGTGTGTGAGTGTGTGCCCAGTGATAGATTGGCGCCCTGTCCTGGGTCTATCTGCCCAGCGCCCGATACATTCTCCCCTGGATGGGCATGGGGAACCCCCCCCCCCCATAACCCTAATAGAGGTTAAAAGCAGAAGATAAAGAATGAATGAATGAAAATTGCTTCATGGTATAAATGAACTTGCAGCCTAATCCTTTTGTGTGTGTGTGTGTGTGTGTGTGTGTGTGTGTATATATGCATGTACATGTGTGTACCCGTTTCTTCTTTCTGTAGTTTGAGGAGGGAGCTCTGAAGTCCATGATCAATGCTCAGTCTGTGGAGGGCACTACTGAGGAACCTGCCCCCCCTGAGGTAAAGCAAAAGATGAAATATACAAACCTTCATCAACCAAATAATCCCTGCTTTGTGATGATACTATTAGGGTTCTGACCATTAGAGAACAGTAAAGGGAACACAGTGTGAACTGTAGTCCACAAACAGATGGACTACAGTCTGGAATTGAAGAACTACAAAGTCCATCTTTATAACTCTATTAAACCAGGTGTTGTATTTTGACTTCTTCCATGCAGGTTGAAGTCAATCCGGACAATGAAAATGAGATCAACCAAACTAAGCTGGTCCTTGGTGCTCCCACTGACTATGAAATGGAAGAAGAGGAGGAGGAAGATGACGACGACGAAGAGGACGATGATCATGAGGAGGATGAGCTGGGCATGGTCCTTGAGAATGAGGAGGAGGAGTATGACGATGATGACTACTGAGTTTACATTCGGTTCGCACATCTGGAGCGTTCGTGGTCGTTAGTTAGTGGTGCGACGTTTAAAACAGAATGCCAAATGATCCGAGTCCACAGGTTGTGTTTGTTTCTTCCTCGTTTTGCTTTGACGATGCTAATGACTGAAAGATGATCTCAGACGTGTAGAGAGTTATAGAAGCCGTGACATCTTGTACTGTGCGCAGAGCTAAATCTAATCTGTTCGGTAGAAATAAGGCTTTCCCCGTGTCTTGTAGGCGTGTTGAGAAATGACGTGTAGCCTCGATTACAGTTTAGGGAAATCGAATGTACTGTTGTGAAGCTGTTCAGTGCTGACCTCGTGAGTATTTGTATTTAAGGAGTTTTAAGATATAATCTGAGTTACAGATGGTATGCATGTGTATGTGTATGCACGTGTGGGTGTGATGCATGTGCATGGGTCATCTCAGAATGAGCCTGACCTACACATAGTTGTCTTTGTAATTCATGATGAATGCTGTAAATGTTAAGTAAAGTACTTTAAATACTTAAGCACAATATACAGTTCAGTATCTCGGTGTGCTGAATGATTTTACTGCTAGAGAAATATGAAGTTAAAAATAAAAATTTGAATAAATACCCGACATTTACTTGCAGCGACTTGAATATAGTTGAATATTTAATGAGACCCCTGTTTGTATGTCACCTGCTGTTATTATTTTCATATTAAATTCTATACGCAGTAAACGCAGAGGTATCAAACCCCCCTGCTTACTTTGCTTAGATAGGGAAACCCCAATTTGTAAGGGATTTGCTCACTGTTGCTAAATGAGCTCACAGTCCATTGAGTCTGAATGGGAAGGTATTTTGGGCTACAGTGGGATCACGAGGACTCCTCTCTAAACCCGAGAGATCCAGGTGCTTCTAGACCTGAGTGTTAATACAGCTGGGAATCACGTTATTGACTGCTTTGCTTTCTCTTTGTTGTAATCCTTGGAGTTCATGCTGGATTAACTAAGAATAGTTCCACAAGAGGTAGGTACAGACACACGGAATGAATTTGTCATTAGGAATATAATGATGTGATTTAATTTAGTTTCTATATTAAACTGCTGTAGTGATCTATTTTGCTTACAGTCCTTACACACAGAGGAATTTGTCTTCCACATTTAACCCATCCGTGCAGTGAAACACATACACTGAATTGGGCACCCGTGCCCAGGGCGGTGGGCAGCTCTGTACGCAGCGCCATGGGGCAATTGGGATAAGGAGTCAGCCGGGGTACTTGGTGGGACCTGAAATCTAAGTGTGAACCTTCAGGTCACAAGGCTGGTTCCTTAACCAAGGCACCTAACCCCAATTGCTCCCCGGGCGCCGTATTCAGGGCTGCCCACCACTCCGGGCACTTGTGCTCACCTCACTCAGTGTGTGTGTGTATGTGTGCATTTCACTGCATTTTTCACAAGTGTTTTAATTTCCGCGCAGGTTTGTATGTGATGTGGGATTAATAGTACGGGTGGACGATGCTGTTATGTCATGCTGGACGAGTGTGCTATGTGCTTCTGCTGGTGCTGTGTCTGTCTGCGGCTGCGGACTTCCAATGGACAAAGAATGACCACGGCTCCTTCTATTATGGCACATTTCCAGCTGGTAAGATTCAGAAGAAATCTCTCTACAAACTGTTCTATAAAAGTCCGGACCACCACAGATCCACACACTATTTGGGTGGGTGGTGGATCATTCATAGCACTGTAATGACACTGCCATGGTGGTGGTGTGTTAGTTTGTGTTAGAGCTGCTGAAGTGTTCAAACATCTAGTGTCACTGTGGTACTGAACACAGTCCAGTTAGAATATTAGATCTACACAAACACAAACTCTGCACCAAATAACAAACCATTGTCTGATTAACAGACATTTGGAAGGTAAAGCAGGCAGTCTTAGGGGCATGCATAGGATTGTGGTTAACCATCCTTGCAACCCACAGTTTGATTCCCCATCCCATCAAGTCCTATGACTGAAGTGCTCTTGGACAAGACACCTAACCCTGATTGCACAGAAAAGTATTCATTCATTCATCCATTATCTTCCGCTTTATCCTCTACTAGGGTCGCGGTGGGGTTCCCCATGCCCATCCAGGGGAGAACGTCTCGGGCGCTGGGCGGATAGACCCAATACAGGGCGCCAATCCATCGCTGGAAACAATACTCACTCACACACACACACTCTATATGGGGCAATTTGGAGAATTCAATTGACTTGATCCATGTTTTTGGACTGTGGGAGGAAACCGGAGAACCCGGAGGAAGCCCACGCAGACATGGATGGAGAGGACGTGGAAACTCCACCCAGATGGGGATTCGAACCGGGAATCCCTAGTGCTGAGAGGAGAACGTGCTGACCACTAAGCCACCCTGCCGCCCCAGAAAAGTATTATATTTCAAAAAAGATGTTTTCAAAAATCAGTAAAGTGCATTCAGTTCCTTTTACATCTTTTTTTGACCCTGATTTAATCCCATCCCAGACCTTGACCGGTGAGATGATTTTGGTTTGTTATTATTATTTTTTTTTATAAAGCACTCAGTATAAATTCCCCTGAGTAGAATCTCCCTTTCTCTCAAAACAGCCTTAAGGTCAAAGTGATCACACTTTCTGCTCAGCGTCAGCGTTATCATGCTTTTTCTATTTCCTTGTAGCAGTTTACTACTGACCTCGGTCATCAACAGGGCAGTTAGGGCAGGGTAGCTCAGTGGTTAGGGTGTTGGGCTATCAATTTGAAGGTTGGGGGTTCAAATCCCAGGTCCACTGAAGTTACCAATGTGGGTCCTTGAGCAAGACCCTTAACCCTCATTGCTCCAGGGATGCTTTGATTAACCCTGTGCTCAACTTGTAAGTCGTTTTGGATAAAAAGCGTCTGTTACATTTACCAAATGTAAATGTAAATCTGTTGAATTGTTGAATGTGGAAGGCTTTTCTTTCTTTATTGCCCTCTCCACAGTAAACTTCAGAGAATGTTGTGTGTGAATATCACAGGGCATTAAGAGTTATAGATGTTTAAATTAAAATGAGCTCAGCTGGTACCAACAAATATGTCACAGACAAAATGACTGAAAGTTTAAGTTAATTAATTCATACAAAGCTATTTACAATAGTAAAATTTCACAAAGCAGCTTTACAGTTTTTAATAAAGAAACCTTTTAAGGACCGAGGGCCATAAGCAGGTGTACACATGTTCCAGATATGTTATATTGCATGGTTATATAATCTCATTTCGACAGGATTTTCGTGGGGTGCAGGCAGTTCAGCCTATCAAACAGAGGGAGCCTGGGACAAAGACGGTAAAGGACTAAGCATCTGGGACGTGTTCTCACATAAGAAGGGAACAATCTCCAGAAATGATACAGGAGACTCCTCGTGTGAAGGCTACTACAAATTTAAGGCAAGAACATCACAGAATATACATTATATATATTTAAAAAATTTGAGGGTCAGCTTCTGGTTTCGTTCTGTTTGCAGGAGGATGTTTCTCTGATGAAGGAGCTCAAGCTGAGACACTATCGCTTCTCTTTCTCTTGGCCCAGGATCATTCCCACTGGGATCAGATGTAAGAGACCATTACATTACATTAGACTTTTATCCAAAGCAAATCATCATTATCCCAACTTGGGTGGGGTCAGAACACAGGGTTGCCCTTGAAGGTCCTCGGTTTGATTTCCGGTCCCACCAAGTACTCTGGCTGAAGTCCCCTTGAGCAAGGCACCAATCGCTCCCCAGGCTCAGTGTACAGGGCTGCACACCATGCCAGACACATGTGCTCAAATCACTGTGTGTGTGTATATGTGTGTGTTTGTATGTATGTATGTGTGTGTTTTACTGTACGAATGGGTTAAATATGGATGACAGATTTCTGTGTGCAAGTACAGTAGGCAAAAGAGATTTTTGCCTAAACTCTATTACTTTACTTCATTTGTCCTCCACTCCTTTAGGTTGACTGTCTCCTCCCGACCAAAAGACTGTTTGGACTTTTAAATATTTCGTTTTTGGTTTGCAATTGTGATTTGACTTTTAAAATTCCTGTATTTTCAGCTGACTATGTGAATGAGAAAGGACTGAAGTACTATGATACCCTTATAGACCATCTGCTGGAAAACCAAATTACTCCAGTAGTGACCCTGTATCACTGGGACCTTCCACAGGTTTGTTCATCAATCACAGGGTAACATGGAAAAGTGACACATCTCCATATTTATTCCTACTATTACTCTCATCTCATTATCTTCCACTTAATCCTAGGGGGGAGGGGGGGGGTTCCCCATGCTCACGACCCCGGTGGAGGTTTAGGCAAAGCGTGATTATTGCAAGAATGTTTTGCATATAAGGCGGCATGCTGGCTTAGTGGTTTAGCATGTTCTCCTCTCAGCGCTAGGGATTTCCGGTTCGAATACCCGTCTGGGTGGAGTTTTCATGTTCTCCCCGTGTCTGCGTGGGTTTCCTCCGGGTTCTCCGGTTTCCTCCCATAGTCCAAAACCATGGATCAAGTCAACCCCCCCCCCCCCCCCCCCCCCCCCCCCCCCCCCCCCCCCCCCCCCCCCCCCCCCCCCCCCCCCCCCCCCCCCCCCCCCCCCCCCCCCCCCCCCCCCCCCGTCAACTGAATTCTCAAAATTGCCCCATATAGAGTGTGTCTGTGTGAGTGAATGTGTGCCCAGCGATGGATTGGCGCCCTGTCCTGGGTCTATCTGCCCAGCGCCCGAAATGTTTTCCTCTGGATGGGCATGGGGAACCCCCCCGCGACCCTAATAGAAGATAAAAGCGGGAGATAATGAATGAATGAATGTTTTGCATATCATTTGATGACTATCGTGGGTTTTTAAAGGTGTTGCAGGAGAGATATGGTGGCTGGCAGAACATCAGCATGGTTAATTACTTCAACGATTTTGCTAGTCTTTGTTTTGAGAGATTCGGAAACCGCGTGAAATATTGGATTACCTTTAACAACCCGTGGGTGAGAATTGTTCAGATATGCTTTTCATCACATGTGAGCTGCTTGCCATTTTCAGTGAATGCTAATAAATCTGTATAATCTGTATGTAGTCCATAGCTGTAGAAGGATATGAAACTGGAGAACATGCTCCTGGTCTGAAACTCAGAGGCACTGGGGCCTACAGGACAGCACACCACATTATCAAGGTCTGAGGAGATTTCATTGAAGATGTTCAGTACTGTTTGATGATCTTTAGATTGATGACGTTTTAAATCGCTGTCCTCAGGCACATGCCAAGGTGTGGCATACATATGATAATCATTGGCGCAACAAGCAAAATGGTAATACAGTTTATAGTTTGACTTTAGAATAGTATTTATATTGTTTGGATGAATTAAAATGCCGTCTCTCTGTTCGTTTGTAGGACTGGTGGGCATCTCTCTGTCCGGAGACTGGGGGGAGCCAGTGGACATTACCAACCCGAAGGATATAGAGGCAGCTGAAAGATACGTCCAGTTCTACTTCGGCTGGTTTGCTACACCCATTTTTCACGGAGACTATCCTCAAGTCATGAAAGACTTCATAGGTAGATTTCATTTGGGATCCTGAGTTAGAACTAAAAATTAATTCAAATTAAACCAAACATGTCTTTATAATGAACATGGGGGATGTGGTAGCTTAGTGGTTAAGGTATTGAGCTCTTAATCTAAAGGTTGTGGGATCAAATCCAAGGTCTGCTAAAGTTACCAATGTGGCTGCTTGAGCAAGACCCCTAACACTCACTGATCCATGACCGACTTAGTGTTCTGACCCAAATTAAGTTGGGAAGCGTCTGCTATAGGGGCAGTCAGGCTTGCAGTTAAGGAACCAGCCTTGTGACCTGAAGATCCCCAGTTTGATTCCTGGTCCCACCATGTACTATGGCTGAAGTGCCATAAAGGCATCTAAACCCATTGCTCCCCGGTGGCCGTATACAGGGATGTCTATTTCTCTGGGCACATGTGCTCACCTCACTCAATGTGTGTATATTTGTGTTTCACTGCTGTGTGTAAGTACAGTTGGCAACATTGATCACTTCAAATCGATCACCTTAAATGACCAAATGTAATGTGATGCAATGCAGGCAGAAAAAGCGCTCAGCAGGGACTGGGAACATCTCGACTACCCAGCTTTTCCTCTCAGGAGAGGAGTTACATTAAAGGCACGTGTGACTTTCTCGGGGTGGGGCATTTTACCACGCGGTACATCACGCAGAAGACCTATCCACCAGCACGCGACAGCTCCTATTACAAGGACAGAGACATAGCCGAGTTGGTGGATCCACGTTGGCCTGATCCTGGCTCAGAGTGGCTCTACTCTGTTCCATGGGGCTTCCGTCGTCTGCTTAACTTCATCAAGGTGTGTTATGGATTTATCTTTTTAATAAAATCCATCTACAGTACACTGTCTTTTTCAAGAAATCCCCCCAACTATTCTCCAAACAAGCTGTTCAGTGATCAGTGTTTTCACATCCGCAGACTCATTATGGAAACCCATTGATCTACATCACTGAAAATGGAGTCTCTGAGAAAATGACATGCACAGAGCTGTGTGACGACTGGAGAATTCAGTACCTTAGAGATTACAGCAATGAGATGCTAAAAGGCAAGTGAATTGGTTGTGTAATTATCACATTACCGTTTAAACATATGACTTTACACATGCCCCAGCGATAGACTGGCACTCTGTCCTGGGTCTATCTGCCCAGCGCCCAAAACGTTCTCCCCTGGATGGGCATGGGGAACCCCCCCCCGTGACCCTAATAGAGGATAAAGCGAGAGATAATGGATGGATGGACTATACACATGCCATTATACACTATTCAGCATTTCCGACAAATTCATTTAATTAGATGAGAATTATTGGGTGCACTGAACATTGTGTCTTGTGGTTAAGGAACCAGCCTTGCGACCTGAAGGTCCCGGGTTGATTCCAGGTCCTACCATGTACTATTTTTCTTTTCGATGCTCCGGCAGCCATCCGAGATGGAGTGAACGTGAAAGGCTACACTGCCTGGTCCCTGCTGGATAAGTTTGAGTGGGATGAGGGGTACTCTGAGAGGTTTGGTCTGTATTATGTGGACTTTAGGAATAAGAACAAACCCCGCTACCCCAAGGCCTCGGTTCAATACTACAAACGCATCATTGGCTCCAATGGATTCCCTAACCAGAGAGAGGTACCAGATTACATTATACAGTAAACTAAAAAGAGCTGACACAATTAATATTGTATATATGATATGATATTTATTACAAAAACATTTATACATTATTAAACACATAATTCATACAAGTGATGAAGCCCACTCTGGTTTATAGTTCTTCTTCCGTGAAGCAGCCACAGAGAGCCTTTACTGCATCATTGGCAGAAACTGGAAAAACAAAACTCACATGTTAAAGGTGTTTGATTCCTACTGTATGAGTAGGTCATGGAGCTGATCATTGCTTAACATGATGAGGCACGGCTTAAAATTAATACTAAATTAATTTTAATGCGTTATACATCGTTATCTTCCACTTAAACCTATCGCTGGGCACTCACACACACTGCTGTATGTTGCTCAACTAGAAAACCTATGGACTGATCACAGGATACTTAAGTGTGTAAATACAAAGTATTTACACACTAAATACTTTGAATACTTTTCAATTGGACTGAATTCCCATTTCTTACTTAAAATAGTTATATGTGATGCATTCTGCCATCATAATCGGATTCTTACATGAACTCCTCCATCACTTATTCTGCACTTCAGCCAGTAATCTGTGGTTAGGACATGGCACTCCATCAACAAACTGTTAAAGACAAATGGTCCAAGTTAATCTTGATGTGTTTATGGTCTCTGGCAGGTTGAGAACTGGCAGAGGAAAGCTACGGAGATGTGTTCCTCCAGCAACCAGCTCCTAGCAGCAGGTCAGTATCTTCGGAGGCTTAACTTCTATCAAAATTCAGGGTGTGGTAGTTTAGAGGTTTGGATGTTGGGCTATCAATCTAACGGATGTGACTTTAAATCCCAAACCCACTGATGTTACCAATGTGGGACTCCTAACCCTCCTAACTACACGGGTGTGGTATCAACTGTGTTCTGAGCTCAAACATTAAGTAAGGATTATAAGTCACTTTGAATAAAAGCATCTGCTAAATGACCTCATGAAATGCAAACAAACAAATTCCATTTGTAAAAAACGGACAATTACATATAAATAAGAAGTCAAAGCAATTGTAAACATTTAACGGATGATCATCTGGATGATCGATTTGAAAATGGCAACAATCTGTCTTTGCTTCTCATTCAGTTATTAAACCCAGTGGGTTATTAGTATGCGAGGAATCCAGGAGAAAAGTCTGATTGACTTTGAAACCAAAAGCCTCACGGGCCTGACTGGACTCACTAACACGATTTCCCTCCGTTTGCTCCTCCAGCTGGAAGAACGTCCAAGGAAAATACAGGTCATGCTGACATGCCAAGAATTTTGTGATTGCACGAAGTAGTGTGGACACCAGAGTATAAAATATTTCATTTAATAGGCTCTTTTGTTCCTGGGAAGGATTTCTGCATTATCCTCTAAAACCTGAAGCGGTTGTGTGGTCCCGTTAAATGAATAATAAATCAGATAATAATCTGACCAACTTTAAAAGCACAACTTCAATAATATGTCATTATAACAATTAATCATCAAGCTGGTTAGGATTTAGGAACATTTAATACATTTCATTTTGTGCTTTTTTTTTATTATTTCTGTTTCCAACTTAATATAGAACATATTTAAGTCTTCAGTGTTTCATAAACCGCTGTCTGCAGAAGCCCAGTTTATTCACCCACCCAGATCACATGCTTTCTGCAGGGCCACTGTATGGAAACATGAGCAATAACATTATTTCCATGTTTCAGTTATGCTTATTGATAAAATCATCCGACTAGACATGAGAGCAGATTGATGGAATAGTCGGTATCTTTGTTGCAGATGTAAATGGCCGATTTCACACTAATGTATTTTTTCTCCTTACAGAGCAACAGCAGAGTATGGCTGCCAATCTACTAAAACTTATCTATGGTAAGCTGCCCCCCACCCCAACCCCCACACAAACTACATTAGGTAGATTCCAGAAATAATACACATGGTTGTTTTGATTGGAGCTTCAAAATATTGTTTTTGTGCCCATTATTGAAATAAAGAAACAAAAAGCCATATCTATTATTACCAAGGTGTTCTCTAGCTGGGTTGGGATCTCAAACCCAAAGTTGTGGGCTCCCCAGCTCCACTGAAGTTATTATTGTGGCTCCCTGAGCCTTAATTCCAAGTGTATTCTGCTTTTCTCCCACCTTCCAAAAACTTGCTGATGGATAGAAACAGCCACTGAGGCCGTGCTCGACGTTAAACTCCTAAAACACTACAACAAAAAACACTACATTCGTACTAAACAGTGTTTTTATGTAAATGTAATTTTAACTAAAGACTGATCTAAATATGTTTTCCTCTTCAGATCCCTTGACCACTCATATGGAAATGGTGACAGAGATCGTAGTCCCGACTGTGTGCACCCTCTGCATTCTGATCATTGCAGTTTTACTTATGATTATTTTTCGGAAACGCTACTAGAGACATTTTTAGAACCTGGAACCTTTATATAAATTAAAGACAGGAATCAGTGGCTTTCTGAAACAATAACAATATTGTGATAATTAGGTTCGTTTTTTTTTCTGGATCTACAGTGAGGTTCAGAAAATTTAGATAAATGCTTTGATTATATTTATAAACATTCATTATGTTCTCAATTAATAATCAGACAGTTCAAATGTAGGTACTCAGCAGTACATTGGAACTCAGTACTTATACTGAGTATCTAAATTAGTCTAACAATCAGATTTAATACAATACAAACTAAAGTTCTAACCCCAACATGAGAAAAGACAGCACAGTATCAAGGTCATACCAGTCATACCCATATATATATATATATATATATATATATATATATATATATATATATATATATATATATATATATATATAAATAACTTTCTCTCTGACCTTTCATCTGAAGTTGACCAGGTTACAGCACACCAAAGTCTGGAAGTAGGGGGTCTTCCCATTTTCTCCATTCATTGAGACCTCCAGTGGTGGATCTAAAATGTGTAAAGTTTGATCAGTGAGCTCTTTTTACCTTTTATCTCACATTGCATCAGAAAAGCTTTAATGTTATAGAGCTCAAATCAGATAAATGCCTGAGCACAATCAATAAACATTTAATGTTTTGAATCTACTCTTAAATCATTTGTATGGAATTTCAGTTATCTTTAATAAAACAAAATGGTTGAATTGTATTTTTAGTATAGAGATTTTCCCTATTATTTTTGTATTGTATGTATATTTTATTAATAAATAATTAGTACTTAATACTGCTTAAAGTGGCAACAACACCAAACCCACTTCTATACCCGTTGAGTATAAGTGTCATTAATATAAATCTATATTATAAAACATATGAACACAGGTTCATAAAGCTTCACCTGGCTCAAAGTTGATATGATCAACTAGTGGCTTATCACTGAGATACCAGGAGGTCTTCACCTCCCGAGACCCCTGTCCACTAGACAGCTCAACTCCCCAGGAGGATGGTTGTTCTCTAAAACACACAATGGTTGGAAAAATGTACATATTATTAAACTGTAAAAAGCCGACATTTCTAACTCTGCTGTGACTTTACAAAAAAGGTTTACGTTTGGTAGAAGTGGCTGAGGAAAGTTGGTTTGATCTGCATTTTAAAAACATGTTCTTCATCATAAGGTGCTGTTTTGTAGTACTGCAAACAGGACCTACAATAGTTTAACAAAAAAAACCAAATGTACATCAAAAATGATCCGAAGTAGCAGAAAACATAATGAATGACTGCATTACTGACTGAGTGAAGAAGAAAACGCGCTCATGAGGCAAACTGAGAAAGCTGCTGCAGGTGCCCAGGATCTCCAGCAGGTGGTGCAGTTTCTTCAGTCTGATCACCTGTTCCTGCAGATCTACCTCACTGCTCAGGTAATAACTCTGAAAACGTGATAAAAGCAACAGTTAAAAAAGCTATTTATACTCACTTTGCATTACAAAATATATATAGTATATTTTGTTCTTACGAGGTAATTTAGAGTTGTCAGTTCCTTTCCTGCAAAAAAAAATAAAATAAATAAATAAAAATCCAAATCACACTAAACGCTAAAATGTATATTTGTAAGTCGCTTTTACATCTGTGTTATATTAAATAGGAAGGTGTAAAACAGGAAAAACATAGTAATACAGGGTATATAAGGTCTCTTAAGCAGCATTATTACCAACAAGATAATTGATGTAGTCCTTTCTCAACTTGTCCAGGCCGAGTTCCAGCAGCATGATGGCGGGAGTGAGGCCAGTCAGAGGCACTGCATCCACTTGCTGCTGGTAGGACTGAACAATCAGCTTACTTAGAGAGCTGCTGCTGTCCTGGTGAACCTGTGCACAGGTGAACAATCTACATTTTTAGGTGCAAATGATGATTTTGATTAAAATATCAAACATGCATGTATATGCAGATGTACAGTTACATCAGTATTTAATATTACTGCATAATGTGAAAAAGAAATATATATAATAATACATACCCAAGGTTTTATCTGGCCAAAGCGCACGGCTTTGATAACTAATTTTAGAGAGTCTGTTATGTCTTGATATGAAGTCACACCTACCAGAGGAAAAAAAAACAAAAAAAAAAAAAACAATACCATTTGTGGAAACTACAGTGTTACATGAGAGAATCTATTCGTGTTGTAATACATGGGGTGTTTTTTGTTTTTTTGTTAGTTCCGTTGGTTCTCAATTCACTATTGATCAGGACCATAATAGAACAGGTATAATTTGGGTAGTGGATTGTTTATTGTTAGTTTACAGTAAATGGAGCATAAAATGGGCATATTAAACTTTTGATTGTATGTATATATATATATATATATATATATATATATATATATATATATATATATATATATATATATATATATATATATATATATATATATATATGTTGTGTGTATATATATATATATATATATAGATAGATAGATAGATAGATAGATAGATAGATAGATAGATAGATAGATACACACACTAATTTTGTGCTTGAGAAATATTTTTTAATCTATTGAAATGTCATTAGTTAATAAGTCCATGCCTCTACAAATGCCAGACCCATTTCCTAATAAACCTTTTTTATTAAATATAATCAAAACATGTCACTCACTCCTCCTCATTTTATCCCACAGCTGCTCAGTGAAGTCCAGGTCACCTCTTTCCAACAGCATGGAACTGAACACTCCCACCGTGTCTGATTTGGATTTCTGCCATTAATGCAATCAGATCACAGAGGATGAAACAAACCAACATTCCACTTGGTACTTTAAATAAGATGTTACAATTATTACTTAAGGTCACCTCAGCTTTTAAATTCTGACTGGTAACTGCGTTTGCAATGTTCTGCAGGTCTGGGGCAATGAAAAAGAAAATTTATCAGTGGCTTTATTATGATCTAAATTAATAGGAATTAAGAAACTTTGTACCTTAATTTTTATAACCAAGTATACATAACTTTTACTTATGTTTTCGATAAGAAAACAATCTGACTGCAGTCTCACAGTGTGGGATTTATTATTATTACAAAAATTATTACAAAAAAAACGGTATTTTTAGTTCTGTATCTGGAATTAACTGTTGACATGTCAATTACAGCTGTAATTATTTTTCTTATAAATCTCCAGCTTTCTTGATGAACCTAAGTAACTCTTGTTCTTACAATAACCCAAAACCTGCACTAACATTTGAAAATGTTGTTTTTTTTATTTGCTCTCTACTAAAATTGTTACCTTCAATAAGTGATCTGGTTAAGTCTACAGCAGATTTTGCTTCCAGTGGTTCCAACCACTCTATCTCCCCCGTCCTTAGTCCTTCAGCCAAGGTCTGAAATATTGAAAATGCAGTCATATTTTTTGTCCCTTTAACATCAGATTCAAAGGCTGTTCATATCATTTTCTGAATTAAGCTCATGACATTTGCAAGCTTGCTGGTGTCTGTATTAATGATTTCCTGATTGGCTTTTAAAATGTTTTAACTGCATTTATTTTTGTCTGGTATAAACCAAATAGCTGCATTAAAATTATGCAAACATTTCAGTTTAGTGATATTTTGCCTCATAATCCCAAAACCTAATAACTATTATGTTTGTTACAATTAAATTAATTATAGAATATGTGACCAGTTACTGGGCGTGGCCACCGCTCAATGCTGGGATCTAGAAATCTGGATGAAGTTTCCATGTTCTCTCCATGTCCTAGTGGGTTAGCTTCATGCCGCCGGTTTCGTCTCATAGTCCGAAAACATGGATCCAAGGTGAATTGGGTGTTCTAAATTGCCCCTATATAGTGTGTCCATCTGTGTGAGTGAGTATTACCAGAAGAAATTCCAGCTCTCTGTAAGTCTGGTACATTGGGCTTCTAAGGTCTCCGACTGTAACTTTTATATGCTGTGGAAAATAAGAAATGAATTTATACAAACTGCTAAACATTACGACATGTTATGTCATGTCGTATATGACATGTGACTTATTTCAGTAAAATGAGTTGTTTGTGTTTGGCAGCTTAACAATAGCACTTATAGGACATGAAACCCTGTTTACTAAGCCAAACACCTTAGACTCCCCCAACCTTTAACTGTATTGCATATTAAAAGGTATTTCTTTTACCAGTGTGGCTGCAGATGACAGTGGGGGGATCTCCAGGATTTTCTCTAGGTTGTTCCACGATAAAGTAGCCGTTACACTGCTCTGAGTGTCTATGAATAAACTCTCCTCCTTCATAGAGCAGTACAGGTTGTATTCAGCCCAGCCTTTTGTAAGCACCTGCATTGTTCAACATAATTGAAAGACATTTTGAGGAATAACAGTACAGTGGATGCAAATGGGTGAGTAAATGAGAAATTACTATTAGAGTATTAGTTTAGTCAAAATGATAACAATGAAAGATCTCTTGTGTTACCGCTGATGAGTGATGTCTTCTGTGATGTTCTTGTTTAAGCTGGTCCATTGTGATAAAGGAAGCCTCATCAGTTGTTGCACCTGTGGCATAAAAAATGACTAAATATGGCAGAATACACATTTGCTGCTGACATGTTGTGCTGTGCATTTCTTGCTTTACCTTTGCAGGTAACGGTATACAGTTTGACAGCTGTGGCTTTTTTTCCAGTGTAGACTGTCTCTGCACCCAACCAGGATGTTTCAGCCGGGTCCTTCATGTCACACCGGACCCACAGAGGGGGCAGTGAATGGGCAATGATCTGGGGCATGTTGGGGTTCTGAGACATGGTGTACCATGACAACAGCTGCCTTTATAAACAAAACACCTATTAGGACTCGTTTGATCAAAGCAGCACTGTAACAACTGTCTAATAATGATGATGTGTATTATGTCTTACCTTGCTTTACTAACACTGAGAGGAAGAGGCCCAATGTGAAGTTCTTGAAGTTTAACAGGTGTCTTTTCACTCAAACTAACATCTTCTCCATTTTCTGTTTCCTCAGGCTCATCAATTAAAGGAGGCTAATTCAAGGAAATCACAGAAGTAATAAGAGACTCTTGATGATCATGTCGTTTTACACCAAAGGAAAGACAATAAAGGAAATAAGCAAATCATCAACAAGTTTCATGTTCAACAGAAATACAAATTACATGACTGCATAGCTTGATTAGATAGCTTGCCAATTTGGTAACACCTCAGTTGGTGCAATTGTTACAAAGTTCCCAATTTCTCACAGGGAGGGTGTGTTAACTCTAGCTTTATGGAACAGATGAAGGCCTTTCCTAAATTGTTCCCACAAAGTTAAACGCATACAACTCTCCATAATGCACAGCAACATTTGTTTTATACATCAGTGGCAATCAGAATAAATAAAACAACTGTCTCTAATGATTAAGACGTGTGTGTTAGTATGTTTACCTTTATAGTGTAAAAAATATTAATTCACAAAGACAAGAATTACAAACCTATGCATTTGCAAAATGGTGGAATAATTATATTTTAATATATATATATTTTTATGGTCCATGTTTACATACCATTTTCTCGCAGATAAAGACCGTCTGGTTTCCTTCAATCATGCTGAGAAAGGTATCATCACTGCGCTTTATTACTTTAATATCCTCCTGAAAACACATTAAATAGATGAAGCAACTGCTCAATTAAATACATCTACACTTGCATACATCATGTTCTGACTTCTTTACTAATTAAAAAGTTTTGCAGGTTATATTTAAGTTTTAAATTTCAGTTTTAAAATTACCTGATAAACCCAAGAGTCGTTCTGGTCATCCTGACATATCCTATAAGAAGAGTTTATACAGACCAAAAATATTTGTATAGCAGAACATTATTTTATTTACATGCTTAATTAAATCTATAGTTAGCGTAACTAATAAGATGAGCAATATGACATAATGCAATGCAACTACAATTACAGACTGTAGTTCATCTGTGTTCTTTGTTGTTGTTAGTCCTCTGTTGGTTCTCTGTCTCTATTGGTCAGAACATCACAGATCAGGTATCATTTGGGTGGTGGATTGTTTATTGTCAGTTCTGCAGTGACACTGATGTGGTGAGAGGGTGTTAGTGCAGCAGTGCTGCTGGAGTTTCATTTAAACACCTCAGTGACACTGCTGGGATAGGAATAATGCACCAACCAATCAATCTCTGTTCTGTGGTGCTACTATTGGGGTTTTGACCATTAGAACAGAGTACACAGTATGTACTGTAGAACACAAACAGATGGACTACAGTCTGAAATTGTAGAACTACAATGTCCAGCTTAACAAGAAGTGGAACTGAGAATATGGACTATATATATATATATATATATATATATATATATATATATATATATATATATATATATATATATATATATATGCATGCATATAACATGATATATCTAAGTGTATATGCATTACAGCTTCTGATACGTTCTGTCTGGATTGTGTACACAACAAACGACCTATTTAATAAATAATGCAAAACATGTGAGTAAGAACAGATGTTTGAAATGTAAAAGTAATGTCACTTACTTAAGGAACTGTGTGAATGCTGTGGCCTCTGTTATGATCTGATCTCTCATGATGTTTCAAAATCGTGGAAGAAAACAACCAGGAAAGAAAACAAGCATTTCACTTCTTCCCGCCGTGCAACGTCACCGAGGTCAGAAGTCGTCTGTTTAATCCTTTCCAAACCAGTCGTTAATAATTCATTAATAAATCACAAAATGAATCTATTTAAATAATCCTCGTTTATATTTATTTTATATAACAGCTGAATAATGGAGTGTTTTTACACGTTGTGAGGTTTTACCGGTACATACTTGCGTACTATATAGCACACAAAACAGTCAGTTCTAACTCTAATATGTTGCGTACTATGCAGAAAAGTAGTGCGCAGTATGCTGTAAAGTGTTGCAAAAGTAGTCCGGCCACTGACGTTTCATCCGCTCCATATTATGTAGATCCAAATATTGGTATATTGTTATCTGGAATCGTGTTGGGTAACCTGTTCGTTCAAAGTTATCTTGCATTAAGTCAACGTAATTATTACCGATGAAATAAATGTATTCAAATAAATAATAACAATAAGCAATAATAACAGTGATTGGGCGGAAGTTAGCCGGAGTCGGATGAATATGGCCATTGGGGCGTGCTGCAGTCTTCCTTTTCTTCCGTGGCCGCCATTGAGTTAGGAGCGTGCTTCCTGGCGAGCTGTGAATTCGTTTAACAATGGTGAGAATATTACCTTACGGCTGCGGCTTTAAACGGTGCGTGTGTGTAATGTTGTTTTACAGCACACAGTTTGTGGAAATTTACGGAAGATGTTTATTTAGCGTCAACTTTCAGTAGCCGGGTGTAATGGACGCGGCAGCCATTTTGTTCAAGCGCAACATACACGTGTGCGCGAGCGGCAGGGAGATCCCAGCAGAAAGCCCAAAATATCAAGAATAAACACAACAGTACAGCAGTTTTATGTGTCGTTAATGTGCTGATGTATGTCTCGTTAATGTGCCGATGACCTGTTAGTTTTCTTAGAGCTTGATCATGTTGTAACATCTGTAATTCCAGAATAGTGCAAAGACAGGTTGAGTAACAAGTAGCTTACAGTTAAATTGTCACTATTTAATATTAGATTTACATTTAGTCATTTAGCAGAAGCTTTTATCCAAATGACAACATTACAAGTCAGAAGTTATGCAGAAAACCAACTACACTGTAAAACCATCAAACCTGATTGTGCTTTGATGCTTTAAAATATTCATTTACTGTTAATGTTATTAAATCTACAGTTAATCTGGACTTGTCAATAAGGTGGCACCTGGTAATCATCTTAATTGTGTATGTTTCATATGATTAAGTTAATAATCAGGGTGACTTGGCACGTTTTACTGGCAGTCCTCAGAATATCAGGTAAAGTGGTGAATGGGTGAAGTATTCATCAACTGACCAGAAGGTTTACCAATATTGCCAAAGCCAGAAACAAACAGAAATGCACCAAGACGTAAAGTCTGCTTTAAACCAAAAAAGGATCTTACAGGGATCTTCAGGTCACAAGGCTGGTTCCTAAACACAAGCCTTCACCTCCCCAATTCTGATTTACTGTTGGTTTTGACCTTGCATGTCCCTTAGTAAATGTATTTTATTTTAAATGTACATTAGACTATTTAGCTGGGGTACAAGACTATAATTGTGCATATGATTGCCATTTTGGTTTGTGTTTAACCTCTTTAAACTGCATGAAGGTTCATGTATTCTTGCCATGATGGTGTAATTTGCGTCTGACTCTGTGATCAGTGACAGTTGCCTGCTGTCTAACGCTGACGCAGAGAACTGATGTTAACTCGGGCTGAGCAAGATGAAGTTTTTTTTAAAGATTGATGTCTGTGATGCAGTGACAGGATTTGTAACAGTAGTTTTGTCATTTTTAGGCTTGTGCCAGACCGTTGATCTCCATCTACTCCGAGAAAGGAGAGACTTCAGGCAAAAATGTGGTTTTGCCCGCCGTGTTTACGGCTCCGATTCGACCTGATGTGGTGAACTTTGTGCATACCAACATGCGCAAGAACAACCGCCAGCCCTATGCTGTTAGTGAGCTGGCAGGTGAAAGATTTTTCTTGTGTATCATGCAAAAAATGGTCTTTCTTTAAAAAATATTTTATGATCATAATATTTACTGATGTGCTTTTTGTGTTTAGGTCATCAGACCAGTGCCGAGTCCTGGGGAACAGGTAGAGCTGTGGCTCGTATTCCCCGTGTACGTGGTGGTGGTACCCACCGCTCTGGTCAGGGAGCCTTTGGAAACGTATCCTAAAACGCCTCTACAATTAGTACTTAATTAAGAAATTAATTACTTTAATTAAGAACTTTAAACATGTGTATGCTCACTTGCTATGATGGTGTAATTTGCGTCTTACTCTGCACACAGCGACAGTTGCCTGCTGTCACAAGCTGGTGCTAAAGGTTGACGACATCCAAAGCTGAGCAGGTTCCAGTAGCTGTTAGTGTTTTTGTTGTATTTATTGTTTGGACTTCTCCTTAACTGGAATGTAGATGTGTCGTGGTGGCCGTATGTTTGCTCCCACAAAAACCTGGCGCCGTTGGCATCGTAAGATCAACGGAACACAGAAGCGCTATGCCATTTGCTCTGCCCTGGCTGCTTCTGCACTTCCAGCCCTGGTCATGGCCAAAGGTGATTATCTAATATGTTGCATCGTTTCATGGGTTATAAAATAGGATCATGTTTCCTACAGGTGCACTGAATACAAAGGGAATGTCTTGTTAAGTAGACACTTCGATCATCATGGTGCTAGATAAAATATCAGATTGCAGAAGGGTTGCACCTGATGTGGTTCCTCTCTTTTGAAATCTGAAAACAATATTTCAAGTTTAGTTTTTCCTCCCATCAGTTCTTATAATAAAGCAGTAAAATAACTACGCAGCTATCAATAGGAATGAGTCAAATGTATTTTTAAAAAATACATAAATACAAACAATTAAATGGACAGTATTGTTAAGCAGCTGTGATTGTAGTTTTCAACGTGTTGGTGTTGTCTAGGTCATCGCATTGAGGAGATCCCTGAGGTCCCACTTGTTGTTGACGATAAAGTTGAGGGATACAAAAAGACTAAGGAGGCTGTACTTCTGCTTAAGAAGCTCAAGGCTTGGAATGACATCAAGAAGGTGAGGTACAGGTGTAGATTGTGCGCTTTTAAAATATTTTTTTTTATTATAATAATTTTTTGTGATGACCCTGTTCATTGTTTATTCTGCAATCAAACAGGTTTACGCCTCTCAGCGCATGCGTGCCGGCAAAGGTAAAATGAGAAACCGTCGACGAATCCAGCGCAAAGGACCCTGCATCATCTATAATGAAGACAACGGTGTCTCAAAAGCTTTCAGAAACATCCCAGGTATGATCAATACTCCCCACTTAAACTAGATTATAACATTAATAGACTTTTTCATGGTTGTTTCTTAGCTGAGATTTTAATTAATTAATTATTTCCCTAATTTTTTTTCTCCATCTAGCATCACAGTGGTGAAGAAAAATTGCATTCCATACTGTCTATTTAATGCTCTAATTTTTTACCTGTTAATGAGTGTCTTCTGGTTTGTAGGCATCTTTCTAACTTCATGTATACTTTTCTGCTGCCCAGGTATCACACTGCAGCGAGTGACAAAACTAAATCTCCTGAGACTCGCTCCTGGTGGTCACATCGGTCGTTTCTGCATCTGGACTGAAAGCGCTTTCCGCAAACTAGATGCCCTGTATGGCACCTGGCGCAAGGCTTCTTCCCTCAAGGTGGACTACAAGTAAGTTCCTCCAAATTTTAAGTGGTTTCAGTCTACCTTTAATTTCATTGATCTTTAGTAATGGCTTTGTTTGAAACAATATTCTCGTCACATTACAAATTTTATTGTAGCTTGCCAATGCACAAGATGACCAACACCGATTTGGGGCGACTCCTACAGAGTGAGGAAATCCACAAGGCACTTCGTGCTCCCAAGTATGATTTTCTGGGGTTTAAAACTATGAGCTTAAGTTCTATTTAATTGTTTGTTTCTCTGACTGTAAAATACTTCATTTTGTAGTAAGAAGATAAACCGCAGAGTTCTGAAGAAGAATCCTCTGAAGAATCTGAGAGTCATGTTGAAACTCAATCCTTACGCTAAAACAGCACGCCGTCTTGCCATCCTCAAGCACAAACCTGAGGTGAGCTTTTTTTAAAAAATTTTTATTGAAGTTGGTTGGTGTTTGTGCGTAATAAAACATGTTTCTTATTGTGGATTTTAATTCTCCAGATTAAGGCTAAAATGCTGAAACCCAAGAAGAGATCGAATAAGGGGAAAAAGGTCAAGAAATCGGCAACAAAAACTGAGTGATGTCCAGTTCCTACATTGCAAAACTGATTATTGTTTCAGAAAATAAACAATGTTCTCAGTGGATGTCACTTGTGTCCATTTCTTTTGTCTAAAATAAAAAGATGTCTGTGTATTTGAATTGGAATTATTTTTGTGATTTTAGAAGAAAAAGCATTTAATTCTTCTAAACGAAGCTTTGTGTAGTAAGGTGGTTATAAACAGTTATTTCATTTTTCCTACTGTAACCATGAATTGTAGTAATGTCTAACTAGAAATGCAAGATGGAGACTTGTGTGTAAATACAGTGAAGTGCAATATTTAAGGCCGATTATAGTATAATTTTAGATGTTTGCATCATGTAATAGATTTAAAAAAAAAAAGGCTCTTCATCACTCCAGCCACATGTATTCTTACTTCTCTGTGTTTCACTACACTAATGAGTTAAATGTGGACAAATTCCTCAGTAGGCAAAATGGATTAAACAATAAAAAATAAGAGCAACACCAAATGAGTGGGTGAAACATAACTAAGAAACGGGCTTTATATGTAAAAGAAATGGCACTAACACCTGAGAAGAGGCAAGACAAGATTATAGCGGGCTTAAGAAAAGCAATTAATGCTTTAATTGTGTGGGATGGGGGTCAGTGATGAGTCTTTATTAGTGTACATTTTACTGTACTGTATTAATAAATCACTGCCTTGCTTTTCATAAACTTTAACATATTTTGCATAAGTGTACCATTCAATGTTGCATCTATGTTAATTCATGTAAATAAAGATAATTATAAAGAACCAACACAGTTCAAATAAGCTGCATTAAGGTTACACAAAGTTAATCACAGAGGGAACTTATAAAGCACAAAAACATCACTTATGTAAAAGGACAGCTGTATTTAAATTTGCATCCAACAAATCTATCCATCCATTCATTATCTTCGGCTTTATCCTCTATTAGGGTCGCGGTGGGGTTCCCCATGCCCATCCAGGGGACAACGTTTTGGGCGCTGGGCAGATAGACCCAGGACAGAGTGCCAATCTATCACTGGGCACACACTCACTCACACAAACACACTCTATATGAGGCAATTTGGAGAACTCAATTGACTTTGATCCATGTTTTTGGACTGTGGGACGAAACGGGAGAACCCGGAGGAAACCCACGCGGACACGGGAAACTCCACCCAGATGGGTATTCGAACTGGGAATCCCTAATGCTGAGAGGAGAACATGCTAAACCACTAAATCACCGTGCCGCCATCCAACAAAACGAATTACTAAACTGTACTAAGCTTAAAACACGTCATTTTAACCCCTGAGTAAGATGGCACGAGAGACGCATGTTAAACCCCCTGAATGACGGAGACCAGCATACAAACTAAACAATTCATATAAAACACTAAACCGAAAACACAAGCCTCATATAAAACACACTCGGTATAATTCTAACCAAATACATTTTTATAATAATCTTCATCGTATTTTAGTAAATCAGGCAAACTAGGCCCTTCGAGCAGGACCTCGGGTGTGACGTCATCTCTGTGATATAAGCGCCCACATGGCGCGTGCTCTTTCTTTCTCGCTGCTGCGCTTCAGGTTTCGCGTCTAAAAGACGGTTCAACTCAAAGTAAGAGGCATTTTATTTAATATGTTTATTCGTAATATGTTTTCATGTCTCCTTATCCTGTCGACGAAATTGCGGTCGGTAAATACGAGGCGTCAGGTTTTTGGTCTTTATTTCGTGTACCACGTGCTCCTGACCTGTTTTAATAGAGCGGCTCTTGGGTTTAAAGGTTTTATTTTTTGTTTTCTCAGAGAGGAGTCTTTTTGTTTGTGTTGTGCTCGAATAAATAAAAATATACATTTTGTGTATGTCTGGGTGTTTAATTTGAAGTGCGCTTTGAACTCCCCTGCGCACGTGGCGTTTCAGACCCACGTGTTTTTAAGGGCATCAATCTATATGTTAATTTATTAATTTAAGTAATTATTCTTTGAGTAACTCTGCAGACATTTTGTGCAGCAGGGTGGTACACTTCATAACGAGTTAAAGTTGAGAAAATCTAGGGACCGTTTATAAAAGTGGCTTGTTGCATATTTTATTTATTAAACCATTGTTAATTATAATTATTCTTTTTGCAGTAAAATCCTTAAACATGTCGTCATTACACTTCGTGATGAGGATGGTGAAGGCCCAGCCACGATCAGCAAAAAACAGGTGAGTGGAATAGAACCCCTTACTGCCCTCTTGACACAATTGCCCTGTTTTTCTAACTTTAAGGTGTATAATTATGTAGTATCAGCCCTCTGTTGGGATTTGTGGGATTCTTTTAGTAATCTTAGTGTGCCACCTTCCCCTCATTTGGCACAACACCATGTCCTTGCAGATTGAAATGAATAAAATGGCTGTAAATCTCAGGTCTAAAGTGTTGTGGACTAGTGCCTACATTAGTATCATTTAAGACTTGCATTAACACTGCACTATTGTTTTAAACAGATGGTGATTGAAACCTGGTGGTGACTTCAATGGTCTGTGCTGCTGCTCATGATGCGGTTCATAAATCCCTGTGTTCCAAGCCTAGAGCAGGTGAGGTTTGGTTAAACTATGAATTATTGTTGCACGCTGCAGTGATGAACTACTTCTTGTAGTCCGTGTTTATGAATCCAGTGATTTTAACACAAGTTCTGAGTCAGCACAAACTTAGCTAAATAACCTCAGTCACTTAAAGCTGGGAGTAAAATGATTTTCTAACGTCAACAGGCTGACACCATGAATGGATGTGGAGCAGTCAGATGAGCCTCGGGTAAGCACAGTTTTCACAGATTAGGAATTGATGAACCTTATGCCACATTAGGAGTCCACTTTGTTTGTACACAAGCTTTATACCTTTAACACGGACACTATACTTATAAAATGTTGGCTTGTTATTATTGGCTTAATTTCTGATCCCGTTTTGCCTCCTCATTTAACAGAACTACTGGATGACATCTGTTCCAGCTTTAGAAATCTGTTCGTTATCTTAAAAGTAAGTGTTTTGTTAGTTTTCACTTTGTGTGCTGCTTCAATGATGAGCTTCAACTTTGTCCGTGTTTATGAATCCCATGATATCAAACAAGTTCTGAGTCAGCCTAAATAATCGCACACTTATTTAAAGACTGTGTTCATCTACTAACTCATCGTACTTTATTTTTAAGATTTGACGCCGAAGCATGATGGTCCCTGTGTTCAGTCCATAAATACCTAAAATCTACTCCAGGTGAGGTTTGTTTTGCTTCTGTTTCTGATTTCAGGCTGCAGTGATGACTGTTATCTTGTAGTCTGTATATTAACCCAGTGATTTGTCATAAATTTGGAGTCAGCACAAACTTGGATAAATGACCTCAGTAGTTTAAAGCTGGGAGTAAAATAATTTTCTAATGTCAACAGGCTGACACCATGAATGGATGCGGAGCAGTCAAAAGAGCCTCAGGTGAGCACAGTTTTCACAGATTAGGAATTGATGAACCTTATGCCACATTAGGAGTCCTCTATGTGTTTGTACACAAGCTTTATACCTTCAAAACTGACACTATACTTATAAATGTTGGCTTGTTATTGATTTAATTTCTGATCCTGTTTTGCCTCATCATTTAACAGAACTACTGGATGACATCTGTTCCAGCTTTAGAAATCTGTTCGTTATCTTAAAAGTAAGTGTTTTGTTAGTTTTCACTTTGTGTGCTGCTTCAATGATGAGCTTCAACTTTGTCCGTGTTTATGAATCCCATGATATCAAACAAGTTCTGAGTCAGCCTGCATAATCGCACACTCATTTAAAGACTGTGTTCATCTACTAACTCATCATACTTTATTTTTAAGATTTGATGCCGAAGCCTGTGCACAAAGAGCATCAGGTAAAAATTCACCTGTTTTGAAATCTGAAAGCTCCTCCATTAAACTGTATGAAACATACCAACTCTTTTTTAGCTGTTAATCCCCTTATTATCTTTTGACTAGGTATTTGAGACCAGAAGACCCAGCATCTCCTGATTTGAATCGTGACTGCAGTTCTACTTTATGAACATTTAATATAAATCATGTAACATTTGTTAATGAATAAGTGTAGAAATAAAAAGCACATTTCAGAATTTCTCATAACTACTGGAATTATTGTCCATTGTACTAACTGCAGATTACAACCGTATCATTAGATTTATTTCTCCCTCACTTAAGAGGCAAGGTTTGATTTTGATTTATGACTAGACGGCATGTGGGCTTCTGAGACCCCTCGGCTCAAAGCACACACTTTAACCACTGTGCTTATTTCATGGAACCTATGGGAGAAGGGAGTACTCTGCTCTAGTATGTGTAAGTGTTAATGAAACAATGCACTGTAGATTGAAGCTGAATTTTAATCTGGTCACAAACCTGTATTTACACAAGGCATAAAATTCTAACTTTTTTTTTTTTTTTTAATATTCTGCATACTGCAGGAACAAATAACTGATGGCTTTAACGGTTCCTTTACTCCTGACCAAACTATCCAGCAGAAGGTTGTCTATCACTGGAATCATTAGGTAACAGTTAATGTCTAATGTTAAAAGCAAAAGCTGTTCAAGGCCACATATACAGAAACTTAAAGCAAACAATGTCTTACATTGTGTGTAAGCCTTACAGCAGCATGCTTTATAAACCTCAGCTCATACCATCTCTGGGATCATGAGGGATGCCACGGCAGTGATCACTGAACAGTGTTACAGAAGCGCACACAACTGTGGATGTTCGGACATCCATCCCACTTACACACCCACAGTGTGAGTGGGTGTTCCTGGCTGGTTTAAGCCGATGGTGGTGCAAAGCCAGCCAGCGAAGTCAACTTCTTGTGCTTCTGATGTCTTTATGAAACTGTGGACCTGCAGCACAGTAATGTAAGACAAGGTTGATTGAGTCAAATGGTGTTTTTATTGCTTAAAAATATAATTAATGCTAATATGTATAAGGTGTGTTTTACCATCAGTTGCTTCAGATCTGCCCGCTCTGCTGGGTTTTTAATCAAACTGCAAAAAAAAAAAAATTAAAGTGGAGTGTGGTCTTTGGCCACTAGAGGGCATGCCGTTGAAAAGTTTTAAACTACTGCATACTGCTCTCAACTTTTTAAATGAAAGTGTTTCTTACCATTTATTCACAAAATCTTGGAATTCTGTTCCAAAGAAGCTGGGCAGCTTGGGTGGTGGCTGGGAAAGAAAAGACTGTCAATGTCCACAGGGACCGAATGTCGCAAAAATACACTTTCGGTATTAATATGGGTAAATACCTCGTTGACTATGTAGTCCAGCAGCTCAAATATAGCCATGGGAGGTCTGCTGTCAGGTCCATATGCTGGTGAGTAACAGGTCCGTGTTAAAGTCGCTCAAATAAAAGTTACAACTTTATAAAATCATGTTTTATTGTTTGATATTTAGCTTCATCTCTGTTAATGATATTATTTGGCTAACTGATATATCTGATACTAAAAAATGAATAGTAGTTAACTTGTACATTAAGGAACATATTCATACCTACATTAGCATATATATATCTTCCACTTAATCCAGGACAGAATGCCAATCCATTAGTGGGCACACACACATACACTATATGTATGGACTGTGGGAGGAAACAAAGCTCCACCCAGATCGGGATTCGAAACCTGGATTCTCAGTACTCTGAGGTACACGTGCTACCCCACATTACAGAATCAGATGCCCTAAATACTCACAGCCAGGTCGTCCAGGGGGTTTTGGTTTCGATACCTCACTGGATGAGGGGTCTCCCTCCACAGGAAATCCAAAGATCTGCTCCAGCTCCTTAGAGTCAGGTGGCGGAATAGGGAAGCGACCGATGGCCATCTCCACCAACGACAGGCCCATGCTCCAGATGTCGGACTGAACTGAGTAGTGTGTGCCCTGAAGACGCTCCGGCTTTGGGGAAAAAAAACATGACTTTTTAAAAAAAAAATTTTTATGTAAATCATGTCTAACTGATTCAGAAGGGACATGAGTAAGTAAACACACGAGCGCATTCGAAAGTGAAATGAATCTGAAATAAGGTTAAAATGCTGTAATTTCTTTTTATCTGCATGCAAACTTACAGACATGTAGGATCTGGTCCCCACGAAGGAGTTGGCCATGGAGTCGATGAGTTGTCCACTCACACCGAAGTCACAAAGCTTGATCTCACCCCGCGAGTTCACCAGGATGTTGGACGGTTTCACATCTGCATGAGGAGAGCAAGTGGTGAAAAAAACATTATATGAACCTTCTTTTATGAAGTAAGTCAGGATCAGCGTATTTACCTCTGTGCATGATTTTGTGTTTCTCTCTCAGATAGGAAAGGCCTTTAATCACCTGAGAAACCGAATGTGGAAGATGAGCTACATCTGAAAAACAGTTTTAATAAGACTTGATAAAAAAGACTGTGTGGTACGAACCGCGATGCTAACTTTGCCCAGTATTTGCTCTGGAATCTTGCCGGCTTTCTTAAGTGACTGATCCAAAGACCCGCCGTCCTGCAGGAGACAATAACAAACAAAACATATCATATAGATGCTCTCTGTAGTTCTACGATTACAGACTGTTTCTTTACACTCTTTGTTAAATGCCGTTAATCACAACGTTCATGGGACCATCACAGAGCAGGTATCATTTGGGTGGGAGATGGTTGTCAGCACTGCACAGTGATGTGTTGTGTGTGTTTTGTACTGGTATGACTGAATACAACTCAGCAGCACTACTGTTTCTGATCCTTCTGATCCTACTCAAAAAAGTAAATAGAAGAAAAGTGCATTTTAAAAAGTAACTAAAATTACAAAATTAAATTTTGATGTAAACTATTATGTGTAGGATCGACAAATGTGCAAGTAGAAAAATAGAATCAAATTTGAAATGGGTGGGGCGGTACAGTGGCTTAGTGGTCAGCACGTTCTCCTCTCAGCACTAGGGATTTCCGGTTCGAATCCTCATCTGGGTGGAGTTTCCATGTTCTCCCTGTGTCTGCGTGGGTTTCCTCCGGGTTCTTCGGTTTCCTCCCACAGTCCAAAAACATGGATCAAGTCAATTGAGTTCTCCAAATTGCCCCATATAGAGTGTGTGTGTGTGTGAGTGAGTATTGTGTCCAGCGATGGATTGGCGCCCTGTCCTGGGTGTATCTGCCCAGCGCCCGAGACGTTCTCCCCTGGATGGGCATGGGGAACCCCACCGCGACCCTAATAAAGGATAAAGCGGGAGATAATGAATGAATGAATTAAATTGGAAATGGACAAATTTAATATGTACAGTGTTAAAAAGTTGTGCAAAGGGAAATTGGAAATGAAACATAAGCTGCATAATGGAGTGTCTAGCGCCCTAAACCTATACACAGGATATAATAGTTGCCCAAAATATAAATCTCATATTTAAAAAAAAAAAATGGAAACAATTTCCATTCCAAATCTTTTTCCATAGTATCCATGGTAACGTTCACACCTTTATGCCTGTGTGAAACACGTGCATGTATTTCCTGCTGCAGCTCTTGTACTGTTTACGTAACCATGTTTTCTCTGCATGAATTACACTCATCATCTTCAAAGTGTGTCCCACGCAAAACATGGCTGAGCAAGAAAATGTGGAGTATTACATTTTAAACAAGCCACATGAATGTATGGAGAAATGCACAATATACCAGAACACTTATTGGGTTGCCTTCATGGTTTATCTGCATACATATTTTAAGAATCATTGAAAGCTTTAGGTTTGGTACTTTTTTGGAATCCCACATGTTCAATGTTTATCTCAAGCATGATTTCTCATGGGATGAATGTAACAGCAGCTGTACCATGTGCTCCATGCAGATGCTGATCTCTCCGTCGCTGTAGAAGGCCCCATAGAAGCCCACAATGTAGGGCGAATTGCACTCATGCAGCACCTGCAGCTCACGGATGATCTGGTTTCTGATTGCCGGCTTGATCTCCAGGTGGATCAGCTGTGAGATCACAGAGAGAAGATGGAAACAACGCTTCCACACTGACTGTGAGTATTCAGGGAGGATTGCACTGTGATTTGCTTGAACTTAGGAACAAATCAATCCATACACAAAATAAAATCCTTTTAAAACAAGTAATAATAGACACTTTTACTAAAATAAATATAAATATTTGACATATAATAATAATATAACACGATATAACAGGACACATTTTAAAATGTGAATTAGAAAGCAAAATTTAACTTCAGGGCGGCACGGTGGCTTAGTGGTTAGCATGTTCTCCTCTCAGCGCCTGGGATTCCCGGTTTGAATCCCAATCTGGGTGGAGTTTCCATGTTCTCTCCGTGTCTGTGTGGGTTTCCTCCGGGTTCTCCGGTTTCCTCCCACATTCCAAAAACATGGATCAAGTCAAGTGAATTCTCCAAATTGCCCCATATAGAGTGTGTTTGTGTGCATGTCTGTGTGTGTGCCCAGCGATAGATTAGCGCCCTGTCATGGATGTATCTGCCCCACGCCCGAGACGTTCTCCCCTGGATGGGCATGGGGAACCCCCCCCGTGACCCTAATAGAGAATAAAGCAGAAGATAATGAATGGATGGAATTTAACTTCTAAAAGAAAGGGTGAGATAACAAATCAATGTTTCTCAGACGTGCCTTGGCTTGTTGCTTTGAAAGAAAAGTTTTAGGGCATGGTGTGAAGAAATGTATTCATCTGACTTGAACAGTTAAAACTGTCTTGGAATTTTAATCTTTGGAACTGAAGACATGAATGATCTAAACAAAATGCTCAGAAAAGCTTTAGCACAATACTGTATTGTAAGTGTAATGCAGACTAACAGACATAAAAAATAGTAATAATAATACATACTGCACCAACCTTCCTGGCCATGATGAGTCCAGAGGGTCTGTGTGAAACCTTAAACACCACTCCACCGTTGCCGGCACCCAGCTCACAGATCTTCTCAAAGTCATCATCCTTCAGCTCGCCAACTTTTTGCTTTTGCGTAAGGAAAGCTTCCAAGCGCTTCTTTTGCTGCTCATCCAGCTCCAACTCCTCCAGCTTCTTCTGCAGGGCCTCTAAGTTTGTCCTGCACACATGTGCGGGGAATACAGATTTAAAGATGGAGTCCATGTCTTCATTGTAAATCCTCCGTTTTGACTGCATTACAATGTAAACAATGATTGTGTGCTTGTTTTCATCTGCCATTAAGACATAAGCGTCAGCCAGCAACATCATCCTTGACATCGGTTACAGACATCCAGGATAAGACTGGAGGTTCACTGCCCCATGCTCTACTCGATCTGGTGGATATATTCCTTCATCTGTAAAAACACTCTGCACTTCCCCACTTGAGATCAATTGTGAGAACAATGACATTCTGGAAACCCTCCTTAATTCCAGGAACAACATCAAGTAGAGCATTGTGTGTATTATTAATGTTGGTGTGTGTGCCAGATGTGTGTCATATTGTGGAGCTCGGAATCAGCATTGCTTGTGTGTGTGTGTGTGTGTGTGTGTGTGTGTGTGCGCGTGCGCGTGCGCGTGCGTGCGTGCGTGTGTGTGTGCGCGCGCCCCAGTTAGGGCAATAGTTTCGATCCAGATCTTGGCTGAAGGATGCTGGGTGTTCCTCTGAACATGCGTGCTTTCTGCTTATCCTTTGGTGCTGTTGTCATGGCAATGCATTTGCTTGACTTCCTTTTGTAAAATGAACTTCCCAGACCTTATATTCACCATCTCTTCTTACTCTTCTCCCACAACTACATCCCCTCCCCGTCCATTTAACTGCGGTTAAGCACGTAATCCTCCACCAAACAGCTAAACTTCCTCACTTCCTTAAGAAGTGCCAAGACTGCTAACAATGATCGAACATTAAAGACCGAAATTGGATGGAATTGTCTCATTTGCTTGGTTTTTAATGACTGAGTCATTTCAACACTCTGCAGTATAAAAGCGCAGCTAAGAGGCAAATATGGTCGTGTGCCTCCCTGCACATGTAAGCCATTATAAAATCAGAGTTTAATGACTTCAGCCTAAACCCAGTGTGTTTAAGAGATCGGCTTAATTAAACCACAGTATTGATTGTGGCAGATTATCTCAGTGCTGTAATGACAGTGATGTGTTGCCTTTACAGCAGCAGTTAATGACACTTTGTTTATGGAAGAAAAATTCTTTGGTTTGCAGCAGGGAGAGCCTTCAGGCGGTTTATGTGCAGAGTCTGAAAGAAAAATGCAAAGCAAGAGATGTACTCCCACCAGCACGAGACGCTTACAGATTTTGGTTGTACTATTATTTTCTAAGAAATTCTGAAAAAGTAATTAACAATTATTATGCAATAATTAACTTTACCAAAACGTGCCTGAACAATACACAGTTTTTAATGATTGGTATTTATATAATGTCATCATGAAATGACAACGCAGGGCTTTCTCTGTATATTAACACAACATATTCTTAGCAGATAATAAGAAATTCTTTTGTCAAAATTCAAATAAAAATAATAAATAAATCGGTGTCCCAAAAAGTACATATCAGCATGTCCACTTGAAAGAAGGCTGTTTAAGTATATTTTTGTTTTATTTTTGTTCCGTGTTTTATTCTGTTCTACTGCTTGGTCTAAAGTTAAGGCTACCGGCGTAATGCGCATCTTTTTTTATTATTATTAATTTTTTTTTTAGGAATATTATCATGACAACGGGCGGCACAGTGGCTTAGTGGTTAGCATGTTCGCCTCTCAGCTCTAGGGATTCCCGGTTCGAATCCCCATCCTGGTGGAGTTTCCATGTTCTCCCCGTGTCCGCGTGGGTTTCCTCCGTGTTCTCCGGTTTCCTCCCACAGTCTAAAAACATGGATCAAGTCAATTGAGTTCTCCAAATTGCCCAGCGCCTGAAATGTTCTCCCCTGGATGTGCATAAGGAACCCCCCCTCCCCCCTCTGTGACCCTAATATAGGATAAAGTGGAAGATAATGAATGGATTATCATGACAAAGTTAAGGTACTATTATGATGAATGAATTGTAATGTTTTTAATCATGATTTATTTCAAAGTTGATGAATTGCCTCATCCCTATTTCCCTGACGTTTACATTTAGTGATTTATCAGATGCTTTTATTCAAAGCTTTTTAAAAATGAGAGAACACATACCATTCTTTACATCAGCTGCACAGATAAACTTAGATATACACATCACTATATAATTTGTAAGATCCCATTAAGGCCTTCAAGTGCAAATTACACTCCATTGGGCCAAAAGACTGTCTTTTTTTTGCAACCAAGACGTAAAAAGTGGCTCAGATGTCCTCTGTTGTTGCCTGCGAGGCTTCCATGGTTACGAGGCCGCTGTGTGGGCGTGCGTGGGCAGTGTGGGTGGATTATGAGAGAAGATGATGATGGCGAGTGGCCCTGAGATGCGAAAGAGGAGCGAACACTCCATATCTCACGTGGGAGGTGCAACAGCTTCTCTGTATCCCCCAGCCAACTCGCTTTCTCAAGATAAGAGCCAGCGTATAGAATTATAAATAGCACTGCTGTTACTGATTTGCATTTACTACAGTTTGATATGGTATTATAGTATTCAACCTATGTGCTGTAGTGGAAAAACACTAGGTTCATTATGTTTTTTGACAAGAGAGGGTTTGTCACTATCACAACATAATCATGTAATTGTAACTATTTGCTACACTAATTTTATTGCACAGTGATGTAGTTGATCTGACATTCACCTCTTACCGCTGGGGATCCAGGTTCGTATCCCGAGCTGGGTGGAATTTCCATGTTCTCCACATGTCTGCATGGGTTTCCTCCTGGTTCCCTGGTTTCCTTCCACAGTCCAAAACATGGATTCAAGGTGAATTGGCTGCTCTAAATCCTAAAAACTACCTGTAATGATTTTTTGTTCGTTTCAAAGTTTGACGTCTGGACATTATCAGTAACTATGTCCCCACAGAAACACTTATACAGGATTTAATCCGAGGTGTAATTTAGTTCTTTTTATGTCCGTAGGTCTATGGAATGTGAAACTGGATTATTTTAAGGAAACCCGTGCAGACACAGGAAGGACATGCAGACCTCTGTTCACTCAACCCAGGAATCAAACCAGCAACCTGCCTGCTGTGAAGTAAGTGCAATTTCAATGTGCAAACTAAGCATTTTGTTATTAATAATTGGGTTTGATATTCAGTTGCAGATGCTGACACAACAATGTTTAGTCTTTTAAATGTGACTAAAATATAACTGATATTTTTCTAATACTGTCCTGGGTGTAATCGCCCAACGACCGAAATGTTCTCCCCTGAATGGGCATGGGGAACCGCCCTGTGATGCTAGTATAGGTCTATGTGTTTAACATAATGAAATCCTAGAGCATCCTTAATCAGGTTTAATCAGGTGGATACACTGTATGAAGAAAGGCGTGTTGTAAGTTCCTGTCCTTTATCAGCTCTGCACTCACTGTTTGTTAGAACAAAGTTAAGCCATGTTTTTATGTAAGTCTGAAAACTTTGGTATTGCTCTGTCCTGATGACACCACCACATAACGGAATTAGTGAGACGGAAAAAGACTCAGTGACCCGACTCTTCCTTTTCTTTAAGGCTCTCTGTCACACAAGTACACGCTGTGTGACCGGCAGTTCCCGTTACTCTCCATGAGAAGACGCATTCCACACAGCTCCTCTATAAAGCCGACTTCCGCACGAACTGAATCACGCATTCCAGAGCCTGCACGCCACGACCTGCACGGGCCTCACTGACGGAATGTTGTCGACGTTTTGTCAATCGGAACCACCATGAGCTGCACTGCAGCATTCAGTGATGGTTCAGAGTTTTAAATCAGTTATATGAAACCTTGTAATATTTACAGCAGTATATCAGAAGACGCTTCATGTTAATACAAAATGCCAGAAATCCACACAGCATTTTATGGCAATAATGAAGAATCCAGTCTTTGCACTTTGGAATCAGCCTTGTGGCCTGAAGGGCCCCGGTTTGATACCTGGTCCCATAAAGTATCCTTCTGAAGAACCCTTAAGCAAGGAACCTAACCCCAGTTGCTTCCTAGTCATTGTGTACAGGGCTGCCCACCACTCCAGGCACGTGAGCTCACTTCACTTTGTGTGTGTGTGTGTGTGTGTGTGTGTGTGTGTGTGTGTGTGTGTGTGTGTGTGTTTTTCACTACACTGATGGGTTAAATGTGGAGGACAGATTCCTCTGTGTGTAAGTACAGTAGGCAAAACTTTATCACTTAGCGAAACAGAGTCATCACAAAAATGAGACCAAAGAATAAAAAGAGCCAAAAATGTTCCATAAAGATTTATACAGATAAGATGAAGAAGTGAACATGCCACTTTGTGCTTCTTCTTGCTTTCTTACACTCACTGAAGTTACATACAACAGTCTCTTGCGAAACAAGAACACGGGAAGTGGAGAAGGTTGTCATAACCACTCAACTCCATTTCCCTCGGACTTTAAAAGCCTAACGGCTGGACAAACCCTTATGTATTGTACAAGTCCTTCACTGTCCTTCCAGTACTGACTGGCTCAGGAAAGATCAGTGAAGATTAAAAGAAACAGGAATCCTGAAGTCATGTGCTGGTGGCTGGACAAACCTGTACAGTGGTACAGATTTAGTTATTTTAACTGAGTTTGCTGTAAAGTGGAGAAACACAACTGATGCACTATAAATAAAGACACTGATGTTTTAAAAACCCTTCATCAGCACTGCAGTGTCTGATTCACTCACACCAGTGCAACACACTAACACACCACCACATCAGAGTCATTACAGTATGTGATAAAGTGATCTGTTTTGATCTGATCATGCAGTGAAACACACACACACACATACACACACACACACACAAACACAGTGAAGTGAGTACACGTGCCCAGAGCAGTGATCAGCCTTGTATACAGCATGTGGGAGCAATTGGGTTTAGGTGCCTCTTCTGCCAGAGTACTTGGTAGGTCTGGGAATCGAACCGGGGACCTTTGGGTCACAAGGCTGTTTTTCTAACCACAAACCTATGACTGCCCCATAGTGCCCCCCCATGACCCTTTCAGATGGTTAAGTGGAAATAATGTGATGAGGTAAGATTTACAGGTCATCAAGTCAATTCATTCATTAAATTGTAAATAATTTGTCCCTACGGTGGCTTTTTGGTTAGCATGTTCTCCTCTCAGCACTAGGGATTCCCGCTTCGAATCCCCATCTGGGTGGAGTTTCCATGTTCTCCCCGTGTCTGCGTGGGTTTCCTCGGGGTTCTCCGGTTTCCTCCCACAGTCCAAAGACATGGATTAAGTCAATTGAGTTTTCCAAATTGCCCCATATAGAGTGTGTCTGTGTGAGTGAGTGTGTGTGTGCCCAGCGATAGATTGGCGCCCTGTCCTGGGTGTATATGCCCAGCGCCCGAGACGTTTTCCCTTGGATGGGCATGGGGAAACCAACTTATAATTCCATATTTATGCTGAACAGCTACAGTGCTGATACAAAACCATGCAGGGTACTGTGATACTGATCCATCTGGAGGAGGTATGTTCCCAGATAACAGTTTTTCCAGATTTTTTTCTGGATTTTGCAGCATTAGTATGTTTTTATTGTTGTATGGTGTAATCACTGGAGCTCATGCTGTTGCTGCAGTGTTGTGATTCTGATGATGGGATGCTCTGTGAAGGTTCTGGGTGAAGCCAGTCTACTCACTCTGTGGCCCCGGTTCCGTTCACCGCGGTTCCGTCTGGAATTGGGTTGAGCTGGATCGGTTCTGGTTTCCTTCGTTTCTGCATGCTGATGCTGATGCTGATGCTGATGCTGATGCTGATGGTGCTGGTGGTGGTTGTTCCGCAGGCAGCAGGTGGGGGAGCGCGGCGTGGTGATGCTGAGCGTCCGCCTGAACAGCAGCGGATCCCCGCCGCCCTGCTCCGCTGTTCTGCTGAAGCCCTCCGGATGCTCGTAAGCGGCGCACTCGCGCTGCGCGCTGATTGGACGGATTCCGTCTCCCTGCGTCACGAAAATATTTACGTCTGCTTTCCTGACAGCGTGGCTGCTGCACGAGCTGTGCGCCATCTGGTGGTGAACATGTAAAATCACCCTGCTATATTATGGACCCTTAAATTATTCGTAATTTAAAACTTTCTTCATATATATTTCCAATCCTCTATAATTTCTAACCCTCCTGTGTTATGGACCCCTAAATGTTTTATATATATATAAAATATATATGTATATATATATAAATAAATATATATATATATATATATATATATATATATATATATATATATATTTATATATATATATTTATATATGTCGCGGTCTATCAGCGCTGGGCAGACAGACCCAGGACAGGGCGCCAATCCATCGCCGGGCACACACTCACCCACACAGACACACTCCATAGGGGGCAATTTTGAGAATTCAATTAACTTGTTCCATGTTTTTGGACTGTGGGAGGAAACCGGAGAACCCGGAGGAAACCCACGCAGACACGGGGAGAACATGGAAACTCCACCCAGATGGGGATTCGAACCGGGAATCCCTAGCGCGAACGTGCTAACCACTAAGCCACCGTGCCGCCCTATATATATATATATATATATATATATATATATATATATATATATATATATATATATATATATATATATATATATATATATATATATATATATATATATATATATGTGTGTGTGTGTATATATATATATATATATATATATATATATATATATATATATATATATATATATATATATATATATATATATATATATATATATATATATATATATATATATATATATATATATATATACAGTGTTTGTGTATATATACTGTGTATATTGTATATATAAAACTAATATTTTTTAATTTTTTATTCTAATCCTCTGACTCTGATCAGTGTCAAAGGGCATCCTGTAGCCTATCCCAGCGCTCATAGGGTGTATTCCAAGAAAACAACATTGACAGGTGGCCAGTCGATCGTCGGAACTAAACACATAGAAACAACCCACACAGAAATTGGGAGAACATTCCCATTTTACCTTAATTATTAAAACTTTAATGAGTTTTAGTCTTTTATTTAACCTACAAAAATATAATTTATACTGCTTTTTGTTTTAATGTAATTTAATTTATTGGACATGTTTCTCTCATAGGGCACTCAGCACTGGGGATCTAGGTTCGAATCCTGATCTGGGGGGAGTTTCCATGTTCTCCCCATGTTTTCTCTGGGTTCTGTGGTTTCTTCTCACAGTCCAAAAACATTCAAGGTAAATTTGGCTGCTTTAAATTGCCTCTATATTGTGTGTGTGTGTGTCTGTGTAAGTGAGTCGTTTAACCCTCCACCCCGTGTATCTGCCCTGTGACCAAACATTCTCCCTTGGGGACTCCCCCCACCCCCCTACACACAAACACGACCCTAGTAGAGGATTAAGTGGAACTTAAGGAGTAGATATATTTCTCTTATACTGAAGATCATTTAAATTGCAGAAAGAATAACAAATAATCCGTTGAAGGTGGCTTCAGAAAACAGCAGGCCCAATGGAACAAAAAGCAGCATTTTATGAACGTCATTGCTGTTTATCAGTTTAATAAACTTTTTGGGATCATATATTAATAGACAGTAAAAATGCAAAACACAACAACCATAAATCTGCTTCTTTGAATCAGTCTTATTCTATGATGTGACCCCGAACCTGCTGTAGGTATGTATCAGTAGTGCGTTACTGCTGTTGGTTTTCTGACAATAAAACCTGCTAGCAGTCATTTGTTATTTAAGAGCAAATCTTAAAAGTTGTTATGGAAATTCAACCAAATTAAATTATGTAATCTGATTTCTTCTGTGCAATAACTTAGTTACTTGTTTGTAAAACCATTTGCAATTAAAAAGCTATTTACATGGAACTAATTGTGCTCATGCAAATGTGGTCTGAATCACATTATGAGATGCGAACGCTCGTCTGGAGTCAGGATCCCAGGTGGCAGACTGTGTAAGTGGCCTGGAACTCTGCTGCAGTAGGTTGTGGGTTCAAACCTACCACGGAGCAAGGCTACTAAATGATGGCTGTTAATGTGATTGCCATATAAAGGCTGCAGATGTGCATTTCTACTACTGTGGCAAGTGGCAATCACACAAAACAAAGTGATTCCTGCCGACAGGACCAGTAAAGCAATGTGGTCACCTGTGCGTTGGTCTCACACAAACCTTTTCTTTTTTTATTATTTTTTTCTTCTTCTTTCTTTTCTTTCTTTCTTTTCTTATTTTAATTTTTTTTATTTTATAAAGTTTTGTAATGTGGCTTAGTGGTTAGAATGTTCGCCTTGCAGCACTAGGGATTCCAGGTTCGTATCCCCATCTGGGTGGAGTTTCCATGTTCTCCCCGTGTCTGCGTGGGTTTCCTCCGGGTTCACCGGTTTCCTCCCACAGTACAAAAACATGGATTAAGTCAATTGAGTTCTCCAAATTGCCCCATATAGAGTGTGTATGCGTGCATTTCTGTGTGAGCGACTGTGTGCCAAGCGATAGTTTGGTGCCCTGTCCTGGGTGTATCTGCCCAGCGCCCGAAACTTTCTCCCCTGGATGGGCATGGGGAACCCCACCGCGAGCCTACTATAGGATATAGTGGAAGATAATGAATGAATGAATGAATGAATGAAGGTTTTGTAATTTTAACTTTTCACAAGAGTTATAATAAAAGAGTCTGGGGATGTGTTTTGAGTTTCTTCTTGAAAAAGCTGAAAGTCTAATATATCTTATAGTGGAAGAACATATCTGAATTCTAACCCAGGGTAATCCATTGCAGCTCCCTATTTTGACCCCATGCCTATCAAAGTTTAATATAGCAGATCGACTTTCTAGACAGTTTTTCACACAACTGAAAAGCTTAATCATCAGTTTTCAGAGCCTATAGCATTCCTCCAACCCGCCGCCGGGAACAACACTGGATAATTGCTGCATTTGCATAGAAGTAAGAGACACTATTCTAATAAAATCTATCTAATACTATTAAACTGTTGGGATTAGTGATTCTGTTCTAAAGTGTGCGCAGCAGGACCGTGATGATCCTGATCTAATGTAAATGAAAGCTTCATATTAAAGGCGTTTTAATTGTACTATATGTGAGGATGTAAATGGAATTTGTAATAGATTAGCAGTTTGTGCATCGGTGGATCTGTGCAGCAGATTGGTGCATAATGAAGTATTCTTCAGTGGCGTGCAGAGCTCTCCAATGCAAGCTGTGTCCCGGTACTGTTTGCATTTATTGAGCACCTGTTACTCTGCAGCATAAAACAACAGAACACAAGTTGCAGGGTTTTTAATTCGTTAGATTCTTTAAGATAGTTGACTGATGATGTTAACCAGCTTAACTAGAGAGGGTCGAGTCCTTCCTCCTGAAGCTGTAACCAGTTTTAAGATGCAGCACATTTGTCTCTCAGTGCTGGGGATCCAGGGTCAAATCTTGATTTGGGTGGAATTTCCATTTTCTCTCTGTGTCAGTGTGGGTTTTCAGTTACAGTCCAGAGACATGGATTCAGTGTGAATGGCTGCTTAAAATTGCTCCTATAATGTTTGTGTGTGTGCGTGCAAACCAGTGCCCGAGCTCCCCTGAATGTACACGAGGAACCTTCGTGACCCTAGTCTTCAGTATAGGATTAAGTGGAAGATAACAAGATGAAACTTGGTGATAACTGTGGTAGCTTGGTGGTTAGGGTCTTGGGCTATATCTAAAGATTGTTGGTTTAAATCCCAGGTCTGCTGAAGTTAGCAATATGGGTCTCTAAGCAAGACCCTTTGCTCTCATTGCTCCAGGGGGCTGTGACTTGAAAGTTGCTTTGGATAAAAGCGTCCGCTAAATGACCTGATGTAATGCAATGTAATGTTCGAACTGTATGTGTATGAGACAGAAACCCAACACAATGTGACACCTATGTGTTATAGAGAGATCTAAAAACCTCTAGTGGGTTTAATATCCTGTTGTCCTAATAGCTTTGTTCATGATAGTGTAATTTTTGTTTTGATTTTCATTCATCTAGATAAAAAAAAGCGAGTTAGAAGGTTCGATGAACAGCTCGTATCTTCTGGCATTTTATTCTGAACAATACAGACATTTAGTTAAAAGCAAAATAGTTAAACAAATACCCAGGGTTTGAAAAATGTCTGTCCTTACTAAAGAAAAACTAGTCGTTCAAGAGGAACATAGGAATGTGGAGGGAAATATTCTTGTGGGTGGAGGAATTCAGACAAATGAAAAAAGACACACAAGCCACCATTAGTTATTATGCTTACAGAAATCATGATATTTTATGTCATCAAAATATAATAATAAAAAACTATGAATAAATAATCCAACAACACACTATAACAAAGATTTTGGATTTTGGATTTACGTATAGTTTTGACTTTGTAAATGATTACCACATTAGATTTTTGATTAAATAGTAGTTTTTAAGGTTGCTGGGTTTCCTGAGGTTTTCTTTAATTGGAATTGTGTCATTAACAGAGACAACATAGTGTCCTACTTTTTAAACAAATCTCATATATATATGTATATATCATTTAATATTTATTTCTTTTTTTACCAGGGTAATGGATCTGCAGTAGCCAATCCAATCACAGGATAAAAAGTATGGATAAAGTCTGACCGGTCACTGGTTCATCACACTGCAGTGAGCAATTCCACTGATTCTGATTCACTATTACATTCTCTTATGTTTTTTTTCGTCTAAAAGGTTTAACCAGCGGAAAAACCCACGAAGACACAGAGAGAACATGCAAACTCCACACAAAAAGGACTTGCCTTATAAAGTGGGAGTCCACGAAGCAAAAGGCATCTAAATATCATTATCGTGTGCCTGTATCCCTTATGATATTCCTGTGTAGTTATAAGAGATTAATGTCTTCTGGTAAGCCCCCCTCCCCCCCCCTCCCAATTCATCCTGAACAGCATCTGTGATGTCACACTGGTGTTAGATAAAAAGGTCTGGCTCACAATCTGGTGCTTGCTTGCTTTTCATCACCTGAATATAAGAACTAAGTGATGTGTCCTCATACTTTTGTCCATACAGTAGATGTTCTTTACTGATTTAATGCGGCATTATGAATGTGTACTTTTGGAGGGGCTCGTTGTTGTTGTTATTATTATTATTTTTAAACTCTGACCAATAAATAACTAGGAAACCGCTGGAACACAGCTGGCTGAGAGGTCCAGGTGTTCACATATTTGTGTATGTGTCTGCTGTGGACCTGCGTGTCTGTGCAGAACTCCAGAACCGTGGGGACCTTTCAAAGCGCGCAGACCTCTTCGCGGCTCGTGCGGCTTTGCTGACGTCACGGGAGTTTAAAACGGGGCCGCGCGCTTCGGGAGGACCGTGGAAACGAAGAGGACACGCGCGTGGATGCGGAGCCGAGCGCGCGGGATCGAGCCTGCTGCAGCCCGCACAACCGCGCACCACCACCACCAACACCACCACCAGCCGCAGTCCCTCCGCTCTGACTCCACCGCGCGGACACCGACGACTATAGTCTGGAGGGTTCGATTCCAGGCACGGAGGCGGAACGTGGAACGCGGCTTTAACGCACCGGACTGAGACCGCGGCACGAGGTGAGCGGCCCCACGCTGGCCATCAATATCTATAGATATCTATACAATCAAGCTTTTTGTTTTTTCTTAAATACATGTGAAGCTTTCAAGGCATGTTGTTTTAGGAATGCTTTATTCGAGATACTAATGTTAAGTCTGAATATGTTATAACATCATTAATAATATCAGACTTTCAGTTAAATGCACCATGGCTTCTCGAAAAAATGTTTCTTCTCTGTTTTATATCATTAAAGGATAATATATTGCAAAGTGTGGTAGTAAAAAAAATAATTATAATAATGCCCCCACATTTTAACTACAAATATATTATTATTATTATTATTATTATTATTATTATTATTATTATTATTATAATAATGTATATTATTCTAATTATAGTTGTTTTTACATGAAGTTGCTATTTATTTACTGATTCCGATTTCACTTGCATTTATCGATTGCAATAAAGTAGTGATGCTTTAATTCAAGGGGCCATAAAGGGTTCTGCTGCTCGCAGCACCTATGTTTTCATCCAATAACACAGTGCAAAGGTCTATTAAATTGTTTTACCCGGTGATAAATAACAGTGCTATTACGTGGCCGGGGTTATACCATTCTCATCATTATGACCAGTCAGTCGATTCCACTTGTTTTCAGTTTATTGACCTTTATATTGTTTGTTATCGCATCTCAGAGAAGTCTGTCAGTTGTTCTTTTTTAGCAGCTTGGATTTATGAACTCACGGTGTTTGGCTCATTTTGTTGTGGATTTTGTCTGTTTGTAGGACTGAGTGATCTTTAGTGTTCTATGAGTTACAGTCTAGAAATATAATCAGAAGTATTAGTCTATTTATTTCTGCACGTTGAATTTTATTATTTAATGACGCAATTAAAACAAATGGCCGCTAGATGGCTCTATTGAGCAAGACAATCTGCCAAAGACAGCGTGTTGCGCTGCAGCACGTTGCACTGACGGATTGATCAGAAAATCAAACGTTATTTGTTTTTACTTTAATCAACTTTCAGCTGCATTGAAGATTAAGCATGAGCAAAGTATTGGGACACTCCTCTTAATTATTGAATTATTGAATTAGGTGTAAGAGTCATTTAATTAGAATAAAATCACACCTCATTTCTGTGATTTATTCACATTAATGCATTCCTCTTAAGCCAAACACCTTATATGTTCCAAATTTAGTGAAGGCCCAGTTGTGTTTCACCATGACTGATGTACAATGCGATAAGCAGGGTTTGTAAAGACACAGGTGCTTGAGTTTCGTGTGGAAGAACTTGACTGGCTTACAAACATCTTGTTGGGATGAACTAAGTGGGACATTAAGAGCCAGGCCCTCTGTCCGTGAATGCTTTTTGAAGATGAATGTGCAAATGCATTCTCACAGAAATGCATTCTCTCAAGCAAAAGTCTTGCATGAAGGTCTTACATCAGGAATCATGGTGCTAATGCTGTCTGTAAACGTTTAAGCCATTCACACTATTAGTGGGTTTCAGGCATGTGTTCAGTTATTATGGTCTGTTTCGAGTGCATGTGTCACCTTGAGGCGTGTTAAATGGATTCTAAGGTTGATTTAATGAGTGGGAAACTTGGTGTGTAAAATTTCACTGTGATTCTTGTTAAAGCTAATCATGTAGATCTGTATGCGATTGCTGTGCCTTCAGCATCCTGGATGGCATATTGGCTTGGACTGGTTAGAAGCTCAATGCAGCAATCCATCAAAAAGTCATAACTGTCATAACCACACTGTGGCAATACAGTAATGCAACTTTTGTTTACAGACTGAAGCTTTTAGGCTAATTAAACAGCTCCATTCTTGAGAAGATGCACATTATGTCCCCACTGTTTGTTCTTTTCAGTGACCTGTTACTCTCGCAGAGCAGCCTAATGCAACCATCCTGCATTTTCACACTAATATTGATAGAAAGGAAACACTCTGGGGTGGCACGGTGGCTTAGTGGTTAGCACATCTGCCTCTCAGCGCTGGGGATTCAGGTTTGAATCCAGATCTGGGAGAAGTTTACATGTTCTCCCTGTGTATGCGTGGGTGTCATGAGTAGGGTATGTTAATGACATTCTTTTAGCCTGGCATTCATTCCAGCCTCTTTAATGCAACTAATTTACCAGACTTTGCATTTATGAATGATCTGAATTCTGTAAATATGTTTGTAAAACAGGGCTATGATGTGGAGTGTGTACTGAGTGCTCTGATACAGAGGTTAAAGCAATGCATGGGAATGTTTGGCTTGTGTTTGAGCAATGGACAGTGACACTTCGAGTATTTCTATTTGTCAAGCATTTCACTTTTTCAATGTTAACAGCCCGTTATAAAAGGTTTGGGGAGATGTCTTTTATGCTTTATGTTCCACTCTTTTTCTAAAGTGAGCCTTATTTCAAGGGCGAAAACAAGTTTCTGGTGCTATTCAGTCTGTGCCACAGGCTGTAATGTTTTCAGTTTACACAGTAGTCAATCCTTTTTTTAGCTGGAAATCTTGATGTTCCACCGAATCAATATTTTTAATTAGTGTTGATTAATGGAGGTGCGTTGGTTGGACAGTCCTGACAGTTGTTTAAATTCCCAAAGAGATTATGTGTATTGGAATACAAGATGATGTAGATGTATTAAGCACTGTACTCAGCTGCAGCCTAATTTGTAAACTGATAATCAGCATTTGTATTTTGATGGACTATTTAGATTTGAAATGAGAGACAAATTTATAAATGTATTTTGTGTCTGCATCCTTTAGTAATGCTATTATTATTTTCTCATGCAGTTTGTTTAAGTGAATGTGGTCAATTTTACTGTGGTCAATTGTGCATCATCAAACTTTGATGATTATGATTATTATGATTAAGCTATTATTATTAAATACACTGCATAATCAAAGAAAACAAGTTTCAGAAAGTTTTACAGAAGATTTTAAATAACTAAAGGTATTTTTGCATGTTATAAAAGATTTTGTGTGTGTGTGTGTGTGTGTGTGTGTGTGTGTGTGTGTGTGTGTGTGTGTGTGTGTGTGTTTACAGGTATATATGACACACATATATGTGGACATATGCTGGCTCCCACAATGTAATTAATTTAGTTTTAAATTAATATCATGATTTATTGTTATAGTTATGGTTTTACGTTCATCCATCTATTATTTTCCACTTACTCTTATACTGGGATCACTGGGTCATTGTGTCACATCTAGAGGAGATCGTTTTAGGTCCTGGGCAGATATATTCTGGACAGGGTGCTAATCTATCGCTGGACACACAAACACACACACTCTATAGATAGGCACAATTTAAAGTATCCAATTCACCTTGAGTCCTCAATCCGTAGTGCTGAGAGGCGCACAAAAGTGTGTACATATCACTAAATAAATACATTCAGGTTTTCAATCAAGCTGTGCATAACCAACAATTGTATGTGGGACCTAATGGGATAATTCCAAAGTCATAGTGTGTTCCAGGATTACTGAGCGCTTGTCCATGAAACAAGGTTCTTTAATCCAGGTTTAAAAAGTGTAGCGTGGAAGAACTTGCCTCTCATATCACTTACAGCCATCAAAATCATTTAAACTAGAATGGACTCTGTGAGCCAGTCCCTAAATGTGAAGTGTTGTCTCAGTACTTTTGTCCATATAGTGTATGTGTATAAGATTAACTGTAACCCTTGTAATTATAAGCTGGAGTGCTTTTTAATACACCATTGATGAGACAGAGAAAATAGTCTGATAGAGCACTTGGATTAGAGATGTGTCCCAGAAGAATTCAAGAGCTAAGAGTTTTGCTCGCGGTGCTATAAATTACATCTATGTTGCTACTTTGTTGCTTTGCAGATGATTTGCAGTCACAGTCAATATTTTCCAATTACTGCCTGTAAGCTCAGTTAAAGAAAAACAAATGCGATAAGAATTCACGAGTGGGAACAGTCATTCACCAGTTAGTTTTAGACACATCTTTAATCAGAGGCTTTAATCATATAATCAAGCAAATATGTAACCATCAGCACTTTATAGTCGGGGACACTAATAATTAGTGACAAGGAATATCTTTAATGAAAAAAATTAACATGAGCTATGGGTTTATTGAATAAACAGCCAATTCAATTAGAATCCATGTTCTTTGGACTGTGGAAGAAAACTAAAGGACATGGACATGAGGAGAACATGGAAACACCATCCAGATTGGGATTCAAACCTGGAGCCCCAATGCTGAGAGGAGGACGTGTTAATCACTAAGCCAACATGCCATCTGTAATTATTATTGTTCGTTACATTTACATTTAGTCATGTAGCTGATGCTTTTGTACAAAATGACTCTCAAGCGAGAGACCAAAAGAAGTCAGTAGTTACGGAGGAACCAGCTAAACCATCTAAATTTATTCCTATAATCTTTTCAAAACCTTTAATATTGAACCTGAATTCTAATGCTTCCTCTTTTTTCACATTTCCCCTGAACTCGTCATCCAGGGTGACTGATATCACTCCTTTTAAAAGACCATTTAGATGGGAACAGCAAATTCCACTGAGATGTAGGAACCATTTTTTGCTATTATTAACACTCTGGTCACATTCAGTTATCGGAATGTGTATCAGTGCTGTTATGATTTTTGTGAATCGTCGAGAGAAATATTGGACATACAAGGACTGGAGAAAAATATTAGTTACCCAGCGAATAGCAGACCATGACCTTTATCCTGCAAATGAATACATTTTTTTTCAAAATAGTTGATTGACAGTTGTTATTTTAGTTAATGCTTACAGAACAAAGTACATTGATCAAACACCCCGAAGCCATGGAAACTAAATTAGAAAACACTACTGATATTTAAGAAGCAGGATTTTTGAGCAAATCTTGAGCAGTGTTTAGGTTGCTACATCATGTTATAAATGGCTTAGTGATCTTACAAAAGAATTTAATGAAACCTTTCACAGATTTGAGACAAATCCAAAAATTTGGATTTGAGTCTTTAAAACTTTCATTATAATCATAAAACTTTCATTTAAGTATTAGTAAATACTGTATTTTAACAGTGTTAAATGCACTTGTATACCAGCACATTCGCCTCTCAGCACTGGGGATCCCAGATCGAATCCCGATCTGGGTGTCGTTTTTATGTTCTCCCTGTGTCCACGTGGGCTTTCTCCGGGTTCTCCGGTTTCCTCCCACAGTCCAAAAACATGAATTTAATCTAAATATAGGTTGTGTGTGTGAGGTGAGTGTGTCCAGCGATTAGTGCCCTCTCCTGGGTGTAACTTCCCAGCACCTAAAATGTTCTCCCATGAATGGGCAAGATTTTGTAGATTTATGAAATTAACCTTTTTTTCCATTTTGTTTCTTTTTTGAAAGCTGCAACATCTCTCCAAAAATATTTCCTTTTAAACTTTAGCTTAATATTAAGCTTTTAACAAAACAATGTTATTTTTCTTTACAAGAAATATAATGATTTTATGTAATGTAATATAATGATATAAGTATTTTTTTTTTGTAAATTCTGTGTATAGATATCTGTAAAATCGATTTCTGACTCACCTAATTAAAACAGTTGTTACAAAAAATCCCTAACTTCAGATAATGCTGAAATCATTTACACATGAGATCAAATTAGATCACTTTGCAATCCAAACATGGTTGAACAGTTAAAGCTACACGGATTGAAACTCTGAACACATAACCTGCTAAAGCTACAGCTTGTTCTCAAAAAGAGCAATTGCACGACCGGCCTTGTCTGAGCAAGAAAAGGCCAGATTAGAGTTAATCTCCAACAGTGACTCCCACTGTGTAATTGAGATGCCAGTACCAGTGGCAGAGAGAGCTGACAAAGAGCAGCATGCAGCGGTGAAGGTTTTGTATGTGGTTGTTGTATGTAGTTGTGTGTGGAGTTTTGTGTGTAGTTGTTGTGTATGGATTTGTATATGTGGTTGTCGTCGTATGTGGTTGTTGTATGTGGTTGGTGTGTGTAGTTGTAGTACGTGGTTGTGTACAGAGTTATGTATGTAGTTGTTGTATGTGGTTGTTGTTGTTTGTGGTTGTTGTATGTAGTTGTGTATAGAGTTTTGTGTGTAGTTGTTATGTATGTGGTTGTTGGTGTATGTGGTTGTTGAATGTGGTTGGTGTATGTGGTTGTTGTTGAATGTGGTTGTCGTATGTGGTTGGTGTATTTGGTTGGTGTTTGTGGTTGGTGTATGTGGTTGTTGAATGTGGTTTGTTGTGTATGTGGTTGTTGTATGTAGTTGTTGTTGTGTTGTGCATGAAAGAAAAAAAAAAATCCACCGCTGAATTGCATGTCAACATGTCAAGATATAAAAAGTCTACAGTCAGGGGCCTTCAACAAAAATACACATTTGAAGGAAAAAAGAAAAGAAAAAAGTTTTAAGAGTGATTCTTGTCACTGTTTGTTCTAAAGCAAAAGGCAAAACTTTTAGAAATCCTGATTATAATAACAATGATTTTGTATTTTTTACATTACATTCTGTAACATTTATTAACGGTTACACAGTTGGTACTAAAGGCCACATTTTAATATCACTCGTAGAGAATTTGCAATGGAGAATGTGGTATAAAGAGGTGAAGAAACGAGTGCACGCAGGGTGGAGTGGATGGAGTAGAGCTGCAGGAGAGATCGTTATGGATGAGTATCTGCCAAAACAAACGGGAAAGTTTACAGGACATTAGTGAGTTCTGCAGTGCTCTACTGTGCTAGTGTTAATCAGACACACCAACTAAAAGGAAAGAGAGGAAGCTGGAAGGGACAGAAACGAAGACCCTGTGATTCTAATAATGAAGGACGAAGCCTGACAAGATTAGGAATGAGTTTATTAGAGGGATGTACAAGTGAGATGTTTTTGAGCGAAAGTTCGGCAGGTCAGATTAAAGTGGTCTGGACATGTACAGAGGAGAGACGAGGTTTATATTGACAAGAGGGATTATTTGGTTGGTGCATTATTCCTGTCACTGAGGTGGAGAAATGAAACTACAGCAGCACTGCTGCACTTAAACCCCCTCCAAATCAGTGTCAACAATCCACCACCTTAATGATGCCTGTTCTGTGATGGTTCTGATCAATAGAGACCAACAGGAGACAAACAAAAACAAAGAACACAGATAGACTACAGTCTGTAATTATAAAACTACAAAGTCCATCTATATGATAAGTGGAGAAAATAGACAATGGAGCAAGAAGAGGGTGTGTCCAAGTTTTTAACCTGTACCACAATTACATTTATATGTTTGAAGATTGTTTTGTTAGAAAATTATGGATCCTTGTCTCTCGTCCCTTCCACATAATAATGCTGGTTTGCACTTGTGTTTCTACAGAATTTTAATTTGTGTTCACAGTTTAATTTCCACTTTTAAAATATTCAAAGTACTAAAAATATATATTTGAATCTTCTGATCAGATGTGGCAGAAACAAGCAGCTTAACACAAGAGCACGGTTGTGATATGCTATACATGCTATTATGCTATAGAGAAGAGGAAAAGGCAAATGCACCATGATGTCGTGACTGCTTAAATAAGACGTGCGCACATCACCTTAATGTACAGTCAATTTGTTAGTTTACTGTAGTGTGTCATTGTTTTTACTTAATGATTATGGGATGAGATGTGCCATGATATGTGCCTCCCTTCAGTTGTGTGCATTTGTCTTTAATATTGAACTGCGAGTGTTCACTGTTTACATCTTTTAACATGCCTTCCAAACCACATTATGCCTTTTGGATCCATCATGTGCAAATAAAAGCACTCATGATTGCAGAATTAGTTAACTGTCTTTGCCATGTCATTTAATAAATTGTATTCTAATTGCTGCTGCTGCTGCTGCTGCTGCTCTGTAGTTAATGGTGCTGTTGGATGCATGTGGGACTCCAGTCAGTTATAATACAGTACAGCGTGATGATATAAATAAGAACATTAGAGTATTACATGTTTGTAAATATCAGAGGCTCAGTGGTTAGCACGTTTATCTAAGAATTCTGGTTTGAGTCCCAATCTGGGTGGAGTTTCCTTGTTGTCCCGGTGTTTCCAGAGGGTTTCCTCTAGGTAAATTGCCCCTATATAATAGTTTTGTGTCTGTGTAAATAAGTGTGTGGCCAGCAACGGAGTGGTGTCCTGTCCTGTGTGTATCTGTCCAGCACCCTTAGACCAAGTCTAATTGGTCTTATGGTGACGGGGACGGGGACTGGGACGAGGACGGGGACAGGCTTCATTTAACTAATATAGAAAAGAAATATAAAAAAAATAAACAACTTGAACATCAAATAGGCGACACGGTGGCTTAGTGGTTAGGACGTTCACCTCTCAGCACTAGGGATTCCCGGTTCGAATCCCAATCTGGGCAGAGTTTCCATGTTCTCCCCGTGTCTGCGTGGGTTTCCTTCGGGTTCTCCGGTTTCCTCCCACAGTCCAAAAACATGGATCAAGTTAATTGAATTCTCAAAATTGCTCCATATAGAGTGTGTCTGTGTGAGTGAATGTGTGCCCAGCGATGGATTGGCGCCCTGTCCTGGGTGTATCTGCCCAGCGCCCGAGAAGTTCTCCCCTGGATGGACATAGGGAACCCCACCGTGACCCTAATAGAGGATAAAGCGGGAGATAATGGATGAATGAATGAATGAACATCAACTAAATATTAGCTTCCTCTGTGCAAAATAGCACTATCCACTCTCTCCACCGATCACTGGTGTAGCTGCTTAAACCACATACGGGTGCTGCGACATCTTCAGCCACTTTATGGTGGTGCTAAAATGTTGTGGTAATTAATGCAACAGCGTGCGTTTGTATAGACACAAACACACACACACACAGACTTCTATCCTTATTTATAAGATTTTATAAGATAAACTTCATAGAACATCTTAAACAGTGTTCAGATTTATGTGCTTTTGGCTTAATAATGTCATGTTTGTGTGTTTTTTCAACAAGTCTTGTCTTCTGATCTTAGTTATTAAAAAAAAAAAGATACTTCAATAGTATTCATAAGCAGCACCTCGGGTGTATCTGCTTTTCTATTTTTCTTTTATGTTCTTTACCATAATCTGCAGCTTCTTTTTAAATAATTGCCTCACATTGCTTGAAGATAGATGTCATTATGTGTGGATTGTAATAACAACTCCGAAACAACTTGTTCTCTGTCTGTCGTTCTGTCCTTTCTTCGCATTTATGTGTGTCTGTGTCTGTCTGTGCACACTCTAATAATGTCTTACATGTCTATCTATCCATATTAGATTATGGTAGATCACAGAACATGTATTATTACTGCCTCCAGATGTTTCGCTCTTCTCTAATAGTCACTAAATAACCCAAATCTTGGTGTTTACTAAAGTGGAGAGACAATTTCTCACAAAGTTTGTTTGGCAGAACAAAAAATAGGAGTATAAAACACGAGGAAGATGTGCATTACTCTTTTTAATGAATAGTGGTTTGTTTACCCACATGAGGTTTTGTATTTATGTCAAAAAAGTAATTGTAAATTAACACAGCTTACAGAATCAGTAAGCTCTGTGCACCTGATATATAAAGCTGGTTTTGTAAGCCCGAGCTTGAAAGTGCAGTTTTAATTAGTGTCTTTTGGTTGAGAGAACACATAAAACACTGGTGGGAAAACGTGGAGAAGTCTTGAAAATGTGTTTACATTATAGATGCTTGCATTTCATCACTCGTACATTATAGGTCGACTGTGTCATTAAAGCATGCGCATTGATGAGGACTACAGGGATGAGAGCATCATCTGGTGTAGGGCTCGACTGTTGTGTTGTGATTTGGCTGTTATAGTTTGAAGCTGTCTAATATGGATTGTGGTTAACCCGGATAGTGCTGGCTGATGAGAGGTTAGATACAATAACAGAAATGTGGCACCCACCAATATTGCTGATCCTAGTTGCTAATGGAAGTTTATGCTAGGAATCAATGCAGCCATGCTGTTTATTCGTGAATTAACTACAAACAATCGACTCATCAGATTTTTGACCGCTAACATAAAGGCAAGCAATATTTCCTCAGGAATTCTGACATCCATAATCCATGAACCAACAACAATTTTCTTCTAAAGAACTTTTAGTTGTTCTAATTGCTAGGGAGCATTTGGGGTTAAGTGCCATTCTTAAGGGCACTTCAGCCATAGAACTTGGTGGGATAGGGTATCGAACCGGGGACCTTCAGGTCACAAGGCTGGTTTCATAACCACGTGTGATCTATTGCACTGCATGTGTAAACGCAGCTCTGAAAAATACCTGTAGCTGATTTTAAAGCCATTATCCATAGTTAATATTTAAAAATATTAAAAGTCTATAGTCACATAGTTTTGACCATTTGGGTGTTTTTGGAACTTACTTTATTATGTAGTCTGACTCAGCAGATTTGTATCAAAGTGCAAAATGCATCCTGCTTCTTGTGCATTCTAATAGATACAAACAATCTGGATTTTAGTGAAGGAAGGTGACTGAGTTCTGAATAAATTGGGAAACTATTGTCATTTTGGATCTGAAAGCGCTAAAATATATTTCTGGCATCACATTTAATAAATTTATTTTATCATTCATTATTTATCCTTTACTTTGTCATTTATTCCAGACATATTTCAGAAACTCACATAAATCAGCTAATGAATATGAATTAACATTGAAAGCTGGCTGTAAGGGAATATTTACATTTATTAAAAGTGTCAAGGGAAAACACACTGTGAGTTTGAGTCGCAGAGAAACCTACTCTAAAGCACCTTTATCTTAAACTAGGCATTAAGTAATAGTAATGAGTTTACTTTTTGAAAAGAACATGGAACTACTTTAAACATTAGGTTTATTGAGTTCAGCCGTGTGTCTTAATGGATACAAATAAAATTCAGTTTTCCACTAAACTGTTTGTAAAAAAAAAACAATAACACTTTAGAATGATGGCATAAAATCTTAATAATATGAGTTTAAAGGCAGCTTTAGAAATATGGCATTATATCACATTTGAGCTGTTTATACGTAATAATGACAAACTCTCTATATGGCCTTATGTACAGCTGACCTTACGATGAGAGCACTTACAGATCTATATACTGTTAAGCCCAATAAAGCTTTCATTCAAAGTACAGTGCAATGAATTCATCATGGTGTTAATTTAGTCTTGTCCTTCTCACATTCATATTTATTGTAGAGCTGTATTAGTTATTACTACCATTTTAAATATTCCCCACCTTCAGCATGCTGAGTACATTTCCCCATGTTTTCTGCACATGTAAACAACCTGATTCAGATTTTATTTGTATGCATCTATGACAGGTGACCTTGTTGCAAGGAACTGCTGCTGTTTAATATTTGCTGCTGGTTGTATCAAAGTAAAATTCCATGTCTTATAAAAATAGCAAGTTGCTTTTGTTTGTCACTATGTGTGTGTTGTGTGTCTTTTCTATTGCATGTATTTACTCTATTGGACTCTGCAGAGGTGTGTAAACACTTAACAAACACCAAAAAACATCTTAACCTTGCAGCTTGATTTTGGGTGTGTCAGTGTGTCTTTGCTATCATGAAATCATGATTCATGGGTGTGTTTTGTGCATCACATGCGATAAACCAAACAGCATTTCACTTGCCTTTCCCTTTACGAGCCTGGTGCAGTCTTACTTTGTTGGATTTGTGTTTCAACGACCTCCCGGTCCTGCAGGGTCACTGAGGTGTTGACCAACTCATTCAGCAAAGTATTTTTTATGAATACTATATGGCACATTAGCACATAAAGACCTGGATATCTTTATGCACATGACTTCTATATGTTCGTGACTTTATTCATTATACATTAGTATTTTTAATAGAGTTTCACCACTCAGCTGCACCTGCAGGAGAGCTTTCGCTGTGAAATGGTAAAGTGCTGTTTGCCATGGCCATTCGTTTGCTCTCCCACAGCAGGAATGGAAAGGAGTTTAAATTTTCTTGTCTAAAAGCTGTTAGGGGCCTAAGGCGAGATCACCTGGGTGGAAATTACATTTAGAGTTTCCTTCTGTGTCCAGACAACTGCGGTCACTCTAAAAGGCTATAATATCGGCCTTCACATTTCAGCTAAGGAACACTCTATACTTGACTTACTGTACATACAAGACCAGTTAAAAATTTGGACACACCTTCTTTTTGCTCCATTGTCTATTTTGTCACGTCATATAGCTGGAGTTTGCAGTTTTAATAGAACAGACTGTAGTGCATCTGTTTTACTGTGTTAGTCCTGCTATGTAATTGTCAAAACCCCCACAGAGAAAATATTAGTTGGATGAATAATTCTCAGCACAGCAGTCACACTGTTGCGGTGATAGTGTGTTAGTATTGGCTCAGATACACAAGTGCTGCTAAAGAGTTTAAACACTGTGTCCACTCTGTGCACTGTATCAAACACGTCAAACACATTTAAGTGTCTTTGAGGTCCCTAAAAGTGCTATATAAATATAATTTATTATTATTATTATTATTATTATTATTATTATTATTATTATTATTATTATTATTATTATTATTATTATTATACTTCATCCCTTCACCTTGTAGCTGTGATTTCAGATAATGTAACCCATTTGTTGCTGCACAGTTTGTGTTAGTCATCCACTAATCCATTATAAGTCCTTACAGGAATATCTATCTTATCTATCTAATGTAAGTTTAAACTGTAGTGCAAAATACAATTAAAATAATACATAAAAAAGATATAAAACTGGACATGAAAATAAGTTTTGCATATGAAAATATGAAGAAAAAAACATTTTAAGTAATGAAAAGTACAAGATTGAATTTAGATGTAAACTGTCATGTACAGGATCCACAGATGTGTAAATAGAGAAAGTAGAAATATAGAATAAAAATTTAAAAAACATAAAAAAAACGCATAGAGAAATGCCTTATACAGTGATTGGTCAGTTGATGTCATAATGAAAAGTGTCTTTGTGTTTGTTTGTGAGTGTGTGTGTGTGTGGGGGGGGGGGATTTTTTTTTTTGACAGACAATTACATTCTTCAGATGAATGTGTCATACCCAGCATCAGGGTGTGGTTCTGAGCTCAGTCGTTAATCAATCAAGTTTTTAAGGAAAGTTTTTAAAAAATCTTTATGAATATGGTTTCAGATTTTTATTATTCACATCAACTCACACTGCATTAGACGGCACCAGGTTAGAGTAACAGAAACCTAAATATTTGCAATATAAATCTAATACCCCTGATATGAGCGCAATTTCTAGGTTGCTCTGTTTTCCTTCTTGCTGGGATGAACTAAAATATCACCATATGAATTCAACAAACTGCCCTTCAGGGCATGAACATTTACGCTCACTGCAGTGTTTCTAGACTCACTTTCATTTCTTGGCTTCCTACTGCATTTCAAACCCTATCCTACCATAGCAAAAGTTGTCTGAATCATATTGTTACACCGGCTTTATGCTTACAGCATAATAAACAGTCCGGTCCTGCTGACATCTTAGTGTTTCTGGTGATTTTGGAACTGTGGCAACAGACTTTTCCTCCCCGCTGACAGGTTAAAGACAAAATTGAAAGCTGTGTAATGTTATTGGTCTGCTTCCACTATGTAAAGCCCCTGTGCTTATTCAGCAGCGGGTTGCAATCAATGACTGCTATAAGCGAAGTTAAAGCCGTACCTGGGGCAGAAGAACTGCCTGCTCAACAGCGTTTGCTAATCTTGTGCATAATTTAGAGCCTCGTGACCTTCCGTTATTCATCGTTTGGGCAGCAGAATGGGATATGCCCTGAAGACAGAGTGTGGGGTGAAGCCAGAAGAGACAAGCTGCTTCCTTTGATTATCCCGATAGGGTCACTAGCTCTGCGCTGAGCATTAACAGAGGCGACGGCTCGGACCGGACCTGTGAAGAGCAGGCAGCCTGCATGGTGAGCTTATTTTACGATTCTGATCAGAGCCAGGTGATCGAATGGGGTCAGGCTAGTGGATGGTAATGAAGTTGGAAGAACCAAAGGAAGGTTGAGGCTAAATGCTGTGCTTTCAAGAGGGCCGTGGATATCAGGAAAATCTAAAACGACACAAAACAACAAAATACAATTGAAAATTAAATTACTGAGCATGAAGTGATTAGGGGCACGGTGGTTGGTGCTTAGCACGTCCGCCTCTCATTGTTGGGGATGCCCATGTTTACAAGTTTGTTTTTTTTGGGTTCTCTGGTTTCCTCCCGCAGTCCAAAAACATGGATTCAAGGTAAATTGGCTGTTCTAAATGACCCATATATTTTGTCTGGCTGTGTGAGCAAGTGTGTGTGTGCGCACAGTGATGGATGGGTGTCTGTCCTGGGTGTACCTGCCCAGTGCCCAAAACGTTCTCCCCTGGATGGACATGGGGACAGATTAAGTAGAAGATAATGGATGGATAAAGTGATTAGCAATCGACTTTAGATGATGTTCACAAATAATACTTCTTTCTTTCTGTTTTACTTTCTATAATGGTGCAATGCTGAATTGTAATTAACCTAAAAAAAACTGGATTCTTGTTAAAGTTCAGTGGCTCATATCCAAAGAAACTATTGGAAATTAATTTTAGAGCAGAATGTCGGAAAGTTCCATCACCGCTGTGCAATTAGTGGTGTTGGAATTCACACATTTGGGCTTTAATTGGCAGTGATTGCACAGAGCAGGGGTGAGAGCTGTTTAATTGGAGCCTGAATGATGGCAGTAATGGCTCATTTGTTTGCCTGTGTGTGGTGAGGTAACCCGTCTAATGACCTGTGTGAAAAGAGTGGCATCAGAATGGAGGGGGGGGAGAGATGGGTGTGAGATTGATCACATTACTTGGTTGGATACAAACTTGCTGACTTTTTCCAACAGCCGTCATTTTCTTCCGTGTACACGAGTGCACGATGTGCGTGTCAGCTGCCGGCTGAGCGTATGCCGCGACCTTTCTGCTGGTTTTAGGAGTTAGAAGAAAGTTGAACACTTCTCAAGGACATTGTTAAGGTGGACCGAGGGAAGAACCGAGCATGTATATTTAATAGCGTGGTTCTGGTAGATGGAACAAATATGTCACGGCTCCAGAAAAGTGCAACCAGGGGCACATCGCCTCCTTCCTCCTTCCGAGAGGCCACGTTTTGCAGCTACATTTCACACTTTTCTTAGCACGCTTACAGCTTCTTGTTCTCAGTTCACTGATACAGTTCGAACACTGGCGTTTAATTAGGCATTAGAAGAGCGGAGCCGACCTTGACAAAGTCAGTTTGGGGCAAATACATCAGAGGATTCTGGTTTAGGGTAATGAGCTTGTTTTGTGGAATTCGTATGATGTGTGCTAGCACGCATGGTTGAGCTTAATGTAAGTTTCACACAACAAACCTATTATAATAAATCTCCATCCTCAAAGTTATCTGAACATGTATGTGCTCTGTGAACAAGTGGCAAAAAAAGAAAGCAGGATGACACGTTCTATGAATCTGGTATTCATTACGCATTATCAACAGTGTTTCTAAAATTAAAACGTGTTTGTTGGCAATAAAACCCTGTTATAAAGAAATCCTGCCTCCCCCCACTGTTACAAATACGTTATGTCAATTTGTGTCATAAAGGGCGGCATGGTGGCTTAGTGTTTAGCACATTCACCTCTCAGCACTAGGGATTCCCTGTTCGATTCCCCATCTGGGTGGAGTTTCCATGTTCTCCCAAAAACATGGATCAAGTTAATTGTGTTCTCAAAATTGCCCCATAGAGAGCGTGTCTGTGTGAGTGAGTGTGTGCCCAGCGATAGATTGGCACCCTGTCCTGGGTGTACCCTGTCCTGGATGGGCATGGGGACCCCCCCTCACACACACGACCCTAATATAGGATAAAGCGTAAGATAATGGAAGGATGGATGTGTCATAAAGCCCTATATCTTACTGTTATAATGCAGTATGACTGTAATTATACACATCTATGTACATAGGGATGCTTATGACAAATGTTATAAAGCCTTATGAATGCACTTATAATGCATTGTGAATACCAGATTCATAGAAGGTGTTTCAAGGCAGTATTTATTTCGTACATGTGACGTAAACATGAGACGACTCGTTCATTCAGGAATCAAATGTAATCGTTCACTATGAATGTAAAGTGGAGGAGAAGCAGCTCTGTGTCGGCTCATGACGGTGGGCAATGCTTATTGTCTCGGAGCTTGCTTGTCCTCTTCACACACCACCTACCCAAAGACATTTGGGGCAAGTCCCCTTTTTTCCGGTGGCTCACATTCTCGGACGGTGACACCAAATAAATGAAGACACAGAACAGACTTGGAGGTGTGGAGCTGAAAGGGCAACGACTGAGGTGTGAAACCACTGGGCTGTAAAATTGCTCTGGCAGTCATGCTGTTGTTTCAGCATTTCATGGCAAGTTGCTCTTACCCGCTTCCTTGCATCCTTCTTGTTCCCATTCCCCTCCCTCTCTCCACGGTCCCCTTACTCTCCTCCTCCATTTATTCTTCGTTCTGCGTTTCCTCTCTGTATGGGCCGTCCCACAAGTCAACCTGTGCTGACCCTGACCATTGGCCAGAAGGCTTCTTTTTTTAGATTAAGCAATAAAAGGCAATCTGACAACCTTCTTTTGCATGCGCCACCATCTGGTTCCACAACAGGCATCTGAGAAACGTAATTTTCCACCTGAGATTTCAGCTTTGTAACGAGACGTATGCAGTCTGTACTGAACGTGTCCTTTACCAAACAGAACAGCACCTCACGGCTGACCAGGGCAACATTAATTTGTTGTAATTAGCCACACACTATGCACCAGGCATGTATTATCCCATCATAATGGAAATAGTCATGGTGTGTAATTTCCCAGACTGTGAAAAGGGCATCTGAAACCATGAAGGGGACCACAGATGGTGTGATTAAAGGAAGTGGGAATTCATCTGCTTGGCTGCAAGAAAATCTGTTACTAATAACAAATGTTCAAAGTTGTTCACAGTTTGGTCAAGTGTTGCTTCATTATGAATAGTCAGATGTAGAAATTACTGTAATAGACTCTGCATTAGCAAAACGGTGGAGTGGAGTCCAAATTGAACAAGCAGAGCTATCTTTGGATCTCACAGTTTTCCTTAAACCTTGCACTCTGCTATCGACCTCTTTTAGGGTTTAAGTGTCGCTGAATTTAACGCTGAGTTCAGCTATAAGGTTTTTGTCTCAATCTTCAAGTTTCTACAGGTTTAAGCAGAGTGGTGGGCTGTCGGGGTCTTCAAATCCTGGTCTGCTGGCCAAAAAAATATCTGAATCACAGACTGATGTTAATTATATTTTGTTCATGAATACTTAGCAAATAAATCTAAATGGTCTGTCCACTTTCTTTCATAGCATTTCCCCAGTCGCGCCACTTCCAGACGTGTAGCGTCTTAATAAAGCATTTAACCAATAACATTTCAGCATCATTTGTAGCCAGGGTTAAATAATTCTAATTCTACTTCTGACAAATTCTGCCTGAGGTGTTTAGAGTCAGTTCTGTGGCCTGGTAGCATAAACTAAGTGTCAATCAACCTGTTGCTTCAACCAATCAGATTTTGAGTTGGCACCACCTAGACCTTCCAGGAGGCGTACGTTACGTCAGCGTGTTCACGCCCTCTGATTGGATAGTCAGAGAGCCAACTTTGGTCAGTATTATGAGGTTAGAGTTGTTGATTTTTTTTGTTTGTGTTGCAGCTGTGGCTGAATTATCCACAATGCATGCTGGGTTTATTTCTTCAGTGAAGGCATTGCTTTTGGCAACATGAGTTATCTATCTGCGATGCAACCACTTGATGCAACCAAATATAAATATATATATATTTATAATGCTTAAAAGTGGTTGCATCACAGATTCGCTTTTTTTCTGCACAATTTGTACCCTGGTTACCAAGCTAGCAGGGCACTCCAAAATTGGCGGATTTGAACAAAGCAAGGTTGTTGTGATGAAAGATAGGGTTGACTTTAGCAGGTCCTTCCAGTCCTGGCAGTGGCACTGGGGAAGAGGCACTTGTTTGATTTATTAAGCTTGCCATGAACAGTGCTTGCTACATGAATAATCCATGTGGCCAGGATTAAACACCTATTAAATGACCTAGAGCATTTGTCAGTTGATGCCGACACTTGTTTTCAGCACATGCTTACCTCAGAGCCTTCCAGACAAATGATGGCTCCTCACTGAGTGCTGATTCAAAATCTATTTGTGGATGGTTTTCAAGCTTTGGAAAGTTTATAGAACTTGTGTGACCTTTTTTTTATAATGCTCATGGTTTAAATCTGATAGAACACTAGAAGATTATCACCTCTGACATAGAGCACACAGGCGATACTGTAAATAGATCTGTAAATAGATTACATTCTTGTTTTATTCAGAGAGATAAGTAGATATGTATAGACAAACACATTTCAATCATGTAAATGGGAAGTAGATGTGCAATTTAACACACCATGGGTCTCCTAATAGTGCATGACTCTTAATGAGCTCTGTCTGGGTAATCAATAGGCAGTGTAAAGCGGTTAGTGTAACCGTTCTGTTTTAATTGTGTTTCTACATATATATGTTATGACAATCCAGAAAACGTGGGAAACAAAGCAGACAAATTCATTTTATCCGTATAGTGATGTATGTTAGCTCTAGAGTTGTATTCGACACTTTAAACTTATACAAAATTAAAAAAGGGTTGTAACTTGAATAATGATAATAAATAATAATAAATATTTGCAAAAAAGATATTTTTTCCCCCTAAAAGTGCTCTGTAGTTGAAATTAATAATTAAATTAATAATTAAAACAGTACACAGTGCATGCGACTGCAATCCTGTCCAGTTGTAAACCTGATTTGAATGTCATCTGGATTTGGGCAAAGAAATATTTTGAAATTCTCTATAAGTGTTCCGCTGTGTGGATATAATCCAGCAGATCAAAGTACAATATGCCATAACCTCCACAGCTATATCATTAACACTTCAAATACAGGTAGACATACGATCATTCAAATCTGCTTCAAGGTCCGTCACTGAGTGACACCGAAGAAAATGTCCTCCAAGTACAAAACGTTCATTAAGTCTTTAGTACTTACAACGAGACAAACATCAGACTGAAGATTTAGACTGCAGCAGTAAGAATGTTACCTATTTGGTTTAGGAAATACTTTCTTTATTTAAATTATATAGCATTCTGATTCTGTTTAAAGAAAAAAATCAAAATAATACACATGCTTCCAATTATTTTTACAAGTAAAAAAAAAGTAAGTATTTAATCTCATCATCTTCCACTTGATCCTATACTAGTAACTAAAGGAGAATGTTTTGGGTGCTGGGCAGGTACACCCAGGACAGGGCACCAATCCATCACTGGGCATACACTCACTCACACAGACACAATACAGTTCAGAGCAGCCAGTTTACCTTAAATCCATGTATTTGGTCTGTGGGAGGAAACCGAAGAACCCAGAGTAAACCCCACACGAACACGGGGAGAACATGAAAACTCCAAACTCTTTCTTCCAATATTACCAGGGAGTTTTTCTTGCCACTGTCCCTTTGGCTTATTATTTAGGGGTTTATATGCTGTTGTTAGCAGCTAGTATCTAATAGTTAGTATCTAAATAAATACTTATAATAAATTGAAGCACACAGTCAAGAATGGCTCTTCTGGAGCCAAAAACATTAAAAGCCTTGTTTATGGGCTCACTATAGCAACCAACACTTGTGCCACCAATGCTACGATTGTTCTAATTGTTTGAACTTTTTTAAAATTTTGGCTCATACTTCAACTGAAAATCGAATCCCGTATTTGGCTCCTTAAGTGAAAAAGGGGCAAGTTTATCATTTTGAGGGATGCAAAGGGGAATTAAAATATCTTTTAAAAGTGACCAGAAAACATCTATTCTCAGAGGATAAGCCGGTTAATTGAACTGAGGGCTAAGCAGTCACACACTGGTGAGACATGTTTTGAATAATGCTAAATGTCTCCTTTCGTATGCCATCCAGAGGACACTGAGTCCAGAGAGTGTTTTTGAGTGTTCCCAGGGATCTTTTCCACTCATCCATGATGAGGACATCCACATGTTTTCATGGACCAGTCTCAAATGACTGCTGGATGCTTCACTTTAATTGAGCACAAAAGACAAGCCCTTGTATAATACTTACTGCTTGCATTGTGGGTGCAAGACATGGCTGCACACATCCCTAATGCATTACACAGCCTGCAAACACGTTCACTTGCGCTCTGAAAAGAGGGCCGGGATAGGTGCTCATGTTTGTTTTAGAGAACCTTATTTATTTTGAAATGTTATGAAATCCCAATATTTTTGAGATCACTGTCAAAAAAGGGTAAAACGTGAGCATCAGCACTATCCCCCCCGTATTGATCAGAACAATGCTTTATTGTCTTATGCTTCCAGACTACATGACACTCTGTAAAAGCAGAAATCCTGGTTTTTCTGCCAGAGTTCAGCAATATCCATTAAAATATACACGTCAGACAACATTTTGGGAGGAGGGACAGTAATGAAGTTTGGCATTTCAATAACTGAGTTCTTTAAAAGTTGTTTTTCCAAAGATTAATATATAACCTGGAGGCAAAAAGATCTTTCACATTTTCTCTTATCTTTTTTTTTTCTTCTTTCCTTTAAAGTGGTTTTTAATATGCAGAATATGCAGTCAGTGTAATCAGCCGACATCATCTGTACAAAATCTACACACAACCTCATTTTTTTACTGACCTCACACATTTTGATGACTATTATAAAATAGCAGATGGGCAGCTCGGTAGCTTAGTGGTTAGCACGTTTGTCTCCCAGCGATGGGGATCCATGTTTCCATGTTCTCCTTGTGTCCTGTGTGGTTTTTCCGGTTTCCTCCCACAGTCCAAAAACATGGATTCAAGGTGAATTGAATGCTCTAATTTGCCCATATATAGTGTTTGTGTGTGTGTAAGTGTGGTAGACAAGCGATAGATTGGTCCTTTCCTGGTATCAGCCCAGCGCAGTGCCACACTAATGAAGGATTAAGTAAAAGAGAGTGAATAAATTATTAAATGAATAAAAATAGCAGATGAGGTAAATACCTTGTTTCCTGTAAATACATCCTGTTTTCCGGTGTATATACAGCTCTATATATCTGCAGGTAAATTTCATATTTTGAAATCTATCCATCTATTAATTTGTTATAATGGTAAGCAGATTTTTTCAACAATACTCCTCTGCATGTAAAAAAGCCTGCTACTAAATTATGTATTTCAAGAAGAGAAAAATAGGTTAGTATCTACTTGTTTGAAGGCATATTTTTATTTTCATTCTTAAACCATGAATTGAAAAGCCAAAAAATATTTAGGCCGAAACATTTCACTTCATTGAAATAAGTATAAAAATATTCTAAATTATAGGAATTGCTCAAACTCCTCGAACACTCGACTCTGAATGCAAAATAATTGTTAAATTTTTAATAAAACCTTAAGTACTACAAAAGTTGTTCACTTACTGTTTTGCACTGGTCCTTAATAAGTATCATTTATTAATATACAAACATGTATATTCATAACTCTTCTCTTTCCCCACTGCCAGTGTGTGTGTGTGTGTGTGTGTGTGTGTGTGTGTGTGTGTGTGTGTGTGTGTGTGTGTGTGTGTGTGTGTGTGCGTGTGTGTACATATATATACACTCTGGCAGTGGGGAAAGAGAAGATGACCTCTGACAAAATACAAGCTGAACAAGCTCAGTAATGATCCTCAGGAACTCAAGGCCCTGGTTAGATTAACATTACTGCTGTGGAGGCACTTGTAATTGTGTCATTAATACACATGAGTGAGGTGTTCCTGTGCCCTATTGTTGTGTTTGCTGAGACTGCTGGAGTAAATGCTGTGGAGATGAATAGTGATAACACTTTAGAATGATGTTGATTCACTTTCTGATATATATTCTGAACAAGAGTTGGTCCAGGACATCATTTAGCACTTGTTACGATTCAACTCATTACTTCTTTCCCTCAGTCTTCACTACTTTGTATCTTATACATTTGCTCCCTCAGTGAATTCCCTTTGGAAATTCAAAGCTTTATCTTTCTCAATCAAATGTTGTTTACTGACTGTTTATCACCCTCTGTCTGTCTTTATCCTTCTGACTTCCTATTTTCCTCTCTCTAATTCCGTTCCCAGGTGGCTTCCTTTCGGCGGTGTTACTTAAGTAGCAGTGACTTGCTTTGACACCCCCGTTTCCACCTCCAGGCACAAACGTGTACATAACTACCACTATCGCGTAAGTAGCATTATAGACAATACAGCGTATGACAGACAGCTCGGCATTGATGGAAAACCTGAAGTTTAGATGCTTGAGGTGATTTGACACAGTGCATTTATTTTCTTAAGACATCCAATAAAACGAATGTAAAAAGAGTGTTGGGAATGTGGGGGTGGGGGGTGGGGGGTGGTGGAACAATCTACAAATTACCCCAGGTGTCTACAGTCCCTACAGTCATAAAACTCAATTGAAGGCTGATATATAGACATTTAGGTCTTCAGATTAAGGAACTTTTAACTAACTTACAATTATAATTATTATTTTCTCATCTCATCTCATTATTTTCCGCAAAATTCTGTATTACACATGGGGTTAACACCATAGTATAGTATTTGTTAAGTTTTGACTTTTATATCTGTGTAACAAGTATGCCACACTGTGGCTTATCCCAGCCGAGATTACCTCTGTCTTTATCCTCTTGGTGTTCCATCTAAAATGTCAGAGTCCCTTGATCTGGGGTGAAATGCCATATCCTGATGATTTTCTCCCCATTTTGACTCCAAGTTAAAGCTTCAGAATCAGTTTATGTTGAAATCATTCATTCTTCAAGAGAAAGCTCACAGTAATTTGATGCCAGAGCCCTCATTAGCGGGTGCTACCTAAACCCCTGAGAACGGCACAATATGTCACATTCCAAAAAAAAAAAAAAAAAGTTACTGGAAATCTGCAAAATAAATGTGAACATCAAATGCATTGGAATTAAAGACTGCCATATCAAACTGTAAGTCAATAATCAATAATACATAGAATGCAAGTAAGTGTTGGGTTATGTCCCATGTATTTTAATATTTTAATGTTTTATGTTGCCTATGTCTTTCTCTACCTACGAAAATGAATTCGACTGACCAAGGCTATGAAACCCACCTGGGAGAACATATAGCTTCATTAGAATTGCAGTGTAATAAGGTTGCAACAGTTCTCTGCTGACTCTGAGCAAAAAAGCCCTGTGCATTATGTGTATAGAGCTGAGGGGTTAGAATAAATGAGTCATCCAAGAGCAGGAGGTAAAGCGTCCCCTAACTCCTGCCTCATTAGATGAACTGTTACTCATGGAAAGTAAAGGCAATTGATTTTCTCTCAAACCGTAATGAAACGGACACACCTGTGAGTGCATAGATGTGTGGTTGCCATGTCCTGTTTTAAAGTTTAAGAATGCTCATCTTAAAGAAGCATTCTCTCTTTTTGGGATTGAACTATTCCATATTCTCTACACTGCAACATCATAGTGCAATATTTTAGTATATGACATGGAATAATATTATTCCCATCGTTAATTACACTGGCATTTTACTGTCACACACTGTAATGAGTTGGATACACTGTGGCCTTTGTGCAGATAAATTTAAGAATGTAGTGTCAGTCATATCCATGTCAATCCATCAATGATTCTCAACTGTCAGCCCACTAATGAAATATACTGACAGCTTAAATGAATTTAAATGCTTTCCATTACTTTGTCACTGTCATGAGGTTTTAGGCCCGAAATGAGAGCCATGATAATTTATTTAGGATGCACTAACTGGAGTTCAAGCCATTTAAATTAAATTTATTGTATTAATGTATAGAAGCTTTTACATGTTTGAATTTTAGGTCATTAAATTATTTACATCTTGTAACGATACAAATATCTTATATTTGTTAAATATTCCTCTAAATCCTCCATTGGGGTCACGGGGGGGGGGGGTCCTATGCTCTACAATGTTTTATGTGCTGGGCAAATACACACACACACACACTCACACAGACACACTCTAAATACGAGCAATTTAGAACAGTCAAATTAAATTGAATCCATGTTTTTGTACTGTGGGAGGAACCTGAACAACTCAGAGGAAACCCACATGGACACGGGGAAAACATGGAGACTCCCAGAACTGGATTCGAACCTGGACCCCCAGTGCTGAAAGGTAGACATGCTAACCACTACTCCACGGGCTTATATAAAAAACATAACTTTGCGACTTAATTGTGATTGTGATGTAATTTTCTATCATTTATAATATTAATCTTAGCCCTCAAATAAAAACATTGGCACCTTATTCTAATGATGTCATTTTATTATTAATATTTTTTAAATAAACAATTTAATACATTACTTTGTTCATGTTTTTGTTTCTCTAACTCTCACTTGCTGTCTGATATTATGTCTTTCTCTCTGTTTCTGTTTCTCTATATCTTAGGATTGGTGATGGGGCCCAGGCCGTTAGTCCAGCTTGTGCTGGCTGTTCTGGTGCTCATTATCAGTGTGTGGAGTCTAAACCCGGATGACCCAAATGTCTGCAGTCACTGGGAGAGGTACGAAGTGGAGCCTCTCTCACTTTCTGTTTTTTTTATTTTGTTTTTTATTTTTCCCCCCATCCGCTTGCTGTCTCATCTTTCATTAGTATGGAGTGTAGACGAAGCATTCCTCCACTTGCCTAACTGCACGATCTCCTCACACATCTCGTTGATTTAAAACATAAAAGAATTGGTTATAACGTTTACTGTATTACTGCAGTGTTGTGTGTGTGGTCCAGTAGTGTGTGCATGCGTGCATTTGATATGAATGTAGACGGAAATGAATTAGATCTGTGGTTTTGGAGTTAGTGAATTTATTCTTACGTGCATTGGTAGCATGACTGGGAGAGGGATAAATATAGCATACTCTGTCATGCTGAGATGTAAATGATTTCAATATTACTTGGGGCAGAGGTGTTCATCTGACTACAAAGCTCTCTCTCTGAGTCTGAAATAACAAGAATATTGTTGGGTTTTCAACCGTAACCACCTTTACCCAGCATGCAACCTTATTAAGAGAGCTTCCGCAGTACTATACCTGAAAAAGCAATGTTACCGCAATTGCAATTTGATGGAAAGTGAAATTATTGAACTTTAAAAGCGCTGTTGAAGAAAAATATAGTGTGTACAGTAAAAGAACCTGCACTGGCTGTGATTTAAAAAAAACAAAAAATGTTTGGTGGCTTTTACTTTATGATCTAAATATGGTACCATGCTCATTTATATGTTGTTAATGTAAATATTGTTTGTAAATAATGTAAATAATGGAAAAAAATAAGGCATGGAGTCAATGGTGGCAGAAAAAGGGCAGCTATTCCAATAACAGCTTTGGTGTGAGTTGTTTTGGCAGACTGGTGAAACACAAGGCCATGCTATAGGGAAATATACAATTTATAACCCAGTGGGGGGGGGGGGTCCAATGCTCATCCAGGGGCCAATCCGTTGCTGGGCACACATTCACTCACACAGACACACACATTATATAGAGGGAATTTAGAGCGAGTATTTCACCTTAAATTCATAAAACGACATGTGAAATGACACTAGAGACCCCAGAGAAAACCCACGTGGACATGGGGAGAACATGATAACTCCATCAGTTTGTTTTAGCAGACTGGCAAAACACATGCACATGCTTTAGGGCAATATAAAATTTCTGACCCTGTAAAGCCCTAGAATATCATTTGATTGGTTCAGAGAACATCAAAGGGCAATTCAATGGCAAACAATTTCATCCTGAACCTATAAGCAGATCGATTCTATTTCCATTGATCAGCTTTGCATACACTGACAACTTTACAGAAGTGTACATCCAGAACCTCAGATAATTACGCTGATGAACTGAACTGGCCATTACATTCAAGGTAGGATGGTCAGTAATGGCGTAATGTCCTCTCAGCATCACTGCAGCATAAACAGAAAGCTGGTACTGGATGGTATGTGAAATGTGTTTTCGGGAACCCAGGTTTGTTATCAGAGCAGGCATCAATCTTATACAACAGACTCCAGGGGTTAACAATAAAACCAGAATATAAAACAGTTGGGTTCTCCATGCCCATTCAGGGGAGAACGTTTCGGGCACTGGGCAGATAGACCCAGAACAGGGCGCCAATCCATCGCTGGGCACACACACACTCACTCACACATACACACTGAAATTTGGAGAACTCAATTGACTTGATCCATGTTTTTGGACTGTGGGAGGAAACCGGAGAACCCAGAGGAAACCCACACGGACACTGGGAGAACATGAAAGCGCTGAGAGGCGAACGTGCTAATCACTAAGCCACCATGCCACCCTATCCTGAAGAGTAATAGTAAAAATATCTATTCTATCATTTTAAGCTGCTTATCCTTCTAATGTTTGAGAGGGTTAAGGGTCTATTGCACTGCTCATTGGGGTGGTGCATGCTCGTCGGTCCGTTGCAGACTGCAAATTTGATCAATACCCAATAACTGTACAACTGTGTAAGCTGCAAGCCAAATAATTCAAAACCATCGACTTTACTCTCTGCATTACTTAATTGTGCAGTTGGGGCAGTCGTAAGCTTGTGGTTAAGGAACAAGCCTTGTGACCTAAAGGACCCAATATATTTTGAGGGGGTGGGTTTTTTAATGTCATTTCTGCTGTGACATTGCTGCAGTGAGGGGGGTTTGACTGGTTCTGTAAATAATGTGTATATTTAAATATCATGTTAATGGCTAAAGGATTTGACATGAGAACAAAATATTTGGGAGTTGTCATACATCACCCAGGTTCAAGAGTTTCTGCAGATTTCTTGCGATGTCTGACCGCATCGACATCTGCGACAGCTGACAGGACGGACGTAAAGGACAGTGTTTGAGGAGTGTTGATTTGGTGATGCCTGCCAGCCCATAGAGATCACTTACAATCAGTAAATGCTTAGGACAGTATTGATCTTTTAAAGTTGAAGCATTCCTTCGGGAGAAAGATGAGGACAGAGACAAAAAATGTATGTGCATGTGTGAGTAAAGATGCATTGCTAAAAAATGAAACAGGCCCTCGATTGATCAATGCACTTTCCCCTAATCAATCTTCCTGAGCATATTGCCGGAATAATTATGAGTTGTGCAAGGGAGTGTCAGTTATGAAAAATAATCTGGAATTATTTCCTCCACAGAATGGTCGAGGGATGAGAGCGGGGATATATATTGCTTTACAGCGGGAGGATATTTTAGGGATTTTTAGTGGCATTTTTTTGGCCGCAATTTTAATGACAAATTGTTCATAAAAGGTAAACATTTATCATGGTTCTCAAGTTGTGTTTGGAATCGAGATGTAAGGTTCCTTTTGAATTTCATCTCAGAAAAACAATTGGTAAAACAAAGGGCATTTCTATTTGAATAAATAATGTATCTGTTCAGAAACACTTCGAAAATCCAATACTTCGAATTTTCACATGGTACCCGAGCCAGTTCTTGCTTTTAAAAGAATCCAAGATGTTTTATTGTGGGGTTTAAATTTTCAAATCAATTTGTTGGTTTGTCACCAGCGCTCTTTTAATGCTCTCTGACAGAAACCCTGTGAAGGCAAGATTAATGAAATCGATCAATGGGTATTTGACTTTCTCACCTGTTCTTTCTCATCAGCTATGCAGTGACTGTGCAGGAGTCCTACGCACACCCATTCGACCAAATCTACTACACCAGATGCACAGACATTCTCAACTGGTTCAAGTGTACGAGACACAGGTACGCCTGCGAGGTCTTGTCATTGGTCCTCATCTGTCCTGTTAAAAACTGGCAGAAACTGGTTGCTGAGTGTGCCTCTGTTTAAAAGCTTCGTACTAATGTAACTGACAGTGATTACAGCCGTCAGAGCTGAGATGGAAATGGTCCTTTGACTGTCCTCTGCATCAGTTTTAATGGCCACATTAAAGACTTTATTGTTGATGTTCATGGAAAAAAAGTGCTGTTCACTGTGAGTCACTGCCACATAATATTCCCTTAAAAAGATGTCCTTCACAAGCGGCAACTTTCCTTTAATTCACTTTAATTAAGTTTGTTTATCTCTACCTATTGCGTTTACTGGTTCAGCTTAAGATACACCTAATAAGAGCGGATGGTGGAAATCAGTTGCAGGATGCTGTTTGTGCTTCTGCCCCTTAACTCTTTACAGATAAATAACCTTTCTTATTCCTCCCTCCCTCCCGCACTGTACAATCACTTAAGGATCAGCTATAAAACAGCATACCGGCGGGGGGTGCGCACCATGTATCGCCGTCGCTCCCAGTGCTGCCCTGGTTACTTTGAGAGTGGAGACTTGTGTGTTCGTAAGTATCTCCTCCTATTTTTCACAATTTCCAATTTACATTAATTAGATGACTAAGAATGTTTCTAATGTTCTAATTTGGTTCCACTAGACAAGTTTAAATTTGGAATCTGATATCCTCAGTATTACATCAACCTTCTTAAATGACACTTTTTAATTCTTTTAGAACAGCATACTAATTANACCCAGGACAGGGCCCCAATCTATCGCTGGGCACACACTCACTCACAAAGACACACTCTATATGGGGCAATTTTTGGAGAGCTCAGTTGACTTGATCCATGTTGGGAGGAAACCGGAGAACCCAAAGGAAACCCACGCGGATACGGGGAGAACATGGAAACTCCACCCAGATGGGGATTCGAACCAGGAATCCCTAGTGCTGAGAGGAGAACATGCTAAACACTAAGCCACCGTGCTCGCACATATTACATTCATTCATTCATTATCTCCCGCTTTATTCTCTATTAGGGTCGCCGTGGGGTTCCCCATGCCCATCCAGGGGAGAACGCTTCAGGCGCTGGGCAGATAGACCCAGGACAGGGCGCCAATCCATCGCTGGGCACACACTTACTCACACAGACAAACTCTATATGGGGCAATTTGGAGAACTCAATTGTCTTGATCCATGTTTTTGGACTGTGGGAGGAAACCGGAGAACCTGGAGGAAACCCACGCGGACACGGGGAGAACATGGGAACTCCACCCAGATGGGGATTCGAACCGAGAATCCCTAGAGCTGAGAGGCGAGCGTGCTAACCACTAAGCCACTGGCCGCCCCCCACATATTACATATTATTTAATTTTTAATCAGTCACACACATGTTACATATTATTCGTTATAAATTTCCCAGTATTTATAAGTATGGTACAAGCACCAAATTCAAGTTTAGAGAAGACAAATTACATGATCAGAGAAAATAGTTTGGTTTTCCATGGGGACCTTTATTACAGTGAAGGTAATAAATCACAGGTTCCTGGTAAGGTCAGGCAAATCAAAGTTTCCTGTTGTTATTACAGTGTACATAGTGTCCAAATTCACATGTATTATAATAACACTCTAGGCATTTTTATTTTTAATGGCAGCAGAACTGTTCCTCTTCTCTTCATGCCAGAGTAATTCCCTCTCAGGCCTTTAATTCATCGACTTTGTCGTTTAGAAATGTACCCCATGCTCACGTTCATCTCGAACCCATTTGTCTAACACTACAAGTAAATATGATTTGCCTGACTCGTCTTCTACTGGACTACTTCATCTCGAGTGTATTCATTTGATTTCACACCCCATCTGACATTGCTGATTTAAAATAGAGCACGTTACCTTCATCTCATTTACTTTTACATGTTGTTGTTGTTGCACTGGCGGTAAATGGAGAGAATGAATAGTAACACCTTACATAAATCCAGCATTCATATTGCTTTATTAGCACATACACAAAGAATTTCATCAGATGTTTATAACCACACTGTTAGGAATGTGCCATTAGGCTTTATAAAACAAAGTGACATAATGCATTAGTTTATTGTAAAGAACAGTGTCATTCATTCATTCATTCATTATCTCCCGCTTTATCCTCTATTAGGGTCGCGGTGGGGTTCCCCATGCCCATCCAGGGGAGAACGTCTCGGACGCTGGGCAGATAGACCCAGGACAGGGCGCCAATCCATCGCTGGGCACACACTCACTCACACAGACACACTCTATAGGGGGCAATTTTGAGAATTCAATTAACTTGATCCATGTTTTTGGACTGTGGGAGGAAACTGGAGAACCTGGAGGAAACCCACGCAGACACGGGGAGAACATGGAAACTCCACCCAGATGGGGATTCGAACCAGGAATCCCTAGCGCTGAGAGGCAAACGTGCTAAACACTAAGCCACCGTGCCGCTCGAACAGTGTCATAAAGTTTTTAAATATATCCTCCCCTGAAAATGACTTTATAAGTGCTTGTAACTGTTTATGAATGCTTATAAGCGCTCTTTATAGGCATTAGGTAAAGTGCTATTATTTATTATTTGTATGAAGGAAATGTATTTTTAAGTACATAATGACATGACAATAAATGATTATAAGTGCTCATTACATCATTTGGTTTAAAGTAAGAATGTCAAAAAAAAAATCCAAAGAATCCAAAGTTAAGTTTATAAAGCATTATGTCACTTCGTGATTTGAAGCTTAGTGTAATTTAGTTATAACATTTTGGCAGTGATTATGAACATCCATGTACATTAACAGAGGCTAATAACAAATGGTATAAAGCATTATAAATGTTATAAAGCTTTAGAAATGTGTTAATAAAGCATTAGACATAACGGATTAACGTAAAGTGTTACACAACAAATTCCTAAACGTTTTCTGAATCAAGATTTAGTCATGCACTTGTCCATGTCATTGGGACAAAATCTACATTTCTCACACATCATGCTTTTTTTTCCCTTTGCATTTGTAATCATGTATTTGTCTTCATGCTCCTGTCACATACAGGTCAGACTTATTTTTCTCCTAATTCACTTTAATCATGAGTGAGTGGATCCTATCAGTCAGCCAAGACCTCCGAGGACATGGTTCAGCAATTGTTTGACAAATCTCCTAGTGAAAGGACCTCAGCTAGCACTATGTCAAGGTGATGAAGTAAATGACAATCTCACTGAACTCCAGGGAACAGGATAAGAATCAACACACGTAGCATAACAAATAATGGGATCTGATGCATGCACAGCTAGCTATTCAACATTATTAACCCTGATGGAAATCTGTTTAGTATGCACTCACGATTGTGCTTTCCCGCTCTTGTGAGACTAACCTGTGCTGACTGTAGTGCTGCAAGTCTTCCACATATAACGTCTCAATGAAATACACAGAGGGAGTGCCTATTGTCTGTGGTCATAATGCACTGTGATAGACTCTGTGTCTGCTCACTGGTCTGTAAAGGAACAAGAATTTTCCTGTTCTGTTGTTCATCGCACCTGCGTCATGTGGAATCTTTGCCTGGATGTAGTGAAAAAGGATCGATATGTTTCAAATGTATCATTGTATTTTTTTGACTTAGGCATTAAACAATTTAGGAATTTCAAGGGTTAAGGATTTAATTTCATCCTGTTGGTCTTAAAATATTTGCCTCAATGAAAGATAATATAACCCGCAGCAGTCTGATCTGGGATTTGGATTGGAGTGGTATGGTGGCACAGCGGTTGCAGGGAGATCCTGGGTTTGATTCAGACGAAGGTCAAGTACAGGTCTTTTCTGTGGGACGTCTGCCCTTCTTGTACCTTTATGGATTTTCTTTTGGGGTTTTCAGTTTCCTCCCTAATTCCAAAGACAGGTTTATTGGAGAGATTAAATTGCCCTAGCTACTGGGTGTGTATGTATCAGTGCAACTTTGATAGTGGTTTCAAGATAAAGTGCATATTGGGTTTATTAGCACTGCACATGGCACAATGTCTCCTTATGCTCATTTAAAGCCCACTTTGATAATTATATAGTCTGCTTCTTTTACAAGAAATTTTTGTTTAACTATGAGAAAAATCAAGGAAGCATATCGGACTGCCTTCACAGCAGCTTTAAAGCGGAGTTTCGGTTGTAGTTACATTTCATCTAGATAGAAAAGTGAGCCACCGACTGCCATGCTGATTACAAGCCAATGGAGAAAGTTTCTCACAATCACATTAATTCTTCAATTGATTTTCTTTTCTTTTGTGCTCCATCAAAGAGAATTTCATTCATTTTGATGAAATGAATACAGAAAACCAACAGTTGTTGTTCCACTGTCATTACGGTGAGAGCAGACATGTCACCTTTTGTTGTTTGATTTGGAAGCCCTCAATTATTTAGATGGACTGTAAAGAATAAACTAGAAGTGATCCACCCTATCATCAGACTATTTCACGACTTTTAACACAAAGTTATGGTTCAATTGCTTTTTGTTCGAAAAGGAAGAAAATTATCTAATAATCTCTCCCCAATATATCTGCTGAAGAAACAGGGTCTGGCTATGTCTGTTGCCTGAAGGCTAAACCCAACTAACAGACATGGGATTAGCTGCAGCTGGACTAATAGCCTGTTTGGACATTGGTTTTTGAGTTTAAGTGGATATTGTCTGTGAAGAACTTAAATGGCCTTGTAATGTTCTTATTTGGATGTTTGATTATTGGGATGTTCTTTTAATTTAACAACCTGAAATGCGGGGAGGCACTGTGGCTTAGTGGTTAGCATGTTCTCCTCTCAGCACTGGAGATTCTCAGTTCAAATCCCAATCTGGGTGGAGTTTCCATGTTCTCCGTGTCAGTGTGGGTTTCCTCAGGGTTCTCCGGTTTCCTTCCACAGTCCAAAAACATGGATCAAGGTCAATTGAATTCTCCAAATTGCCCCATATAGAGTGTGTTTGTGTGTGTGTGTCTGTGTGAGTGAGTGTTTGCCCAAATTGGCACCCTGTTCCGGGTGTATCTGCCCAGCGCCCAAAACCTTCTCCCCTGAATGGGCCCCCCCTCGACCTTAGTATAGGATAAAGCAGAAGATAATGTATGGATGAATGGATGGAACCTGAAATACAGTCTTTGAGCTTAAAAACACAGTTTGATTAGTTTTGTGTTATGTAGTGATTGTGAGTGGATCCTATGAAAAGCAGATCCAACAGAACCATCATCGTGGATTTGTTACCAAATCAAGCAAACCCCNGGGGGGGTCCCCATGCCCATCCAGTGGAGAATGTTTCGGGCGCTGGGCAGATACACCCAGGACAGGGCCCCAATCTAACGCTGGGCACACACTCACTCACAAAGACACACTCTATATGGGGCAATTTTTGGAGAACTCAGTTGACTTGATCCATGTTTTTGGACTTTGGGAGGAAACCGGAGAACCCAGAGGAAACCCACGCGGATACGGGGAGAACATGGAAACTCCACCCAGATGGGGATTCGAACCAGGAATCCCTAGTGCTGAAAGGAGAACATGCTAAACACTAAGCCACCGTGCTCGCACATATTACATTCATTCATTCATTATCTCCCGCTTTATTCTCTATTAGGGTCGCCGTGGGGTTCCCCATGCCCATCCAGGGGAGAACGCTTCGGGCGCTGGGCAGATACACCGAGGACAGGGCCCCAATCTAACGCTGGGCACACACTCACTCACACAGACATACTCTATATGGGGCAATTTGGAGAACTCAATTGACTTGATCCATGTTTTTGGACTGTGGGAGGAAACCGGAGAACCCGGAGGAAACCCACGCAGACACGGGGAGAACATGGGAACTCCACCCAGATGGGGATTCGAACCGAGAATCCCTAGTGCTGAGAGGAGAACATGTTAATCACTAAGCCACCGTGCCGCCCCCACATATTACATATTATTTAATTTTTAATCAGTCACGCACATGTTACATATTATTCGTTATAAATTTCCCAGTATTTATAAGTATAGTACAAGCACCAAATTCAAGTTTAGAGAAGACAAATGACATGATCAGAGAAAATAGTTTGGTTTTCCATGGGGACCTTTATTACGGTGAAGATAATAAATCACAGGTTCCTGGTAAGGTCAGGCAAATCAAAGTTTCCTGTTGTTATTACAGTGTACATAGTGTCCAAATTCACATGTATTATAATAACACTCTAGGCATTTGTATTTTTAATGGCAGCAGAACTGTTCCTCTTCTCTTCATGCCAGAGTAATTCCCTCTCAAGCCTTTAATTCATCGACTTTGTCGTTCAGAAATGTGCCCCATGCTCACGTTCATCTCGAACCTATTTGTCTTACACTACAAGTAAATATGATTTGCCTGACTCGTCTTCTACTGGACTACTTCATCTCAAGTGTATTCATTTGATTTCACACCCCATCTGACATTGCTGATTTAAAATAGAGCACGTTACCTTCATCTCATTTACTTTTACATGTTGTTGTTGTTGCACTGGCGGTAAATGGAGAGAATGAATAGTAACACTTTACATAAATCCAGCATTCATATTGCTTTATTAGCACATACACAAAGAATTTCATCAGATGTTTATAACCACACTGTTAGGAATGTGCCATTAGGCTTTATAAAACAAAGTGACATAATGCATTAGTTTATTGTAAAGAACAGTGTCATAAAGTTTTTAAATATATCCTCCCCTGAAAATGACTTTATAAGTGCTTGTAACTGTTTATGAATGCTTATAAGCGCTCTTTATAGGCGTTAGGTAAAGTGCTATTATTTATTATTTGTATGAAGGAAATGTATTTTTAAGTACATAATGACATGACAATAAATGATTATAAGTGCTCATTACATCATTTGGTTTAAAGTAAGAATGTCAAAAAAATTCAAAGAATCCAAAGTTAAGTTTATAAAGCATTATGTCACTTTGTGATTTGAAGCTTTGTGTAATTTAGTTATAACATTTTGGCAGTGATTATGAACATCCATGTACATTAACAGAGGCTAATAACAAATGGTATAAAGCATTATAAATGTTATAAAGCTTTAGAAATGTGTTAACAAAGCATTAGACATAACGGATTAACGTAAAGTGTTACACAACAAATTCCTAAACGTTTTCTGAATCAAGATTTAGTCATGCACTTGTCCATGTCATTGGGACAAAATCTACATTTCTCACACATCATGCTTTTTTTTTCCTTTGCATTTGTAATCATGTATTTGTCTTCATGCTCCTGTCACATACAGGTCAGACTTATTTTTCTCCTAATTCACTTTAATCATGAGTGAGTGGATCCTATCAGTCAGCCAAGACCTCCGAGGACATGGTTCAGCAATTGTTTGACAAATCTCCTAGTGAAAGGACCTCAGCTAGCACTATGTCAAGGTGATGAAGTAAATGACAATCTCACTGAACTCCAGGGAACAGGATAAGAATCAACACACGTAGCATAACAAATAATGGGATCTGATGCATGCACAGCTAGCTATTCAACATTATTAACCCTGATGGAAATCTGTTTAGTATGCACTCACGATTGTGCTTTCCCGCTCTTGTGAGACTAACCTGTGCTGACTGTAGTGCTGCAAGTCTTCCACATATAACGTCTCAATGAAATACACAGAGGGAGTGCCTATTGTCTGTGGTCATAATGCACTGTGATAGACTCTGTGTCTGCTCACTGGTCTGTAAAGGAACATGGATTTTCCTGTTCTGTTGTTCATCGCACCTGCGTCATGTGGAATCTTTGCCTGGATGTAGTGAAAAAGGATCGATATGTTTCAAATGTATCATTGTATTTTTTTTGACTTAGGCATTAAACAATTTAGGAATTTCAAGGGTTAAGGATTTCATTTCATCCTGTTGGTCTTAAAACATTTGCCTCAATGAAAGATGATATAACCCGCAGCAGTCTGATCTGAGATTTGGATTGGAGTGGTATGGTGGCACAGCGGTTGCAGGGAGATCCTGGGTTTGATTCAGACGAAGGTCAAGTACAGGTCTTTTCTGTGGGACGTCTGCCCTTCTTGTACCTTTTTGGATTTTCTTTTGGGGTTTTCAGTTTCCTCCCTAATTCCAAAGACAGGTTTATTGGAGAGATTAAATTGCCCTAGCTACTGGGTGTGTATGTATCAGTGCAACTTTGATAGTGGTTTCAAGATAAAGTGCATATTGGGTTTATTAGCACTGCACATGGCACAATGTCTCCTTATGCTCATTTAAAGCCCACTTTGATAATTATATAGTCTGCTTCTTTTACAATAAATTTTTGTTTAACTATGAGAAAAATCAAGGAAGCATATCGGACTGCCTTCACAGCAGCTTTAAAGCGGAGTTTCGGTTGTAGTTACATTTCATCTAGATAGAAAAGTGAGCCACCGACTGCCATGCTGATTACAAGCCAATGGAGAAAGTTTCTCACAATCACATTAATTCTTCAATTGATTTTCTTTTCTTTTGTGCTCCATCAAAGAGAATTTCATTCATTTTGATGAAATGAATACAGAAAACCAACAGTTGTTGTTCCACTGTCATTACGGTGAGAGCAGACATGTCACCTTTTGTTGTTTGATTTGGAAGCCCTCAATTATTTAGATGGACTGTAAAGAATAAACTAGAAGTGATCCACCCTATCATCAGACTATTTCACGACTTTCAACACAAAGTTATGGTTCAATTGCTTTTTGTTCGAAAAGGAAGAAAATTATCTAATAATCTCTCCCCAATATATCTGCTGGAGAAACAGGGTCTGGCTATGTCTGTTGCCTGAAGGCTAAACCCAACTAACAGACATGGGATTAGCTGCAGCTGGACTAATAGCCTGTTTGGACATTGGTTTTTGAGTTTAAGTGGATATTGTCTGTGAAGAACTTAAATGGCCTTGAAATGTTCTTATTTGGATGTTTGATTATTGGGATGTTCTTTTAATTTAACAACCTGAAATGCGGGGAGGCACTGTGGCTTAGTGGTAAGCAGGTTCTCCTCTCAGCACTGGAGATTCTCAGTTCAAATCCCAATCTGGGTGGAGTTTCCATGTTCTCCATGTCAGTGTGGGTTTCCTCAGGGTTCTCCGGTTTCCTTCCACAGTCCAAAAACATGGATCAAGGTCAATTGAATTCTCCAAATTGCCCCATATAGAGTGTGTTTGTGTGTGTGTGTCTGTGTGAGTGAGTGTTTGCCCAAATTGGCACCCTGTTTCGGGTGTATCTGCCCAGCGCCCAAAACCTTCTCCCCTGAATGGGCCCCCCCTCGACCTTAGTATAGGATAAAGCAGAAGATAATGTATGGATGAATGGATGGAACCTGAAATACAGTCTTTGAGCTTAAAAACACAGTTTGATTAGTTTTGTGTTATGTAGTGATTGTGAGTGGATCCTATGAAAAGCAGATCCAACAGAACCATCATCGTGGATTTGTTACCAAATCAAGCAAACCCC
>JAFMOD010001616.1:298261-310445 GCA_019802435.1 Corydoras maculifer
AGAACGTCTCGGGCGCTGGGCAGATAGACCCAGGACAGGGCGCCAATCCATCGCTGGGCACACACTCACTCACACAGACACACTCTATATGGGGCAATTTTGAGAATTCAATTGACTTGATCCATGTTTTTGGACTGTGGGAGGAAACCGGAGAACCCGGAGGAAACCCACGCAGACACGGGGAGAACATGGAAACTCCACCCAGATGGGGATTCGAACCAGGAATCCCTAGCGCTGAGAGGCAAACGTGCTAACCACTAAGCCACCGTGCCGCCCTAGTTGTAATATATAATAATATAAAAAATGTAATATCTTTTACAACAGAATACAAGTTTTCTGAAGTTTCCAATCAGAGTGTTGCATGGAGCACGTCATCACAAACACAATTAATTGTTCTTCCACAAAATGCAATATTTTGATACAAATGTTTGAACCTAAATGGCAGGTTTATTACTGCTTGGTTAATCCAGGATGAATTATTTGGCAGTGACAAGATGAGTGTTTCTGCCTGTAAAGCATTAAAGTTAAGCAATGCTGTCCTTTGGGTGTTTGGGATTCTTGCTCTCCATCCGTCCTCGTACTTGGTGCATGTCCTGTGCTAAAGCCTCGGTCCAGCCTGATTGAGCGATAATCCATAGCCAAGCGTGCCAGTCCTAAACTGTCTACAGCAACCAGCTGATTGGTGTGCCAACTGCATAAGTGCACATGGCACACACACACACACACACACACACACACACATTTTTTTTTATTAAAAACTGAAAATAAATTAATTGCATTTAAATTGCCTGCATTACATCATGTATTCAGTTTCATAGATATTATTATTACATTATATATAATATATAATATTACATTATTATATTATATTTTAAGCTATCTATTTAAAATTTTCGTTCTTTATCTTTTTTTTATGTTGTTTGTGTAACTTCAAGTATTGGTCCTACTTCATTTGGCAGTGTGTGCTCCAGCCCTGAAGGTGTTGACATTTAAGATTTGTGTCATACTTTGGTCTCTTGTGCATGCGACAGAACTTGAAATATTGACTCTGGGGATATACAGCCAGAATCCTGAGACGAAACAGGGGAGCAGTGTTGAACATTTTCGTTACTTTGTGCTATTTATTACTCTTGATCTTTTTTAGCAGCTATTTCTTATAATGGTTTGTTGAAAAGGAGCTGAATGTAATCTGGGGAGGAGTCTTTCATTAGCTCTGTTTTTATGGTTGTTAGAGATGAGGGTTTTTTTTCCTCGAAAACAACACATTTCATTCTGAACATTTACCAAGCTCATTAATGTTGTAGGCAAATCTTTAAACTAAGAAAAGCATGAATAATATTCAGAGATAAAAGGAATATATCATATTCTGTTTTTTCCCCTCTGCCGTTTCATTATAAGAGACCCCTATTGGCAGAACCTCACACTTTCCATAAATTGAAAGAGAGTCACCGCTGATTCCAATCAAACCGGACTGTTGCGTAGGCTTCAGGGTCTAACTGCTTCATGCCTCAAATATGAGCATGTCTGTTTGAGTCCTGCAGGCCGAGTGACCTTCAATATCCACACATCACTCATGCCAATTTGAATGCCCATCCCCCGTTCAGTCTTCTATAACAGTATGTCCTGTGCAGCCCCAAAAATGAAAAAATAAAAAATAAATACAACACGGGGGGGAAAAATCTGTCGCCATGGCAAAGCCTTCATGTAGGTCATTTTATGACCAGCTTGATACTGAAACTCCGACTGAAGGCAGGGGCCAAGAATACTAATGTGCTGGACCAATCAATTGGCAGCCATGTTTCTCAATAGGAGTGATCAGAAAGCTCCATGCTAGGTAAATTGTGCTGGAGCCAAGGCAAGAACTGCATTAGCGATTGGGCAGAATGCAGCCTGATCAAATTTGGAGAGATTTACAGCTTGTTTCTCAGCAGCCGCCACAGCTTAGCTTAGCTTTTTGCTCATGTGGTGAGAAAGACTCACACGGTAAACCGAGGACATGTAAGAGGTTTAAAATCTTCTGTAGGTTTATAATTAAAGTGCCAATAAAAGTAGTGATGTCAGAAGGGGTCACACAGTGATGAGAGCCAGACTTGGCCATGAGCCATCTCGGACATTTATCCAGCAAATGGGAGTAATGGAGGTTTAAGAACTATTGCTTTCCCAAGGTATGAGCCAAAGTCAGTACAAGGTGTTGGACAATGTTTAAACCATCTAATCTTTTTCATCCACCTTTTTTTTTTCTTTAAAGGTAGAGCCATATATCTGGTTTTTATTCATATGTGTCCTCCAATGTCAAGCACATTCTACTTATTGCAGTTATTGAATATTTGACAATAAACCTCCTTTCTTTCTTTGTCTTCCTGATAGCTTTGTGTACCGAGGAGTGTGCCCATGGCCGCTGTGTGTCTCCTGATACATGTCAGTGCGAGCCAGGTTGGGGAGGACTGGACTGCTCCAGTGGTGAGTTCACTCTCTCATTAACTCTGAGAGCACAGTTCACTTCATTAAGGCCCGCTCTCTCGCAGTATAATGTCTGGTCCCTCTCCAGAGACTTCAGTCGGCTTGCTCGAGCTCTCAATCTATTACTGCAAAAACAGTGCAGAAGGAAAGCTCTCCACAATCACATTTATGCCATGATGGTATTCAACTCTCACACTACTGTATAATCTGGAAGATCTAAAGCCCAGAGACCATAAACAGCAGGGATCATTCCGAAATTAAAGCACTGACTCAAATAAAGAATCATCTTTGAGTTAAAACACTTAAAAGTCAAAAAGAGATTATTGCAAAGCTCCGAGAAGGAATCATACATATTTAAATAGGAAATAACACAAACTTAAGTTATCGTTTGTGACTTACGTTTTTTTTAGATATTATTTGAAGTATCCAAGCATGCCTATGCTTAAAATGAATGTATGTATCTTATCTATAGAATATTAATGGCGTCTCCATGACGATATAACCAGCACACTCCAGCATTAGGTTTGTGGCGATTCTAAGCCTACATTATGATGGAGAGGTTGATTGAACAGAATATTTACAGCTTGAGAGTGGGTGTTATTGATCACATTTCTATTAGTTGGCTGTGAAAAACAAGAAGAAACTACACATAATAAAAATATTTAAATAAGCAGGAAAATCAGTCCACACTTCAAACACTCGAAATAACCAAACCTGCATGTTCTCTGTTCTGACTTTACCATGGTTACTGTAAATCACAGTACCTCCTGGGACACCTTGCTCATTCACTTTGCGATTTACTAAATATTGGATCGTCAAGTAATCCAAGAGTAAGAAATAAGATTGAAAACTACTTTAGAAAACCAGAAAAATGGCTTTTAATATCGATGTAAAGAGTAGAAGATGGTAGGAAAAGAAACAAACTGTTCTTGCTCAGGGTCAGGCCCAAGATCACCAACTTTGCTGACCTCAGCGGGTTCCTCCATGAATTAAGGTGGGATAAACAACATTGTCGTTTCCGCACACAGCAAATCCTGTTTGTTGCACGAGGGCTGTCTGCCGTTCCTGACATCAGGAATGTCGATGCCTCGATTTATGACCTGTGTTTTCATCCAGTTTGTTACATTTTATTGCCAAACCATTTGGCTTTGTTGTGGTTCATTTGCCATTTTCACTACACATATTTACTAATGAATCATGGGTGCTGGAAGCACTGGTTCCTAAGAGGTTTAAGGATCTATTGGCCATTTTCATTAACAAAAGAGCCATTTCATAATTAGTAGCAGCCTGTAAATCAGCTGCTGACTCGGTAGCACAAGTCTGAGAACATGGATGCCATTAATGACCCATACTGGCTTTATATGCCCGCTTCCTCTTTGCCTTCTGAAAAGGTGCTCTCCAAATAGGACTGCGAAGGAAAGGTGGGTGACCCTCGGGACCACGAGGATTTCTTTCGGCGGAGTGTCTCGCTGCAGGTGCTGACTTTATATGCTGTATTTAAAACAGACCTGGTGATTGAGACCTAAGCATTATTCATAACCGCTATTTCCATGCCAGGCGTAGGGCCAGTCCTTTTCATTTATGAGCTTTCATCTGCAGGAATGAGGAATGAGTGCCAATTTTGAAATTAAATCTGCCCTCTTTTTCCCATGCACATAAATGGTGCATCATGTTTTTTTTGTCATTCTCTTTAAATGTTTTCTTATTATTATTTTTCTCGTTCTGTTCCATGCACTTTTTTTTAAGTAATAGGGAGCTTAACAGATCCAAAGGTTAAGTGGATTTTATCATCACTCCAGAGTCCGTGCTGCCTCACAACAAGTAGCTGCAATGCCATCGTGCGTTTCCAGAGTAATATAAAAGCCTTTCAGGTGTTATTTAGAAATCAACCTGGAGCATTAGTTCCATTTTTTATGTTATTGGGATAATGTGCAGCAAGCATGTGAGACAGTAAGCATTGTGTGTAGGGGAAGCAGATCAGCTGTATGCTGCACCAGACCCCTGAGCTGCTGTGTTGGTGATTTGGACCCACATCAAAGTTGATGAGCAGTGTTATTGAAGCGGTGCTCATTAGGATCTTTGAATTTGGGTCATCATTGTGAAAAACGACAATCAATTAAAGATCCAAATTAGAATCTAGGCCGGCATGGTGGTTTAGTGGTTAGCACATCCTCCTCTCCAGGTTAGAATCCCGATCTGGGTGGAGTTTCCATGTTCTCCCCATGTTCCTGTGGGTTTCCTCCGGGTTCACCATTTTCCTCCCACTGTCCCAAAACATGGATTCATAATAAATTTACTTTTTAAAATTGCCCCTATATAGTGTGTGTATCTGTGTGACTGAGTGTGTGCCCAGCCATGGATTGGTGCCCTGTCATGGCTGTATCTGCCCAGCACCCAAAACATTTTCCACTGGATGGACATGGGGAACCCACCATGTGATCCTTGTCCCCAGTAATATAATAAGATGAAATTAGAGATCATACAACCAGAGACAGAAGACATGTTTAAATTGAGCTTGTCATTGCATTTGAAGACAAATATACATTTTTCCCCCGTAGCTACTTTTCCTTGGGCATAGTGCACTTTGGTTCCCGTACATAAATTTAGCAGATTACAGTAGGCATATAAGTATACAGGGACTTTCAGTGATTCAGTGTTTTTGTAATAGTAATGCATCCTTTTATATCCCAACAACAATGTCATCACATGCTCAATAATTATATATTGTACCGTGGACATCCCACTTTCTGTAAAACAAACTGTTTTAAAATCTCTTTTTCTGCTCTAAAGTTACAGACTGTATTGATCATGATGTACATACTTATGAAGTGATCATGTGTAGCTGCTTGACAAGCCGAGAGGAACATGCACGCTACACTGATGAATTGTAAATAAAGAGGTCTATGGGGAAGGGTTCTGTGATGATACTTTATATGAGAGAGAGCAGAGAAGTGCTGAAGCAGAGGTTTGAACTGAGAGAAGGAGGGGACTCATGGGGAATCTCACCTGCTCATGGACGAGCCATTCATCAGTGGAGCCTCTCACACAGATGGTAGACCCTTAGCTGCATGTGTCTACTGGAGGTGTGTGTGTGTGTGTGTGTGTGTGTGTGTGTGTGTGCGTGCGCGCGCGCGCGTGTGTGTGCGCGTGTGTGCGCGTGTGAACCAGGTATATATCAAATTCTGGGATCCTTACGTAACTGTGGAGTTTGCTCACTGGTAACGAGAGAGTAAGCTTTGAACTGGTCATGCCATATGATTAGGTTAAGGTTAGGGTTAGGGTTAATTACTGGTTAGCTGTATATATGTGGTATTTATGGTGTGTGTGTGTGTGTGTGTATAAATGTGGGAGATTTAAATCCATTAATACATTTAAAGTAATACACCCTTTCCGTGTATTACCCTTCAGTCTTAATGACTTTTTATAAAAAAAAATCAGCTTTTTAATATTAACACTAAGACGAAACTCTTATTAAAGTAAATATTTTCCCCTACTTTTGATTAACTTCTGATTTTAAAATGAGCTTTGCTGTTGCTAGGGCAGCTGAGCTGACTGCCTACAGAAAACATCACTATCAACACCTCGATAAATTTTCAACTGGCCCACAGTCTCTGTTCTCCTCATAGCAGCAATAGCTGACAGATTCTGGGGAATGAAAAATACCTTATTAAAAGTATTCCAGCATCTTCTGTTTCTCTTTACTGTAAGTCTGTCACATCCTCAAAATGCACTTTTGTACTTGTTCCATGATATATATATTCATTCTTTCATTCATTATCTCACGCTTTATCCTTTATTAGGGTCGCGGTGGGGTTCCCCATGCCCATCCAGGGGAGAACGTTTTGGGCGCTGGGCAGATACACCCAGGACAGGACGCCAATCCATCGCTGGGCACACACTCACTCACACACACACACACACACTCTATATGGGCAATTTTGAGAACTCAATTGACTTGATTCATGTTTGTGGACTGTGGGAGGAAACCGGAGAACCCGGAGATAACCCACGCAGACACGGGGAGAACATGGAAATTCCACCCAGATGGGGATTCGAACCGGGAATCCCTAGTGCTGAGAGGTGCTAACCACTAAGCCACCGTGCTGCCCATGATATATATATATATATATATATATATATATATATATATATATATACATACACATGCTTAGTGTATGGAGGCATGTGTACAGTATGTTTTTTTTTTTTAAAAAGGCACTTTTGTGTGTCCTTGAGTAGATTTACACAGAGGATAATGTACTTTTTTTTTTACTTGTATTGATCCACGCGCATTCCATTTTGAACAGAATTTCAAAAATCCATCCTTTAACCATAAAGTGCAACTGTAAATAAACTTTTAGCTTTTACAGCCACACTTTTAGATGTTTTGCAGTCTCTGTGATATAATACTAATCTTTATACAGAACCATATCCAGACAGCAAAAGTGTTCTGACCCCCATAATCCATTCATATGGATTGACAGCACTTGGGAGGATGGCGCCTTGGTTTTGACATGTGGGACACATACACACCAGATTAGGCCCAAATTTTTACAAAATATGTATCAGATGTGTTTTAGAACATAAGTGCAGAAAGAACATGGATGAGGGCTATTGCTGGGATGAGAATAATGCACCAACCAAATCATCCCTGCTCTGTGTTACTGTTAGGTTACTGACCATTAGAACAGAGTAAAGTGGTCATGCACACAATGTAGGACACAAACAGATGGACTACAGTATGGCTTTTTATATATATATAATAAGTGGAGTAAGAAGTAGGAGCATTCAAATGTTTGAATGCTCCTACTTCTTACTCCACTTATTGTTCAAGTTCTCAGATCCACTTACTGTAAAGATGGACTTTGTAGTTCTTCAGTTCCAGACTGTAGTTCATCTGTTTGTGTTCTACAGTACATACTGTGTACATCTCCTTTATTATGTTCTAATGGTCAGGACCCCAATAGTACCACCACAGAGCAGGGATTATTTGGTTGGTGCATTATTCCTATCCCAACACCAACCCACAGTCGACCACTGCCATCTGCATTATAAAACGTTTGTACAATTATAAATAATTAAATTACTTCAAATCAGAAATTGCTTAATGTTCTCAAAATATTTTGTAAGTCTAAAGTAATTTTTTCCCAGATAAAGGGCAGAGTAACATACCAAACATGATATGATGTCCCAAAGGCATTAAAATGAAAGAACTGTAAATAAAACATCACATTTTAAAATGAGTTATCAGGAAGGTCAGCTCTGAATAAAATTAATTTGACTTGCATGTGTTAAGACCTAAAGGGAGATAGTGTGGCAAAACTAACAGAGATGGAGGGCAGATTAAGTGTCGAGAAAAGAGAGAGAAATAAAAAAGGACTTTCTTTCTCACCATCTTGGCAGCCATCTACAAAGCAGTTAAATAAATCATTTTCTCTTTAATCATTCTCTTCTTCTCTCCTCCCTTCCTCCACTCTCTGGTCCCCACCAGTCTCTCGGTGCTGTCGCTGCCGCACGCTTTCACATCCAGCACAGACATTACACAGCAGGCTGTACCCTCAACTCCTTTCAAGTGTGTGTGAGTGTGTATGTGTGTGTTTTCCTCTAATTCCATTGCTACTTGTGCATGGAGAAAGTGACAGAACAAGGGCCAGCCTCGACTTGCTTATTGTAATTAACATTCCGAACACAGTGGTAACTCAGTGAACTTTAATCATCTAAAACCACAAACACGCCGCAGCAAACAAACTGTAATCAATGTGATACATACAGTGTATAGATTTGTTCATGCGGTGTTTTCATTTCAATGCCCATCTGTTTTAATGTTCCGTCTGAAGCCTCGTTGCCGCTGTGCTTTTTTTGGCATCAATAATCATTCTTCTGTTCATGATGATGACTCAAGGTGGTCGTCAGGCATTTCCACAGAGAAAAGGCTTTTAAACTCCTCATATATGTTTGTTCAGGGTGACGAAGCATTTGCGTACACAGGGCCAGCAATTTGCTACAGTTTAAGCTGAAAAGCCGTAAATGTTGCAATTTTTGTGATTTTTTTGGGGCACTTACTGCTTGTAAGTCATTTAGAATGATCTTTATAATGTATGAAAAGATAATGTGTCGCTATGGAATGTTAAAAAACCTCCTAAAAACTGTTGTGCATTTAGAAATGTTTCCCTGCAAAGTAAATTGTACAGTGTGGTCATCAGAACTGCCATGCCTTCCTGTCAGGTCAAACTGCTCTGACCATTCGTTTGTTTATGTCGTTTACCCGTTCACTCATCCATGGGAGAACATTTTAGGCGCTGGGTAGACACACCCAGGACAGCATGCCAGTCCATCACAGAGCACACACTCACTTACACAAAGACACACACCATACATTCATTCTTCCGCTTTATCCTATATTAGGGTCACAGTGGGGTTCCCCATGCCCATCCAGGGGAGAACGTTTCGGGCACTGGGCAGATACATCCAGGACAGGGCGCCTGGAATTTGGAGAATTCAATTGACTTAATTCATGTTCTTGTACTGTGGGAGGAAACCCACGCAGACACGGGGAGAACATGGAAACTCCACCCAGATGGGGATTCGAACCAGGAATCCCTAGTGCTGAGAGGAGAACATGCTAACCACTAAGCCACCGTGCCGCCGTCACACACCATATCGGTGCAATTTAGAGCAGCCAGTTTACCTTAAATCCAAGCTTTTGGACTGTGGGAGGAAACAGGGAACCCGGAGAAAATCCACATGGACATGAGGACTTGAACACGAAGTTGCACTAATAGGCAGATGTGATAACCACTACTTTATCATGTTCCGCCCCAAAGTTAAAATCTGTAAAATTACAATGATCTGCATTCTGATGGATGATGTAAACTTTACATACAGTCAAAATCAGTGTTTAATGCATGGCATCACCACCACCTTACCAGCAGAATAAATATTTGCCTAATACAGTTCCTTGATAAAATATGTAATACAGTTCCTCTAAAAAAAGCTGATTTAATAGGTTGTGCCTAAAAGTGTATCAGTAATGAGGAAAATATATTGAACTTGCAGTATCTTCAGGTCTTTCTGTGGTCAAAATTTGGCTGAGTCGGGCATTTAACTTGTGTTTGCATCTAATTTACAGATTTTTTTTTTTTTGTACAGAAGCATATGCAAAGTTGAGGGGTCAGATCTAGGTAAGGGATGAATAACCCACTTTTAAGATGAAGTCTGTGCTCATACTATTCCTACAGTGCCGCATTTGAATACATTTAAATCTAAAGTTGCTTAATAATCTAAAGGAATATAAAATTAAAATACAAGTAAAATACAATATAAAATATATTTGAGTTCATACTAGGGCCCTATTTCTTCTTAGACTATGTTCCATTACTCCAAAGTTCTAATTACCATATAACATGACATCTATATTAATGACTTGCACTGAGCTTCGTAGCTTTGCTTGGAAAACGGTACTAATTTTGTACATATTGGAGGCAAAACTAGTGCCTGTATTTTTCAACTGCACACAGAATAGTCATTTCTTTGGAGAATAAAGATGATGCAATGATTTCAGTATTAAAAATCTTGCAGCTTTACCCTAAACACTTTATTATAGCTAGCTGAGCAGAAATTTCTACCACAAATAGATAATACAAATAGCATTTCATTGTCCTGTTGGCAGCAGGGAAATATTGCAATGTAATTAGTTGAGAAAATATGACGCATCATGTTTTGGTATCAGTGTTTCGCAAAGCCACTCACATCTTGTAACAACAGTTTCCTATATCACTAATATTACAGTCAAACGGGGGAGGTGATTGCAGCAGCACTGTTAATTATATAAATCACTTTATTTTGTTTGCTTTATTTCTAATCTTTATTACCACATACGGTATATTCTGTGTCATTACATATAAAATGTGATTCGTAATTCTCTCCGAATGTCGAGAGCTTTTTGATAGCGTTATTATTGAGGACATTAAAATGCCCTCCAGCACATCCTCAGGAAAAGGTTAGTGAGTCTAAAGGAGTTGGAACGTTGGGCTGATATTGTGCGTGTAAAAACAAAGCTTGTGTTGTGGCCATTTTACAGTCTCTGAGTCAGTGGGTCATTTCCATGTTTATGAAGTTGAGCAGCGCAGGATTCAATTTATTTCATTGATCATTATCTTTGATGAAGCCGTTGCTCATCATGGCAAGGGCTGAGACGTTAATTCCGTACTTCTGGCACTGCAATGGCTGGTGGCCCTAGAGGTCCTGTTAAGATGAGCTGCTACTGAATAGCATAATAAATGGACTTTTTTACGAGTCAGTGCATGGATTTGCTTACAGATCTCTTCTGACTCGTAGGTCAGTGGCTCGGAAGGCATAATGCTTGATTTACTCATCATCTGGATTCCTCCTGTTTAATATTCATTGACTGCACTTTTATATATACAATGCGTTTTACTGATTGGTATTACCGTTCCGTCAGAGAGCTGGAGAATTGAAAATTGCTCCCCTTAGGGGTTGCCACAACAGGGAAGATCTGTACATGGGGCAGTTGTAGGCTTGTGGTCAAGGAACTAGCCTTGTGACCTGAAGGTCCCAAGGATTTAGTGAGGTCGATTCATGATCTCACTAAATACTATAGCCGAAGTACCCTTGGGCAAGGCACCTAACCCCTCCATCAATCCCAAACTTGAGTTGGGTTGAGTTTTCATGTTCTCCTTGTGTGTGGGTTTTCTCCTGATTCTCTGGTTTCCTCCCACATTCCAAAAACATGGATTTAAGGCGAATTCGCTGCTCTAAATTGCCCTTATATTATATGTGTGTGAGTGAGTAAGTGAATGAGTGCCCTGCGATGGATTGGCACCCTGTCCTGAGTGTATTTGCCCAATGCCTAATTATTATAGACTATTAATAAATAATCACAATTTTTTCAATAATCTGTGGTGGATCATCTGGCATAATGTTGATACATTTGTCATGGGTTAATTCAAAACTTGCCGTTTGAAACAATGTGCTAATTGATAGTTTTATATATAATGTTGTTGGTGTTTGAATCTTTATTATAATGATGCTTACTTTCTATATGTTGTGAGATATAGCATTATAATTATTCTGAACCAGCACTTATTTCCAGTTACTATTGCTACAGATAAACAAAGTCTTTATACTAAATAATGAGCCTTATACCCTGTGTTGTTGTCTCTGAAAAATAATAGCAGAGATTATTTCTTCTTGTTCCTTTTTCTCTGATTAAGCAGGAAACATTCTGTTAGCACCTCCAACCCACTGTAAGTTCAGCCCACCTAACCTTAAATATACACAGACGTCCATATCTGTTACTAATGACCAGCGACTTCTAAAGCATGTATCCTAACATAACACAGACTAATGTAAACTGTGTTTATGGATTTGTCATGGCTGTGCTGAGAGAAGTAATGATCAATAATGATCCCTTTAAAAATAGGGCATGTAGGGCTGTGCTCTGCAGCCTGTAATTATACCCCCATCAGACACACATATGGTGGATATTGTTAATACAGTGACATCCTCTTATCTATCCATGCTATGCCTTTATATGTTTCCTGGGGCAAGAATGTGTTCAGATGCATGTTTGTGTCCGGACAGTGTTTCTCCGATCACGCACCTGCAACCTCCTGACTTTAAAACTGCAATCCATGACATTATTGCAGTGTTTACAGGCCATCCTAAGAGACATCGATTGTCCTGCTCCTCACAGGTGAGCCCA
>JAFMOD010001616.1:311409-375720 GCA_019802435.1 Corydoras maculifer
CCGGCACGCCCCACGACCCTAGTGTACAATGATGTGAATAACATGACAGTGAATGAGGTCATCAGGTTGCAAATAAAAAGCAACATTCAATTAAAGTTATGTCTTCTGTAGCAAAGACGGGTGAGCTTTCTCTACTTTTTTCTTAAATGTGATACGAAAAACATCAGTAGATACAAAGACAGTATTTATTAGTAAGTGATGGCTAAGAATTTAGATCGTTCACCATCTACAGTTCAAAATATCATGAAAAGATTTAGCTAGTCAAAAGAAATTCCAATGTGTGAATGCTAAGGTCGCTGCTGAATGTGTGATCATCTAGCCCTTGGGCAGTGCTGTTTAAGAAGGACTTAAGAAGGGTGTAGTGGTCAACATGCCTCGGTTCTAACTGTTAATTGTGTAGCAAGCATTGATTTCCGTATTTATTTATATTTCACAAATAGAATTAAGCTCATAATTGAAACCTTTGTCTTTTTGTCTGTTTAATAGCAGGTTTCAGGTTTTAATTGCAGAAACTAAAATAGAGCTTTTACATGAAAATAGATGACATGATTTGCTGTTTACAAGTCATTTAACATTTATAAACAGCAAAAAGGATTTAGTTTTTTTGTTTTGTTTTGTTTTTCATGTGATTCAGCATCTGGTTTGCTGTTTTATCTCTTCCATTGATTACCTTTCATGTCATACCTTTATAAAAACAGACTTGGCTGCTGATTTTTAGACCAACCTTTTGTGTATCGCAGATAAGATTGGAAAAATTTTGCGCATTAGGATAATCAAAAAGCGTTTCTCCCGCTTGGATCAATACCACCACCTCTCACTCAGATTGTACGTCAGACCTACAAACGAAAGATTTTCTCTTTTTTTAAAAAACATTTTTTCTCTGTAGGATATTTGCACCTTATAATTCACATCCTGCCGGACATTTTATAATTGGCAGCTGTTCATAGGTGACCTATAAGACCCCAGCATGGAAACCCATCTATCATTAGGCCTAATGTGTTGAATTATTGTGTGTGTGTATATATATATATATATATATATATATATATATATATATATATATATATATATATATATGGTTTGTTTGTTATTAAGGTTCTTTTTTTTTCTTTTGCCTGCCAGTCTTACAAATACAATGGATTTCTCGGCGAGTTATTCTTGTGTACCTTTGACTTCACTCTGACTTTGAGAATCCCCAGGAATAATTCATGGGTTCAGGCAAGTTTCTTGAGATGAATAAGGAAGGAACAAAACTGCATTCAGAATTCCAAAGTTTGTCGCTGGATAAAATTTTTGCATCCTGATCCTTCCAGCCTTCTTCTTTTTTGGGTCTCAGGAGAAGCCAGGTGTGACTCTTAAGCAGCTAAAGAGGCTGAGGGACGTGGTGATTGACATACAGTGGCTACTTCATAGGGCCTTTAGACCTCGAGGTGGAGGTCACTTAGGCTAAAGCTTTGTTCCAAAGCCTTTTTCCAGCAGAAGTCCATTCCTTTACTGACACTTTCCAAATTGCAGTCACTCAGAAAGTGAAGCTTTAATGGGGCTCATGTTTAAGTGGCAGCTCTTGGGGATACTTGAGTGGGCAAATGTAGCAGGAGAGTGGTGCAAATTTGATGTGTACAATTTTGCAGTCAATCTTTCGATGGAGCCGGCATGAAATAACCTTGCTTTATCAAACTTTAACCCTTTATGGCTTTACAATGCTTTTAGTAACTGTGCGCATTGACCTTCTTAGGATTAAAGCTGGAGTTCATGATTAATTGATAACCGAGAATAATAGATTAAGCCAGCACAATCGTATTGTAAAAGTCAGGTCCTGTGATTTAATCCAACATGACTGATGTGTTATAAAAGTCTACCTAGGACTGGGTCAGTTACTGATGAACTTTGCCACTGTGACCCCTATCAGCACTGATAATACCTTCCTCAGGTCTGTCTAAATGTAGTGGGCAAACAACCACCTGCAGAGAATTAAAAAATCCCACATCAAGATTTATCTCCCGATGAAGAGCATTAGCATAATGTCAGATCATTAAAAGTCAATTAGCCCGCCCTGTGTGGGTTCATGAGGTTTTTGAGAGTTTTCTGAAACGTCACTTTTACCAAATGTTTTGTCCGTATGGATTAAGTTAAAAACAAGTTATTTATGTGTAGATGTGTGTAATTAGCTTCATTGCACAGTATAAGTAAAAAAAAAAAAAAAAAAAAAAAAAAAGCAATAAGCAAAAACTGACATTTGTCACTTTAGGGAAGTTTCCTTTCCTTTTTAAAACCCATTATTTGTACAACAGTAATCAACTTCATCTTTTATTATTAAAAAAAAAATCTCATTTTTAATTGTCTAGCCATGTTTTTTTGTGAATTCCCTGAGCGTTTTACCTTCACATGCTTTTTAGAAACACCTGCGTGTTTAGATGACCCAGAAAAGTGTGTGTGATGGTCGCTTTTTCTTCCTTCGTGCTGACTGTTTGCAGCAGGTGCCAGCACCACGGGCTCTAGGTTTTTGCAGAAATCTTTATTGTGCTCTTAAAAGGTTTGTCTTTATTAAATGTTCTTTAATGCAATACTTTTGAGCAGAGTTTGCAATAATTTCTCTCTGAGCAACATGGCAGCTCTCTTTATGATGAACAGTTTAATGTGTCTCCCTGTTTAACAAAAGTAGAGATTGAAATAATGTTTGTGAAGCCTATGTTAAGCTTGCTCATCTCTTTTGACCATTTTCCTATAAATGAGAAAAAACAAGATGGAAAACATTTCAAGGAGAAAATCAGACATGAATACGAGCGTGGTTTCAAGGTTCCATGTGTTACAGTCGTTTAGACCTGAGCAGTGAGTAGGAAATAAACTGAACTTGGCCGAGTGTGCGTCACCATCGTCGAGTAAAGAAAGTAACAGCTGTCTGAATTGGTTAAGCTGTAATTATTTATGCAGTTGCTACAGGTATCTTGAACTATTTAAAGAGCATTCATTCTTAACCTTGGACGCAAAATATCAAATCAACCCTCTTTAGCCTCAGTCCTAACACATATTCATTAGAACTATGAACTCATATTAACTAGAAATATTGGGAGAATTTTATTTAAAATGTGTTAAAATAATGTTTTTGAAGCATTAACAGGGGTAAGATTAAACGCAACATAAAACTCTGGTTAAGAAACATGACGCACCAGACAGATGGAAAGATTCAGCACATTCTTTTTCCCAAATCCTGTTAGTATCACGTATTTCACAAAATATCTACTTTTTTGGAATCTTCTGTTAATGCCATTTAAATAGTTTAAAGTCAAAGGGATTACAATGAGGAGTCCAGTTATTATATTATTATATTAATTATACTGTATGTACGAATTTCCTTTGGTGACATTTTGATAAATTTGCCGCTTAAATTCTCATCAGATGCTCAGTGTTATGATTAACTTTTTAACTGAATTATTAGAGAACTTATGTGACTGTATTCAATAGACTACAAGCAGAATGCTGGGCTACAGATTAAAGCTGCTGTCACAATCTAAGCATCTCTCGAATAAGGCACAGTTAACTTTTTGCAGAGAATCTTAAAGATGCTAGCTAAAACCCAATGGTACTGCAGATGTTCTAGTACACATCGTATTCATTCTTTACATTGGCTGTTCCAAGCTCTCCGAAAATGGTTTTGAACGCACGCGCAGTGGGAAAATATGCCTGCTATTCAGTCTGAGTTTAATAAACCAGCCTGAAGGAAGCTACATGTTTTCTCTTCACAGTAAGGAGGATAATTGAGAAGACAAAATCCTCCAAGGATCTAGTTTGGAAATTTGTGGAAGATGACAGTAGGTTTGCAAATCTACAGTGAGCTTCACCTCAATGACACCATCCTCTGAATGGCGTGTCAGACGAAAGTGCCTTCTTTCATCAGATCAAAAACTTTTCTGGGGGTTATTTCTGGAAATTTGTTGCTCTTTTCTGCTGTCAGACAATTTTTTCACCATAAACAAGAGGCAATAGAGCAACAAAATAAATTTCTATTATTAAATGTAAGATGTAAGACCCGGGATAGATCTAGGAATCTTGTTAGAATGCTTGAACGTTCCAATTAGAATCATATCTGTCATGAAACACAAATGTAATTATTTCTTTCCATAGCAACACAGATATAGGATTGTGACGTTGTTTACAATACAAGAAAGTCTTTGCTGTAACCACAAACCTTAAACCACCTGGACTTGGGTGGTAATACAATGTCAACTGTGCTGAGTGCAGCTTGATTTAGGGCGTGTCATTGTGTTTTTATCATAAACATGGCAAAATTCTAATTATATTATTTATAAAGAAATGTGGCGGCATAGTGGCTTAGTGGGGCGGCACATTCTCTTCTCAGCGCTAGGGATTCCCGGTTCGAATCCCCATCTGGGTGGAGTTTTCATGTTCTCCCCGTGTCTGCATGGGTTTTCTCCGGGTTCTCCGGTTTCCTCCCACAGTCCAAAAACATGGATCAAGTCAATTGAATTCTCAAAATTGCCCCATATAGAGTGTGTGTGTGTGAGTGAGTGTGTGCCCAGCAATGGATTGGTGCCCTGTCCTGGGTGTATCTGCCCAGCACCTGAGACGTTCTTCCCTGGATAGGCATGGGGAAACCCACTGCGACCCTAATAGAGGATAAAGCGGGAGATAATTAATGAATGATTATAGAAATGTTTTTTTTCTGCAGCACGGTGGCTTAGTGGTTAGCATGTTCGCCTCTCAGTGCTAGGGATTCCTGGTTCGAATCCCCATCTGGGTTTCCTCCCACAGTCCAAAAACATGGATCAAATCAATTGAGTTCTCCAAATTGCCCCATCTACTAGAGTGTGTATGTGTGCATGTGTGAGTGAGTGTGTGCCCAGCGATAGATTGGCACCCTGTCCTGGGTGCGCCCGAAACGTTCTTCCCTGGATGGGCATGGGGAACCCCCCCGCCGCAACCCCAATATATGATAAAGCGGAAGATATTAGATGGATGGATGTTTTTTTCTTAATGTACAATCAACCAACCAGCATGTCATTTGCTGTTCCCTTTAAGAGCAATATGCCATTTCAGCGGCAGAGTTTTATTTTGTATTATGTTTATTGTTGATGTAAAAGTTTGCATAGCTGCCTATTGGCACGCGCTATGAGTTTGTGTACTGCTGCATGTCTCATGTGTGTGTAACAAGTGGGAGAGAGTATGTGAGTTTGTTGGAAACTCACTCCCAAGATAGTCTGACCGTTGACGTCTGTCCTGTTTGGTCTCAGTCGTGCACCTGTTGGTTTCCGTCTCCAAGATAACAATACACCCTAAATTTACTTAAACACATAATTTTGAGATCGACACCCCGCCCACCGATGTAGATGTAAGATGGGTGTAATTTAGCAATGAGGCCCTTTGAGTGCCTTTTTCTAAGCTTAGATGGAATAAGTTTTAGAAGTTTTTTTATTACAGTGCAGAGCTGGAGACTTAACTATTTGTTTTAACCTTCTATAAATCTGACTTAATTATTTCCTACACCTCCACAGAAGTGCCACCTCTCACTCATTCTTCCTTAGATGTACTCGTACCAACACAGACTGGTACATGATATTTTGGCGTCACTGGACCTGCTTCCCCTCATCGACCTCCTGCCACAGGCTCTGGCCCCATCCACTTCATCCTAATTAGAATTAATAATTAAAAATAGGAAATCGATGGGTGCAAATTAAGTGGCGCACGAGCAAGCTTTATTGGGTTGACATTGTCTCTGGAATGCATGCTTTGGTCACCACTGACCTTGCACGTGCCCAGCATTCAGACCTCCATCCTGGCCCTCCTTCGTATTCTTGTCCATCTGTTCTGATTGGAGGCATGTAAATAAACAAGTGGCGCTTTTTGTTTTTCTCGTATGCATGAGGGGGGAAAAAAGAGAGTGCTTGTTCTCCCTCTGGGGAAAAATCTGGAGGAGTGAAGAGTTGAGGGGAATTAATTGGGAGAGGTGGTGGCCTGTGTAACAATCTGCTGATGAGGACACTTCTGAGTTTTTGTTGAATAAGCTGCTGCCTCTGCTGCACTGGGTCAAGCCTCCTCACATATTATTCAACAACCACATAATGACCCAACTTTTGCCTACATCATTCACTTCCATGATCCCCTTGATCTTTACTATAGGACATGGAATGCTTACATCCGTAATTGCTTCATCTAAATTATTGACGCGCATCATGGATTCTATTCTAGTTAGGAAGTTGTTGCCCAATATTTCTTAACCATTAAGTATTAACAGACATTTTCCCAATATGTTGGCTAATTAAGGACCATGCCTTAATTTATTTGTTCTTTATGCTGACTTAGGTTAGTGAGGCAGCATCAATAGAGGAAACACCTTACCGGTTCATACAGAGCATCACACTCTTACTGAGTCATGTTTAGGTGATGTAGTGATGTAGATAACTGTACATACAGTAGGGCGGCACAGTGTGTTAACCGTGGTTAGGTGTGTTATATGGCAAAAAATCTGTAGATTTAAAGAAAAAATAAGTTTTCAAATATGGAATAGAGATTAAAAGGATCTGTAAAATTCTATGTGAAAAAAAATATAGAATTTGTGCAAAATGTCTTCTCATGGGCGGCACGGTGGCTTGGCGTTTAGCACGTTCGCTTCTCAGCACTAGGGATTCCCGGTTCGATTCCCCATCTGGGCGGAGTTTCCATGTTCTCCCCGTGTCCGTGTGGGTTTCCTCCGGGTTCTCTGGTTTCCTCCCACAGTGGAAAAACATGGATCAAGTCAATTGAGTTCTCTAAATTGCCCCATATAGAGTGTGTCTGTATGTGTGAGTGTGTGCCCAGCGATAGATTGGCGTCCTGTCCTGGGTGTATCTGCCCAGCGCCCGAAACGTTCTCCCCTGGATGGGCATGGGGAACCCCCCCGCGACCCTAATAGAGAATAAAGCGTAAGATAATGAATGAATGAATGTCTTGTCATTTTTATTATACAATATCTGAAGAAAAATAGAGCTTTCCTCTTTGAACACTTTTATTTTCTTATAGGTTTAAATGATCATATTTTAAATAAGGTGTAATGTTTTATAAATGTTATTAATATTATATGTAGATTTTTTATGTAGGAGAATAAACAGGTCCATGTTAGTGCAGCGTGGCACGGGATTTCTTTCATGGTAAAAGATGATGCTATTAACCAGCAGACGAAGCACTTGTATGCATTAGAACCATATATTTCATCTAACACGAGAATGTGAGCATTGATATAACATTGAGAACAAAACTAAAGCATGCTGATGCTAAAATTATTAAAGTAATGCAGCAATTTGTTCAGAGGGGAGGAATTCAATCCACAGCCATGCACAATATAATATAATATATTATGATCAATAAACAGGTCCATAAATATTCTGTGTCCATAAATGTCCTGAGGCTGAACTTGTTAATACCGAGGCAGAATGGTCTCCACAATTAACGGACATATCGCCAACAAATGTTGTCATTAATTTGACGGCGTTAGTAATGTCATGCTTAGCACTTCTTTTAATGTATAACTAATCTGCATCAAGGGTTAAATAACATTATTCATTCATTAAATACACTTAGTGCTTAGCATGTTCTCCTCTCAGCACTGGGGATTCCCGGCTCGAATCCCAATCTGGGTGCAGTTTCCATGTTCTCCCTGTGTCTGTTTGGGTTTGCTCCGGGTTCTCTGGTTTTAGCCCACAGTCCAAAAACATGAATCAAGGGCAATTGAATTCTCCAAATTGCCCCATATAGAGTGTGTTTGTGTGAGTGAGTGTGTGCCCAGCGATAGATTGGTGCCCTCTCCTTGGGTGTATCTTCCCAGCACCCGAAACGTTCTTCCCCATGACGCGAGTGCCTAGTTGTGGATTAAGTGAAAGAAAATAAGTTGAGATAAGAAACTTTGTGGATCTTTAATTACATGTAGTGCATCAATTATTCCTCTTTAGTCTGTTCTGTAATGGTTATGATCCTTATATGACCTTTACAGAGCCCAAAGAACCCACCAAAGATTTAGTACATAGATTATGCATTTGTATTCTTTCTTATTCTTATTCTCTAGTGGATGATGGGTGGATGGATGGATTGTCCTATGTACATGAAAGGAGGTAAAATATATATATTTTGTATTTTCTAAGACTTTTTTACAATTTAATGTCATAGATCTCCTTCACATTGCTTTTTTTTATAATTTCATAATAGGAATTACACATAATATTTATATTAGGTTTGCTGAGTTTGTTCAAGTTTTCTACAAAACGCCTAAAGTAGTCAGACTAAATAAGGGCTCTTTTGTTTTCCCAAGGTTTCTATTGATCCGAGTTCACATTTAAATAGACCTTGGACAAATGTCCCAGATGAATCTGCACTAGAGAATTCATTCTACCCAGTCATTAGCCAGTAATTAATCGGTTCTAGACATTTCCAAATATACCTCTCTGAACACAATATTATCAAGAATTGTATTGCAGCTTAAACGAGAAGGCATGAAGCCCCCTGTATACAAAGCCTTCAAGCAGGTACAGGAGTGCTACATGATCTGCAGTGTGAACTCCAGCATCAGCATATTTTAATGCTGTGTGTTTCTTCTGGGGGTACACACTGAGGCAGGTCCCTCGTTGCTGCTGTCTCTGGGGAACCGGGAACCGATGGTGAGTACTTGTCTGAAATGAATGAGGGCAGAAGGGACGCCTTGCAGCAATAGGCTAGCTCGTGCACACACACACACATAGATACACACAGCCACACACCCCTTTCTGTTATTCCTACTCAGCACTATCCATCCCTGATGACTATTGGCATATCCTGTTGTATATTTAGAAAAACATCCATCAGCACTCTGCTTCATATAGGGCATCCCAAAAGCTTTTTTCCCCCCTACGGCTTGCTCTACAAGCTAATAAATAACGTGGTGATGAGTGTCAAAGGAGCTCTAGAAAGAATGGTGGGTCTCGTTGTGCAAAGAGTATTGGCAGTTTTTATGGTAGCATGCTTAGCAAAGCTGCCAAGTGACATTTATCAACCCAGTTTACCAAACAATCATTGCTTTCACACCAAGACCTCAGAGCAATACAGCTGTCCTTGTAGGCCCATTAGTCTGTGACAGCCAGACACAGCACTCAGATAAATGTCTTGAAGGTTACTTATGGGAGAGACCACTTGATATGTATCTGCGCCTTGCTCTCGTCTTTTTGGTCCATGCTATCATGGAAGCAGTGATGGGACAATAAACAGGACCAGAACGCATCAGAATGCAGTAGGTATAAATATGTATTAGGCCGATTTGTCCTTTCTGTCATGAAGGGGAGGCACGGCTCCACGGTCACGGGTTTAATACGGTCAGGACGATGTTCTCCGAAGAATCAGATTTTCTCAAACCTCCCAAATTCATTCATTCATTTATTTATTATCTTCAGTTTTATCCTCCACTAGGGTCGCGGGGGGGGGTGTCCCCCATGCCCATCCAGGGGAGAAAGTTTCGGGCGCTGGGCAAATACACCCTCCTCACACTATATGGAGCGATTTAGAGCAGACAATTTACTCTGAATCCATGTTTTTAGACTGTGGGAGAAAACTGGAGAACCCAGAAGAAACCCACACAGACACGGGGAGAACATGGAAACTCCACCCAGATTTGGATTCATGGATTTCCAGCGCTGAGGGGTGAATGTGCTCACCACTAAGCCACCGTGCTGCCCCAGATTCTGAATTGTAAAAGTTGTTTGAATTTCAGATGTTTTTAATTTGCATTTGCATCTTCATTCGTTATAACCCACAGAGGATATGCATCTAGTGGGGCGATTGCGTTTAATGGTTAACATGTTTGCCCCTCAGCGCTGGGGGCAATTCAGGTTTGAATTCCGATCTGGGTGGAGTTTCAATGTTCCTTTAACTGGTGCTGTATATTGCAAATAAATCCTTTACATTATTTAAATTAAATTATTATTATTGTTCTGTTGAAATATTTTTCCAAAAAATAGATTGCTGTGTGCATCTGTTTCTAAAGAATATACTTTTGCATTAGATACCGAGCAGAGCTCACTATGCTGTCATGATGAATCAACACTTTAATGAAGCAAGAATTCAATTTTGTAAGAAAATATGATTGTAAGTATAAAGATGTCAGTGACCTATTTGTTAGGACTTTATGTTTCCCACTTACATACATAATTTCAGATATGCAAATTCCTCAGTTCCTTTGCAGATCCCACTATGCTGTGATAAGGAGTTCAGCATAAACTCGGCTCATGGTTTTACTGCGTGAGCTCAGTTTCATTCCCAGCTGCTATAAAACATGTCAGGGAATGAACTAGCCACTCTAAATTTCCTGTGAGAGTGTGTATGTAATGCTCCGAGATAAACTTCTGGCCCTGCCCTTGTTGATAGCGATCTTGAGGAGCAAAGACAAACTAAATTAATTGCTGGCAATCTATTACACAGAATCCTGATCATTGCATTTTGAACGTACCATCATTACTGAGGACAGACAATTGTTTTCTAATGTAGTCAGTAAGTGACAATTGTTGCAGCAAATTTAGAGAATATTTATAGTGCACTTTAGTTTTAGTGGAAGCTCAATTTATCCCTTTATCTACTTTACATACTAATTCTTGCAGCTCAATAGTACTGCATTATACACTAACATAGTTGAATTAAGTAAATTGACATTCAAATTAGTGAGTCGGTACCTGACTTTTTTTTCCCTCATACCGATTTTAGTTCAGCTAACAAATGATTATGGCTTTAGCTACTAGGGTGGACCCAATTAGCCGGAGACTTGAAAGGTGAAAAATCCATCACGCTGGAGAGAAAGGAAAAAGCCAAAAGCATGCTCTCCTATAGAACAATAACAATATTATTTACAAGGCTTTTCTTTTTTTTTTTTTTGTTCTGCCAATTTTCTTTGAGTCACAATGTTTTTATTTTTTTGTCTGGTTAAATAAATAATTCAGCATCTTAGTGCTCTAAGTAACCTGATCTTTTACCTCTTTAGCTTTAGCTGAATAAATATAGCTTTTTAAGAACTGAATTCTGAAGGTGTGACTGCACCACAGTGTCAAAATAAACTCTAACTACTATTCACACGCTCAGCTTTAAAATAACTTTCTATTTAGAGTCTAATATAATCTAATTTTACTTTACTTAAAGTCTGTAAAGAGCATTTATAAGCTTTTATCAGAAGTTATGTTCTATTATTCATGCAGTCTTCTTCATAGAGGTGATAAATGACACTTTACCTAATACCTAAAAAGAGAGCTTATTAGCGTTATAAAAACAGTTCTTAGCGCTCATCATTCATTCATTCAGTCGTTTTCAGGTGAGACATTTCTTAAACACCATTTATTATTTTTATTTATTTATTTAGATTTATTTTATTTGTAATTATATAAAGCTTTTTGAAACAGTTTTTTAAATGGAATATTAAAACACATATTGTGTTATACAGGGGCGGCACGGTGGCTTAGTGGTTAGCACGTTTGCCTCTCGGGGGGGGGGGGGGGGGGGGGGGGGGGGGGGGGGGGGGGGGGGGGGGGGGGGGGGGGGGGGGGGGGGGGGGGGGGGGGGGGGGGGGGGGGGGGGGGGGGGTTCTCCCCGTGTCTGCGTGGGTTTCCTCCGGGTTCTCCGGTTTCCTCCCACAGTCCAAAAACATGGATCAAGTTAATTGAATTCTCAAAATTGCCCCATATAGAGTGTGTGTGTGTGAGTGAGTGTGTGCCCAGCGATGGATTGGCGCCCTGTCCTGGGTCTATCTGCCCAGCGCCCGAGATGTTCTCCCCTGGATGGGCATGGGGAACCCCACCGCGACCCTAATAGAGGATAAGCGGGAGATAATGAATGAATGAATGTGTTATACAGAGGCTTATGACGAGTGTTATAAATCATTATAAATACTTAATAGAGCTTTATTAAAGTGTTTATAATGCACTATAAATGATGAGGATAAAGAGCTACCTTCCAAGTCAATCCAGCAAAAATAGAACTTTGTCTGAGGATTTGCAGAAGAAAGGGCCAAAATGAAATATGTTTTTTTTTTATGGAGATTGTGTTAATTTTGTCATTAAATATGTGATTAATGACAGAGCAGTCAAACGTAAGAGTGTAAGGAGTGTGAGGCTTGTTTATGTAATGCATTAATAGAACCTGCTGGTACAGACTTGGATTTCTGGATTGCTGCATGTCTGATGGTTCAGTATTAATATCATAACATTTTTTTTATTTTTATTAAATGGTAAGGTATGACTCTTAGGGAATAAAAGACACAGGTTTAAATAGATATAATATTTTGGTGAAAAGATGTGAAAATTATGTCATTATCTTTTTATTTTATTTTAAGACTGCACCTCTGCGCTGGTTGATGTCAGTGTGTTTGTAAGGAAACTGTTTTTTTGAAGAAGCAGTCTGTATTTGTTGTAATTGACCGTAGAGACACAGTGTGCTGTGATTGAGACAGTACTGTATCAATCTTTTTTACTGTGCTCCCTGTCAATGTCTGAATCAGGCACTTTTATCTAAGAAAAGCTGAGTTAGCATTCTTACAGTTTAATACATTTTATTCAACCACTTGGCTGGAGCGTACACTGGTAAAAATAAGTTATCAGATAAACTTGTTTTGTCAGCGTCTGGGACACTTTGCCTCCTAGATGTTAAATTAATTGACTATTAACACAGGGAGCTTTATGTAGGTCATATAGTGTTCCAATCTCAACCAGTCAGATGTTTGTAGTGCAAGGATATGTTAAAATATAAGCCACTTGTTGATACCATAAAAATATACATTTACCATGTGGTTCAGTAATAATAATAATAATAATAATAATAATAATAATAATAATAATAATAATAATAAGGTGTTTTGTGTTTGAATTCCGATCTGGGTGGAGTGTCTGTGTTTTCCCCGCATCTGCATGGGTTTTCTCTGAGTTCTCTTGTTTCCTCCCACAGTCCGAATAACATGGATTAAAGGTGAATTGGATCCTCTATATTGCCCCTACACTGTGTATGTGTCTCCTCCGAATGGACATGGGGAATTTTTGTAGCTTTGTATCCTTTATTGTTTTGTCACATTAAAAAGCAACATTTTAAAAACATTTCATTTTGGTTTCATTCCTGCCAAATCATTAATTGTTTCTGGTTTTCGGTTTTATTCTTTGAACGGCTTCGAGGAATTCTTCACTGTCCTCAAAGCCTATTGCTCTTTAGATTGCTACTAATCTTTTTACTTCTGCTAATCGTTTTGGAGTCTTACATGTGGTTCCTTAATCATTCCTAAATGCTTTCAGGGGTGCAGAATAACAGCCAAGTTTTAGTAAGTCTGTGAAGGCTCATGTGCATGGAGAGGAACTGCAAGTTGATGGGCTTTAGATGAAGAAGGGCTGAGGGGAAAAAGAGGCTTTTAAAAAACGTCCATTTTTTGTGGAGCTTTTGAGAGCCCGGGGGGGAAACTTCTGCAAATTAAGCCTTGCTTTGATTTCCCTCTTTATTTGTCTGTCCTCCTCCACAGTAATTCAGGATTATTGGAAATTAGCAGCCTGAGTAAATTTGTAGCCAGGTAAATGATAGGGATTGTTTGCCATCTCAGTCTGAGGTGCTTTCAGAAATGAGACTCACTTTCTGTCTGATGAAGAATTGACGAGGTTTGGGTCAGAAAGCTGGTGATGTGCTTTGTTTGTCTGCACTCTGTCGTCAGCGTGGGAGAGTTGAACGGTGGGGGGTGGACAGATGATTGACGGTAAGCGGAGCAGCCGATGAACCACTCATCCATCTTACCAGACCACCCACCAACTCTCCACTTCCACAGGGGCTTGGTCATTTGTGTGGCATGTGAGCTCAGCTCTCATGCAAGATTTGTTCAGATCAATACCTCACTCAGTCAACCCCTTTGGGTCACTTAATCCTGCACACTCCAGCCAGCCTGAAAGGACTGAGTCTGTGTGCACCTCTTCCGAAACATGTTCTCTCTCTCCCACTACTGATAATCTGCTTTATGATTAGCTGAAACAGAGACCAGGCACTGCTTCCTCTCTGCCAACAGGTCCTATTAAGCCTTCATTCTCTTGTAACACAGTCATTTTGGCTTAGCACAGTGAACGCAGGCACAGATAAATCTCCAAATCTATATTAGGATTTATTAGTAATTATGGCTGAATCAATGTGTATGGCTTTAAACCGCTCATTCTGTTTTTGTAAGTGGACCATCTGCTGGTGATGACTGACACACAAACAGTTTACAATGTCTGTCTGCTTCTCTACCACTTTATAAACATTACAGAAAATTGGCTTGGACTACAGAGTCCATATGACCAGTTTAAGTTCTATTTTTCGCTTGAGAAATTTTATTATTAGGTTTTATTTATAGTGTCATTCAAATCTGTGCTTTTTCATTTCATTTTTAAAAAATTTTATTTTAAGGAACCACGTGAAAATATGAGACTGTGGTAAGAGACTGAAACAATGGGCTCAAATCAATTCTAAGTAAAAAAAAATACAACTGTTTTGCTTTTATTTTATTTCAATAGCAATTTCTTTTTTTTACTCAATTTCTATGTTTGCATTGGGATAAATGTACGATATGTAACTTCCCATAGACCTCATGTATGGATCACCTTATATTTAATTTCTTATTTCATTTTTTCATTGAACAACTTAACCCTGAATATAGCAGTTTAACTTAAAGTTTTATTTTATATTATTTTCTATAATTCAAATTTTTTTTAATGTGCACATCTTTTAGAAGACAGTGACTTCCAAAGTCCCTCTCTATCCACATAATGAAACATTTTCTAACTTAAGTCTGTAAGTCTAGGCTGGTTTTCTTATTATATCTTAATCTCATTGTTCAATTAATATATGTATATATGCGTTCTGCAGTAAATGCATTTAGAGCTTCTAATCAACTATGCACAAACTTCTTGTGATGTTCTCCCAGTCATTATAGTGCGTGGTATTTTGTTGTAATTACTGTACCATAATCAACTTCTTTTAAAATAGATCCATTGGCATATAAAACATGAGCTTAATTATCCTTTTTCTGTCACTTATCTCTTGCATTGTAGTTCAACTTTCTGTAACATTAAAGTTTAAACAACAAGCTGAACTGTTATTTTAATTTTGTGAAGAAAAATATAATTTCCTCCGTAATAAAGGCGCTGGATTTTCTGCAACTGCTTCATTGCATTGTGTCTTTCATTTATTTTAAGATCTCTTCAGATCAAATGACCTGAAATGACTTGCTACAGGGATGAATTCATTCTTTCTAAGTGCTTTCAAGATAAGGGGAAATAGCTAATTAACATTAATGTTAATAACATAACAACTAAAAGGTGTCACACTTTATTTATGGTCAGAGTTGAAGAAAGAAAAGTGTGTGCTATTTGCCCTTGAGGAGAGTTTTTAAATAAATGGGAAAATGAAACCCTTGCTGCAATAAAATGGAATCTATTTAATTGATAAGCGTAGTTTTCCAACTGAAACCTGAAATGTTTCAAACTGAGATGGAGCTGCATGGTGGGGTTTTTTAAGTGTATAATGTCCCTCATGAAGAACATGAGTATTTTAATCTGTATAATGCGTTTAGTGTTGTTTTCAACCAGCATCATTTATATGTGTATTTACTGCACTCTTTGTATTTAATGAAACTCTACAGATCTATTACAACCCATCCATCCATCTATTATCTTCCACTTTAACCTAGGGTCGCGGGTTCTCCATGTCCATCCAGGGGAGAACGTTTCGGGCGCTGGGCAGATACACCCAGGACAGGGAGCCAATCTATCATTGGGCACACACTCACTCACACAGACACACTCTATATGGAGCAATTTGGAGAATTCAATTGACCTTGATCCATGTTTTTGGACTGTGGAAGGAAACCGGAGAACCCAGACGAAACCCTTGTGGACACGAGGAGAACATGGAAACTTCACCCAGATTGGGATTCGAACCGGAAATCCTATTAGTGCTGAGAGGCGAACGTGCTAACCACTAAGCCACTGTGCTGCCCTCTATTACAATCCATATGTAGTAATTATATATTTGTCTCAATAGGTCTATTGTATTTTTTTTTGCTTATTTCTAACATGCTGATGTTTTGTCATCCTCTGTCCCAGGCTGTGAGAGCGGTTACTGGGGACCCCACTGTAGTAATCGCTGCCAGTGCCAGAATGGAGCCTTATGTAACCCAATCACAGGGGCCTGTGTCTGCACAGATGGTTACCAGGGTTGGCGCTGTGAGGACCCCTGTGAACCTGGCTACTATGGCAAAGGTTGCCAGCTGCAGTGTCAGTGTCTTAACGGAGCCACTTGTCATCATGAGACGGGTGAATGCATATGTGCTCCAGGATATATGGGTGCAGTGTAAGTATGTGGGTATAACAACAATTTTGCATAATATCACGAAATGTAAAACAGTACGTGTCAACGAACTCTTATCATTTGTTTGACATCAGCAAAACCATCTTAAACATTAAAAATTTATTTCTGAGTTAATGTATATCTTTTTAAATTCATTGCTGCAGTGCCTTGTATAAGTATCTACCTTCTTGATCTAATACTATATATATGCATGAAATTCTCTCTTTCTTCTTTTTTTCTTACATTATTATGCTTTTTGCCTTTAGAACAAATTAATTTCAATGACAATATACAAAGCATTCCCATTTGCCGAAGCAGCCCGTTTTTTGTTTCAGAAGCACACAGTTGCTGAGTGAGGCTTTGCTCTTTTTTCGTTCCAGCTGTGGTGTGCGCTGTCCCTCAGGCAGTCATGGGCCCCAGTGTGAGCAGCGCTGCCCTTGTCAGAATGGCGGAACATGCCACCACATCACTGGAGAGTGCTCCTGCCCCGCTGGATGGACTGTAAGACTTGGTGAAATTGAGCAGTGAAAGATTAAATGTGAAAATAGGGAAGTGACAGAAAGATGGATGAATGAATGGCAGAGAGACGAAACGGAGAACGGCTGATGAGGGGTTGAAAGTGAGTGGAGGCAGGGCATGATAAGTGATGAGGGGATGGATGAGGGAAGATGGAATGGCAGAAGCAAAAATGGAGATAGTAGGAAAATCGGGTTAATTGGCTTAACTAAATACGTGAGAAAGGAGTAGAGTAAGTAAAGTGAGCTGTAAGTATATCTTTATCTTTACATAGATAAAGGTAAACAAAAACGCATTTCCATTAGTTATCTGGCAAACGCTTTTATCTGAAGCAACTACAACTAAGAGAACAAATATAATCAACAAAATGCTCAAGGCAGCTGATGCTCATTATTTCTAATAAAACTTAATAAATGTGTTTTCGTGCCTCATTAGTACCAGATATGTATCTTCCTTGATTTTATTTTTGTAATTATAGTGATTTTTAATTTCTTGCACCACTGTCTTTTTTACAATAGGGGTCTGTGTGTGCCCAGCCCTGCCCATTGGGCAAGTATGGCATCAACTGCAGCAAGGACTGCTCATGTCGCAATGGGGGATTGTGCGACCACATCAGCGGGCAGTGTCAGTGTATAGCAGGCTACACCGGCCGCAGGTAACGAAAAATAAAACTTACATATATAACCATCTGCCATATCAGTACATTAGTAAAGCCGACAGCGTTCTTCAGGCATGTTTGGCTGTATGAGTGTAAAATCCTTCATCAGTTGCAGCCTCTCAATAACAATCTAAATGATTCATACATCTTGAGAAAGCTGTAATTTTCCTGTTGATTTCTTCCTTGTATAAATGGTTGAACAACAAAACACCAATTTGATTTCCATGGTAACATTCGAGACAAGCATTTCAAAATAATACCTTTTCACATCCAGCTATCAGAAGTTTATAATCATCACATATTGAACATTATTGAAAGCTATTAAGAGAGTTCTGTCTGTGACTCCACACTATATAAATTAAAGTATTGGAACCCCTACAGACGCATTAATGACATCCGGCTCACAGCTATTTCTCCTTATATATATCCTTGCTATAACCGCGTCTTCGCATTGGGCAAAGCATTCTGCAATTTAATGAAGTGTTTATGTGAGAAATCTTGCCCATTCATCTAGAAAAGCATTTGTGAGGTCAGAAACTGATGTTTAATTAGAGAGCCTGGCTCACAGTCTCTGTGTTAGTTCATTCTAACCATGTTTGTTATGTTAAGGTCAAGGCTGTAGGAGGATTAGTTAAGTTCTTCCACATCAGACTGATCCATGGCATTATAGACCATGCTTTGTGTGCTAGAGACATTCATCCCAGTAGAAAAGAACCAAACCTGTTTCCACAGAATGGAAGCTTGCATTTGTCCAGAATACATGGCTAACATTGTTAATTTTATATACTGAACCAATGAGACTTAATCAGATATTGTTAACACTTTTGCCTTTGTTAATGTACTCATATGTTTAAAATCACACTTATAAAGTGTTTAAAAAAGAATGCTATAAAGCTTTATAACACAGAGTGACATAATTCATTAACTTATTGTAGAGACCAGAATCATAAAGTTTTCATTAAACTTTATCCTGTATGTATAAGTGTTTATAACCTTTGATTTAAAAATCGAAATAATTCTTTGTTTATATCATAATGCGTAATCTCACTTCATGTTATAAAGCTTTATGTAATTTTGTCATAACATATAATATATTATAACATATAATATTTTATGATTGTGAGATATCTACTATACATACCTGCATATGTACATTAATAGATGCTTATGGCAAATGTTACAAAGCATTATGAAAATGTTATAAAGCTTTATAAATGTGTTAATAATGCATTATGATGACCAGATTTATGTAAATTGTTACCAAATTTGTATATTTGATGATTATGAGAATGAGAATGTTCTGAGCTCTTATGAACGGTCCTATACGTCTTTGGGATCTTGATTTCTGATCATTAATTACCATTAATAAAGTCATAGTTGCTGTCAGTTGAAATAGATGTGACTCTTCATGTCTCTGTGATATTCTATAGGTTTTTTTAACATGCTTAAACAATTGTCTGCCAGATAAAAATGCTTCAGGACAAGTCCTCATTTTTCTGTGATATTTTGCAAAATTGCCCTCATTCATTTGCTCTATGACAGGTGAATTAACCCAGCAGGAATGATCTGAGATTGTGTTAGGACACCTTCTCCCCTCCCCTTTCCCTCTGCAATAACACCCATGTCTCCCACTACAGCTGGTGCTTCTGTAATTTAAATGCAAAACATAACTAGCCCATTTTGTAATTTAATTGAGCTATTTATCTGTCTCCTAATGGCTTCTTTGGACACTCGAGATTGATACTCTGCCAAGGTTGTATATTTAAGCTTTTCTAAAAGTCCCCTCTCCTTAAGTCACTTTGCTATTCCAAGCAGAGAATGAGCGCTGGTCTAATTGTATTCACTGTAGGTAATGACAGTGGCCTCACCTTGCTCAGCTCCAGCAGAAAAGCCAGCCCACTGATGAGCACAAGTAATAAGAAACACAGCAGAGTTCTGACTTATGACCTCAAGATTTGCCTGACCCTGAGGCTGATGATTTCACTCGAGGCTTACCAAATGGGCTCCTCGTATTTTACACACCACGTAGTGAGAGTCTGGAGCAGGACACTGCTGGTACGAGTGTAGGCAGCCCTTTCACACTGAGCCATGTCTATCTGATTTGCCAGGTGCCAGGAGGAGTGCCCTGTTGGCACATATGGCCAGCAGTGTGCCCTTCATTGTGACTGTCAAAATGGAGCCAAGTGTTACCACATCAACGGTGCATGTCTGTGTGACACCGGCTTTAAAGGGCCTCACTGCCAGGAGAGATTTTGCCCTCCAGGGTTATACGGCCTCATCTGTGACAAGTACTGCCCCTGTAATGCCACAAATACCCTCAGGTAGGTACATTGACTCATAAATAGTTCGTTCCCCTTATGCATGAACCTGAATTCATTATCTAAACAACAAGATACTGTACTGTAAACACTGGCTGCATATCTTCTGCAGTGGCTGCAGGTATTTGTTGCACACTACCTGATTTTAATTTAATTGTCTCCATGTTTAGTAGAAAAGCTCATTAGGGAAATTAGGTGGTGCAGTGCAGAGTTTGTAAAACATACCCCCTGCTTTAAAACAAGGGTTGAGGTGTGTTTCATCAAAACTGATTTCTGCATAAGCCTGAGTATAAAGTTCTATATATTATATACATTGGCGGCACGGTGGATTGGTGGTTAGCACATTGTAATTTAAATGCTTGAATTACAAATACGACATTTTTAATGTATTTATTCAAAATATAAAAATCTCTCTACAATATAAATTCATTTTGTTAACATATACAGCATTGCATTTTAAACCCTTGTATTTTTATGAAAAATAAACTTAGTTTTAAAGAAAATAATGAAAAAATATAATCATCCAAATCATAAAGCAAACATTCATTCAGACATTTTGTACATAACAGACTTAACACTAAACCTTGCACTATTTGGGCAAAAATAGTTTTTTTTCCAGATCCTCCAAATCTTAGGGGGGCATCATTCTGTTGCTCAATGACCCCAAACACTCAAAGTTCTAAAGAAAAATGAAAATAAAGAGAAAAATGTGAAAAGAAGCACGCAGCCTACATCCAGTGATGGTCTCAGGGTCATTGAATCAGCCTGGGATTAACAGGAAGAGACAGACACAAGTGAGACTCTAAACCGTGTAATTTAAAAAAAACTCCTGAACATACTGAAGAATTCTTACTGTAGAAACGCCGAAGGGTTGTCACACCCGCTACTGCGTCAGTGTACTTTTGCTCTGTTACTAAATTTTCCATGATGATTTATTCACATCTCATTATCTTCCACTTAATCATATTATGGTATATTGTATTTCCTGAAACACACTTCTGTAATATCTTTATCCTCAGCTGCCACCCTCTATCAGGAGAATGCTCCTGTACTGCAGGATGGACTGGCCTCTACTGCAATGAGACATGTCCCGCAGGCTACTACGGTGAGGGCTGCAGCTTACAGTGTCACTGTGCCAATGGAGCCGACTGCCACGGGGTTACCGGGACCTGCATCTGTGCTCCCGGCTTTATGGTAAATCTGTCATCATTTAATTTGTATCAAGTACCTGTACAATTAAATACTGTGTTATAAAATAAAACTGTATGCTGTGAATTATAAGGTCTTGGCTAAAAGTGAGAAGCGGCTAAATAATTGTTTAGGGGTGATGGCTTTACTTCAAGCTGTTATAGAAGATAGTGCTGCATCAAAGTGTTTGCTGCATTGCCTTAATAATTTCCCGCTGCAACTTTGGTGCAAAAATACATCTTAGATTATATTTTGTGAGGCTAAGAATTTAATCACATTTGTGGCAATGTATGTTGGGCCTTGGGCATCTATTGGGAAATAGCAAGTTAAAAAAAATGCATTGATATAAAGATCTAGCAAGTGACTCATCCCCCGTTTCACAAAATGCTTATTTTAAAATTGTTTTGTTCCAAGTGTAACTTAGCAAGGGAAGTTTAGAACTTCAAAAACTGTTTATGTAGTTGCTCTCATGGACATGCGGTTTAGTGGTCTCAGTCTTAGTTTCCTGCCAAGGCTGTAAGTCTCTTTAAGAGCAGCAGGTACCGAAAGCTTAATACTACCATATAATAGATGTGCCCTATTACACAGCATGTCTGTACTTATTACAAAGACCTGACCAAATGGACAAAGATGAGCTAGAGCTTCTCTCTGACATTAATAATAAATTGCCTGGCATATGAGGCATGTAAGAGAAACCAGAGTAATGGATCATGCAGATGTTGGATTAGCATTTTTTTTTTTTTTTTGATAAGCAATGAAGAGTAAGAGATGATGATGGCAGAAAGATGAAATGCAAGTGGTCAAATTTTAATAATTAGACAAAATGCAGCAATCTGTTTCCTGGATGTTTTTTCTCAGTGTATAGTGTTTCAGAATGAAAACGCATTTCATTTTCCTTAACGGGAAAAAAAGACTTAGTAAACATCTTGCACTGGAGATAATTTCTGTTTCAGAGAGTGGATGTTTCACAGCACCAAAGAAAAGTCCTCTGTCCTGGAGATAAAGACAGAAGCAGTGGGCCTGATTAAGACAAAGACAGAATAAAATGCTCCTGCCAGCTCTTCCCTCGGATAGAGCCGCTGAGGTGTCTGGTAGCACAGTCACTGTAAAAGTTTGCACCAGCCAGCGGAATTGTAGCCTATATCTTCATTCTCCTCACTTACTCTGAATGCACACTTAAAGGGGCCTTGTGCCAGTTCCATTAAAATGAGCCAGCTTTGGAATGGGGACACTTTACTACATTTTTCAACATTTGTTTCTTTATTCAAAAATAATAAGGCATGATATCTGATGGATTTGGCCTATTTTCAAAAGTAAAGTGAAGTGTAATAGCATCGCTGAAGTCTCAGAAAGGTGAAGCTGATTCAGAAGTATGTGCTGTGTTCAGAAAGCATTTGGCTTTGAGCAAAAATCAATATGATTCTTTCAGAAATCTCAGCTTTTCTTTCCTCCTTATTTCCTTATTTAAATCTAGATGTACTTGATATACTACAGTGAAAATTAATTACATCTACACAATTTGTGAGTGAAAGAAACATTTTTAAAAAATAGTGTTAAAGTAAATTAAATGACGTCTTAACACTGGTTGCATATATTTTACTGAAATAACATGACATTTGACACCAGATTATTATTTCCTTCTATTTATTACACAAAAGGCAAAGAACAGGGCAAACAGAACCTACACTGAGTACGGTAGGGTAACTGAAGTGGCAATCTCGTGCCAAAAAACAGGCTTAAATACACAAAAGAAGACACGTGATACGTAAACACAAATGCACAATGAATAACAAAGACTTATGCAAATGACCTCAAAGCACGCAAACACACAGCAAAAAGCAATACAAAACGGATCCAATCGAGTGCAAAGACCAGAACAACTTAGTCCATTACAGTGGTGCTCTATCCCCTGTGCAGTCCTGACAGTGTACAGCAAAATCTAATGAACTGGCCCCACACTTCCAATCCGTTTGGAGGGGATTGTTTGTAAAAGCTATTTGTAGTATTACCCCGGTACTGTGAGTAGAGTAGCAAAAACACATTATTATACATGGAAATGTATTCCCCCCCCACCCCTCTCTAAAACACCAGCAGTGTGCAATGCTTTGTTCTGTTGTGTTCTGAACCCTAGCTGAGCTCCTGATCACATGCAATTATCCTTATTCTAAGTCAACGATGCTTTCTTTTTGTTTCACAACTCCTCATTGTGAGAGCCTGCCACCAGACCTTTGGCAGAAGTTACACTCATAGAGATATTTAAATCTTTTTTGATTTTTACTTCAACACCCTTTAAAACTTTTTAAGCCATACTATTTATTCATACATTTGAAGTCCATTTGAGATCATCCATCCATCCATTATCTTCCACTTTAACCTCTATTTGGGTCGCGGGGGGGGGGGGGTTCCCCATGCCCATCCAGGGGAGAACGTTTCGGGCTCTGGGCAGATACACCCAGGACAGGGCGCTGGGCACATACTTACTCACGCAAACACACTCTATATGGGGTAATTTGGAGAATTCAATTGACCTTGATCCGTGTTTTTGGACTGTGGGAGGAAACTGGAGAACCCGGAGGAAACCTACACGGACACGGGGAAAACATAGAAACTCCACCCAGGAATCCCTAGTGCTGAGAGGCGAACCTGCTAACAACTAAACCGCTGTGCCGCCCCATTTAAGATCATGTTTTATCAAAAAAAATAAAATGTAATTGTTTTTGTGTAATGGTGGCATAGTGGGGCTTAGTTCACCTCTCAGGTCATCCAGGGAATCCAGGTTCCACACCAGATCTGGGTGGAGTTTCCATGTTCTCTCCATGTCAGCGTGGGTTTGTGTGTGTATGCCCAACGATAGATCTGCCCAGCGCCCAAAATGTTCTCCCCTGGATGGGTATGAGGAACACCCTGCGATTCTAGTAGAGGATTGTGGAAGATAATGACATGAGACGAGATGAGTTGTGTCTTATTTGTTTAATTGGGTTCTCTTTGTCTACCTTTAGCACCAGCCTACTTCTATTCTCAAAAAGTCAAGGCCAGCAACAAAGATGTTAGGACACTTTAATATCAACAATAAGTAGCCACTGTGGTTATTAAATGGTTTTAAGCTCACACAAAGACACACCGGTTTAAATCTCTTACACTTTGCTCACTGTAAAAAGATGAATGTCTGACAAAAGGCTCTGAGCTGCATTACTTACAAAATGAGTGCAGAAAACAGGCATTGTACTGAAAAGAAGATTTATCTAGCTAATAATAAAAGCAATGGGAAATGTTAGGAATCCAAATGAATTGTACATCTGTATTGACAACATGCTCAGCAAAAAGAATGGCCCACCAACACATTTTCAAAAATTACAAAAAGGTCTTGGGTTCATAAAGTCTCCTTGAAAACAGACCTCATTTATACAGCCAAAGACTGCTTTAAAGGGTTTTTTGAAAAGCTCCAAAAAACTCAAGCACCGTCAGACATTACTTGAATTTTGTAGTAGGGCTGTGTCTAATGGTCAGATAAGATCAACATAGGACTTATTGGCCACATAACAAAGCTGTGTTTGGTGTACACAAAGACATATATGCATAAAAGTACCTTGTCCCCACATGGTACTAGACATAGGAACTAGTAACATCATGTAAAATGCGATGGACAACTTTTACAGATACATGGATTCATAGAAATGATCAGGTAGCAGAAGCAGTTGAGGGCGACATGGTGGCAAAGTGGTTACGTCCACCTCTCAGCGCTGATTCCCAATGCTGACAGGTGGACATAACCACTTACCACCATGTCGCCCTCAACTAGGTTGAATTCCAATCTGGGTGAAGTTTCCATAGGTTTTCTCCAGGTTCTCTGGTTTCCTCCCACAGTCTAAAAATATGAAATCAATGTGAATTGGGTGCTCTACACTGCTCAGTGTAAATTGTCCCCATATGGTGTGTGTCTGTGTAAGTGAGTGTGCCTGGCGATGGGCAGAAAACTAGCTCACCCAGGTGATTTTACCCGAACACTTCTCTGTCATTTGTTTATCCCCAGATCACTCACCAGTAAATTGCTGATGTACTAGAAGTCAAGCAACTTTCCAGCTGCAATCACAAACTAGTTTCAGGTCTCAATGATCCTTCAAGAGAACTGCCAACGTTAGCAGTCTGGAAGTTGTCACTTTTCGGCAGAACAAAGATAACAGCACGTAGATTGATAAAAAATTAATTCGCAGATGTAAGCTTTTCATGTGGGCATGTGGGAAGAGAATGGGCACAGATGGAGAGGGAGCGCGCAAGAGATGAAGAGCGTCAGAAGGAGGGGAAGAGACATAGTGATGAGAAATAAGCGCGTGTGAGAACGAGATAGAGAGAGATAACGAATGAAAGACAATGCAATAAAGAGAAAACAGACAAAGACCTCAACTCTACCTGTTTTCCCAGTGAAGCAGCTCATCCGTTTCTTGCCTCACAAATGTAGCTCAGAATGATAATTAGCACGGTCCCCAGTGATGGCAAGAGGAAGGCAAGTCCCACCCTACCCCCTGTTCCTGCACCACTAATTGGGAGGCTAAAACATGGTGTCAGCTGTCAGTCAGGCAGGGAATAAGATGACCAGCTGGGGGAGATTTCACAGGTCTCAGCCCAGAATGAGACATGGTTTTGAGGGTCGTGTGTATCTCGGTCACCAGCTGCTGGAAGGTTCTGGATGAGTGAGATCTCACACGACCTACTCGTTAAAACGGCAGGAGTTGAGCTCTGTATCCAGGAGCGAAGCCTCTAATCTGATATGATGCTGATCAGGTGTGCCAGACTCTTGGGTTGTAGGGACATTGAATATATCATTTTACATCATATTACAACAACTTGTCAACATATCTGCTAATGTCAAAGAATTGCAATGTATTGTTCCGGCTCTTTTCATATTAAAGTGTTAAACCAACTACAAGTAAGAAGTACATTTCACCCACAGGGTTTTGTCGGATGATTGTAGAGTTTTGCAACTTGAAATATTAAGTTTTCTAGAAATGACCTTCAGGCCCTAAACACAACTCAAATTTTTGCAAAAAGCCGTACCAGCAGAGTGAAGTCTTTATTAATAAAGCAATTTTAATAAAAAAAAATTTACCCATGATTTATTCACAAAAAATGTACAATCTAAAAAGAAAAGAATTATTAATGTGTTTATAGAAAACAAAATCTGGTCTCCTGTGATGTAATATAGGTTTTTAAAGTGAATGTACTGACTTAGTACGTATTGTGAATCAGCTCTAGTTTATATTCATTTGTATTTCCATTTATGTTACATGACTGTAACACTCAGAGGTGTGGATTACTGTCACAACTTCTCAAAAGTCTCCCTCAATCAGATTTAAGGACTGGAACTGTCCGTTTTAAAATAGGATGTAAAACACACATCTAGATTGTTGGGTGTCCATGTACTTTTGGTTATTTAATGAACTTCATCACCAACATCTCCTCATTTAAACTTCTGAGTTTTGTGTTTCTTACACTGTGATTGCATGCGGACTTTAGGTGGATAGGGGTTTGATAATGCGCAGCAAAAATTCACTAAGAGTCTCTGACACTAATAAGATAAAATGAGCTGCATTAATTAGGAGTATTATTAATTACGACTGTTGTGGTCCTAACAGAAAGGTTCTTGAAGTGCTGTCGAACGGAAACTCATCAAAATGTCCATCTGTGACTAGTATAAACTTTAATGACAGTTCTTAACTTTTCTGCACTGTTAGGGAGATGACTGCACCCAAACATGTCCTGCTGGTTTTTTTGGAACCAACTGTACATCCACATGCCACTGCCACAACCAGGCCTCTTGTTCCCCGGCCGACGGCTCGTGCATTTGCAAAGCGGGTACTGTTTTTTATACTATTTCACTCTTTTTCGCTCACTTTTCCCTTTCTTCCTTCCTTTCCCTGAAGTTCTTCGTAAGTCTGATACTTAGATTATGGCTATTTACATACAGCTCCAACAAGGTTGCTGCATAAACACATCAAATCAATGTGTTCTTTAATCAGAATCATTAGAATTGATTAGCCATTGCTCACTTAATCACTTTGTACTTTACTTTAAGACATTCATTGATGAAGTTCTCTACTTCTATATCTGTAAATTCTGCATTATTGAGCGTCTCGGTATAATCTGTTTACTCACCAGCAAAAATCAGGTTTGAGGATACGCAACTTCACCCCTGGAGAAAACAAAAAAAATCTGCCATAAGCATCTCTACACATCAGCGCAAGCTATTTCAAAGAATGTTAACCTTGGATTAAAAGATCCACAAGGAGAGGATTACAGAACAGAACAAACGGAGTCCCCCTAGTTCGACTGTAAAAGCACAGCCGCATGGTTTATGAGCCAGTGTTGCTTTGTAAACATGGGCCCTCTGCAAATAGAAGTACAGCATCAGTAAGAGACACAGCAGCCCCGCTCGCACTACAGGCCGAGTCCCATCAGGCTTAGAGCAGGCTCATTACACATGCCACCTTTAATCTACATCCCATTCATAATTCACCAGGCTGCTGAGCGCCAGTGTTCTCCTGGCCTTCCTCCTCTCCCATTCTCGCTCAATCTATTTTCTTTTCCTCAATTTCTTTTGCTATTTCTGTCTTTTGTCTAGCCTTGAGCCACGCATGAATTTTGTTCATTGACCTCAGTCCGGTGCAGGCATCAGGGGGCTCAGGTCTTATGATCCCTCTCTCCATTTTGACCCTATTCCCTGGTCTACCCCCTACGCTCCAAACTATTGATTGAACTCAATTATAGGCTACAAAGGGCTCATTTGAAGAGTGGGGTTTGTGGATAGGCATAATTCAGAATTCGCCTCCTCTAGTTATGTGGATTAACGCTGGGAATTGGGAGAGAATGAATTAAAAAGCCACCGTAGCCTGGCTCACTATCTCCTCTCTGTCAGGCTGGCAAAGTGTGGACTGCTCCATTTTATGCTCCAGTGGAACATGGGGTCTGGGTTGCAACCAGACCTGTATGTGTGTAAATGGAGCTGCCTGTGACCCCATCGATGGCTCATGCTCCTGCGCGCCAGGCTGGAGGGGCAAACACTGCCAGCTGCTATGCCTCGTGAGTGTGTTTAACAGCCTTACTGTTTCAGATTGCATGTGCATGCATGAAGTTTATTCATCCTGGCAGTGTGCAGAGTTGGGCTGATTTTGATTGCGTGTGTATGTCAGGATGGCACCTACGGGCTCGAGTGTCGGGAGCACTGTGACTGTAATCATGCTGATGGATGTGATCCTGTCAGTGGCTATTGCCATTGTTTACCAGGGTGGACAGGTGAGTAACAGTGTGCAACCATGACACTAGCATTACACTTTTAACTAACACTTGACTCCTACATACATTCTTACTAAAAACACACATATTTAAGGAAAGAAATTTGGCTATATATAACACCCATGACCAGTTTATACTCAGTATTTATAGAAATCTCTAATACATACTGCCCAGCGATGGGTTGGAGCCCTGTCCTGGGTTATCTGCCCAGCGCCCGAGACGTTCTCCCCTGGATTGGCATGGGGAACCCCACCGCGACCCTAATAGAGGATAAAGTGGAAGATAATGAATGAATGAATGAATAAAACATACTGAAATGTTCAAGGAAATTTGGAATTTGGAGTTTGGTTCATGATTGCTTTAAATTAAATTAGGCACTGGGAAGAAAGACAGAGTGCCAATCCATCTCTGGGTACACACTCACTTACACACACTTACACAGACACACACACAATTTAAAGCAGCCAGTTCACAGTGAATCCATGTATTTGGACTGTGGCGAAAAGCATAGAACCCAGAGAAACCCACGTGGATGTGGAGAGAACATGGAAACACCGATTGGAATTCAAACCTGGATCACCAGGCTGAGTGGAGGATGTTCTAAACACTAGGCCACTGTGCTGCCCAGTTTACAACATTTAACTAACACTTTATACTTAGTATCATACTGAAATGATTAAGGAAATACGGAATTTGGGTTGTTTGGTTCATGATTGCGTTAAATTAAATAAGGCACTGGACAGAAAGCAGAGTGCCAATCCATCTCTGGGTACACACTCACTTCCACAGACACACACACAATTTAAAGCAGCCAGTTCACAGTGAATCCATGTATTTGGACTGTGGGGAAACCCACATGGATGTGTAGAGAACATGGATCCCCAGTTTGGGATTCAAACCTGGATCACCAGGCTGTTCTAAACACTAGGCCACTGTGCTGCCCAGTTTTCAACATGCATATTATAAAATCTACAAATGTTCACACTAATATTACTTGGGTTTTGGTTTCTCATTTGAAAAAGGGGTAGATTAATGGTCTCTTGAACTCATTCTGTCATGTGACAGCTTTACTAAATATACCTTTCAGTGGTACTCCACTCTTCTTGTCCACTCAAACACAGCACTTACCACAGACGCTGAAAATTGCACATGAAAAATGGTCTCCACATGAAATAACCTCATCATTATTCTAAATGGGGCTGAACAAATTTACCAGTTAAGAACATGTAAGACCGGAAAAATGTCTGACGTTAATCTCTTTAATACATGAGCGTTCTGAAGAGGTCAACTGTAACAAGTGTGTAAGGTTTCAAAATCTGAAATCATTCATTGTTTTGCAGGTTAATATGAACTGTGGGCACACATCAGCCCACACTGACAGCTCTTATGTGTCATGTCATGGAAATTGTATTAGATTTGTGCATCTTGTAGATTTCCACAAGGAGCTGGAAAATTGTCCTCGTAAAGAGTGCAAGAAAATCCTATTACAAGCAATTTAACAGGACAGTCCTGTGTCCTAATTAATGCTTAACAGTTTATCATTTTTAGCATGTAATCAAGTGCTGTTATAATCACTTATTGTAAATTAATTTATTTATTAAACTAAAAAGGACATTTAAATAGAAAACAAATGATCTGAGATTTTTTTGATTTTACAAAGGTGAAAATGCCCTTCGAGCCAATAGCATATCATTAAATCCTTTGTAAGTGTAACATTAAACTGAGTTTAGGGGACACAGGGGACCGGTGGGTAATACAGGCGCCGCAATGCTCCATGATCCCCAAATTGATTTTCTGCATTTTCTCCTAATGTCTGTGGAGCTTTGCATGTTTTCCATGCATTCACATGGGTTTACCTCAGACACATTAGTTTTCCTATAAGTCTCCCAAACATGCTGTTGGTGGATTAAATGTAATAAACTTCCCATTAGGAGTGAGTTAGGGCCTGTTTGAATATGTGTGAACACTGCTCCGCACTCGCACCATGAGTGAATCCAGTATAGACCCACAACACACTGCAGGGTGATGAATTGTTAGAATGGATTAATGAATAAAAATAGCTTGCATACTTACTTTATTATTCACTCTGAACGACTTGGTTTGAGGTTTAGTGGTGCTCACCATGTGCACCTTTTATCATATTTGTATTTACTAAATAGTATTAGTAGTAATATTAAAATTAGTAATAAGAGTAACATTAGGGCAGCACGGTGGTTTAGTGGTTAGCACGTTCGCCTCTCAGCGCTAGGGATTCCAGGTTCGAATCCCCATCTGGATGGAGTTTCCATGTTCTCCCCGTGTCCGTATGGGTTTCCTCCGGGTTCTCCGGTTTCCTCCCACAGTCCAAAAACATGGATCAAGTCAATTAGATTCTCCAAATTGCCCCATGTAGAGTGTGTCTGTGTGTGAGTGAGTGTGTGCCCAGCGATGGATTGGCGCCCTGTCCTGGGTGTATCTGCCCAGCGCCCTAAACGTTCTCCCCTGGATGGGCATATTATTAGTAGTAGTACTAGTAGTAGTAATATTTGTAGTAGTAAAAGTAATACCAGTAGATGTAGCAGTAGGACTGATAGTAGAAGTGATAGTAAGAGTAGTCTATTAAATAATACGTTTTCGTATGTTTTGTTGCAGGGATTCTTGTTAAACATACAGTATACTGCCATTTAAACACCAGGAATCACTTAAACTAATATCATTATACTTTATAACCATGAAGCAATAACTTGTTGTGCGATCATAATGAATACATTGTGAATTAAAACAGCATACTCTCCATCATACTTTACATTCAGTGAATATTTTCGCAGCACTTAAGCGTTACAGGATCTTGTCTGGACTGTGCCCACAGTCAGAGGTATTTGACTCATGATTAATGTTGACCTTCCCAAATGTGCCGCTGAAAGGACACTTTCATGAAAACAAACTTATCAAGCCATAATCTTTTTTTAACTGTTAATAGCCCACTGTCTATTTTTCACAATTAAAGAAAAGATCAAAGCAACTTTGAAAGCAGGTGTGGAGCTACGTCTGATGATATTAATACTTATAACATATTTGTATTGATAATGAACAATATTTATTAAGTAATATATATAATTTGAACCCCTTGTGAATATTCTGAGTTTAATATGCTGGTATTGATTTCATTGTGTCTCAAAGGATATATGTTTTTATAGATGATCGTTTTCTTACTCAAACTAATTCTCGTTGTGATTTCAATATCATGGGATGAATTTCCAAACATTAAAGCACTTTGATTTTAGGTTGGGTGTAGTCTAAATGCATTATGAACTTGGGATGGACTAAGTATTAAGTTCTAACAGCAGTTTTTAAAGCCTAATGCAGTCAGATTGTGGTTTAGTTATGAGAAATGTGTGAGGGCTTACATCATGTTATGTTAATGCAATATTTACCATGTAATTCTGGAAATTTCCTTCTGGTTCATAACAAAACCTCTAATAATGCATAATGTCTTTTCTTTTTATTTTATAAGCAGCAGGAGTTTGGTATTACACAATTGTTGGTCCCTATTCGAGTATCGTGGAAACAGTCTTAATTAATGAACAGTCCAGACACCCAGTACAGACGAAAGGAAAAAACATTTTTCATTTTTCTTTTGTTTAATGTGAATTTAAATTACTCTGACACAGTTAATCTAAAGAATAGCAACACACTCAAGTAGCTTTAAATAATAGATCAATTGAAATATTTTTGAATGCCATCTAATTACACTGCACTCTCTCAGGACAACATTGAAATCCGTTTGGTCACACAGGGCAGGTTTAAAAATGATGCAGAAGTGGTGCTGTGTCCGTGTTATCTGGGTTAAAAAGAGAAACCACTGAGACTCTGTGTTCGGGATAAGACAAAAAGGTCGGGTAAAAGACATTATGCAGGGTCTTCATATCTCACCTTACCCAGGCACCTATTTTGGGAATGAACTCAGCTTTCATTATTGGCAAAAAGGAGTCGGCCACGCAAAGATCTCACGCTCTGAATCCTTCCCTGGTCTTAGCCATCTGCCCTATCTAATGAGAGTCACCGGGGTGCAAATAGACTGAGATACATGTGGAACATCTGAAAAGACATGCAGTGTACGGCACTGATTCACAGCGAGTCAAAGACACTGATCTGTGAGGAAATAGAGCTTTTGAGACCGAAGAATCATAATTATTCAAAGAATGGAGTTGAAGAGTAAGAGAAAATGGTTTAGGGAAATAATATTTCGATTGTATGGGTTCTTATGGTGGATGATAGAGAAAATAAAACAGGATTAAAAATACATAAGTTAACTCTATTCATACATCCATTATATAATCAAAGAAATTAAAAGCTTTGCACAATTGCACTTAATTCTATACTAGGGATTATGCATTCTCCACATGCAGGGGAGAACAATCGGGGCATAGGGCAGATAAACCCAGGAAAGGGCACCAATACAACTAAACATACAGAAACACACACACACACACACAATACATAGGGGCAATTTAGAACAGGCAATACCTTGAATATATGTTTTTGAACTGTGGAAGGAAACCGGAGAACCCAGAGGAAACCCACACAGACACACAGACAATGTTTTTTTTTGTTTTTTTTTTTTACCTCCATTTCTCAACTGTCTCTAAAACACAAATTTACTTATTAATATTGTTGTTTTAAAATTGATTCATCATTGATTAATAATTCTTGGTATGGAGTGACACACAGACCTATTTTTTTTACCCTCACATCAGCAGCCACTTTATTACTTCATCCTTTTTTTTTGCACTGCCCATTATATCAGTTCCACTTACCACAGGTGACTTTTTTTAGTCCTTCAATTACCGACTGTAGTCCATCTGTTACTGTACACACATTGTTAGGCCCCTTTCTCTGTTCTCTATTGATTAGAACCCTCACGTACCCCCACAGAGCAGCTAGAACTTGCGAGTGAATGATGTTCAGTATAGCAGTGACTCTGATGGAGTGAGGGTGACATCAGAGATAATTTTACTCTTATGTAATTTGCTTATGGAGTTATATTTATGCTCTCATTTGGAAAAATGCGTTCTTTATATATTGCATAATATTATGTTAATAATATTTAGTGGCTCAGTTTTAACGGTGTGTATTCAGTTCCTATGCATGTGTCAGAGGGGGAAATCTTGTATTGGGGAGACAGATGGATGAGTAAGACGATTGCATGGAGAACACGTCAGAGAGTGAGGAATTAGTGAGTGTTTATTTCGATTATGATGAAACAGAGTTCTAGGGTTTATTTCGATTATAATGAAACAGAGTTCTAGGGTTTAGCAGTGCGTTTAATTTTTAATACACTGTCTTGAATAAATGTAAACTTCATAGACATGTCTTCCTAATAGCTCCACATTGTAGAAAACAGATTAAAAACAATTAAATCCTATTTATATTAAAATCTGAGCTGCATTGCAAAGACTAAAACGAAGATAACACGATGGATGGATGAATGTGGGATATATAATCAAATGGATTGTTATTAAACAATGTGTTTTATAGCATATTTTATGCAGGTTTTTAAGGGTGCCAATATTTATACCTTTTTATCGAAGACTGTGCATTGCAGGTCCTCTTGTTAGAGTAGCAGAAAAAGAAAAGGGAGAAATGAGACTGATGTCCAGCCCTTAGCAGAGTAATTGGTGTAGATAGAAGTGTGGGTGTAGTAGGGCAGAGGTAGAAATAGAGTAATGATCAAAAGTGGAGATAGGCCTCAGGTTAGACGGGGTAAGAGTATGTTTATCAAAGAAGTGAAGAAAAGGAAAAGAGATAAATGCTTATTCTAAAAGACCTGTGTGCATGCAGACAGAGTTAAGTAAAGCCTGCTGCATAACATTTAGTGCTTCACCTCTCAAACAGAACATCAAAAATGTGGAGTGATTTCAGACGGTTATTTTAACATTTCCTTAAAGACACGGAGACTTCGTGCATAAACGAGTACCCTGTTTATACAACCATTTATAGCATTTTTCATGGAGGTCAATAATTGAGAAACTGATTGCATATGTGATATCTCGCATTTTCAACATCACTTAGAATTATATAAATATCATTTCACCCAGGAATGAGGTGGGGAGGAACAGGAAGACAGGCAGCGAGAGGAGAGCGCTTATGTTTGGAGTAGCTTGAGAACAAAAAGAATAAGAGCACTGCAAGTTCGACTACGTCCCTCGTTGGATTGTTCAGTCTTCAATATATATGGCGTTGCTCTGTGCACATATATCTTTTAAATTACAGGAGCTGAAGTGCTTTTCCTGGAGTACTGGGTATATTTTTAACTGACTAGCAAATCATTGGAATCAGGTAGAACAGAATTCCACAGAGCCTTTATGGAATCTCAGTTTTGATAGATGAGAGTTTTGCATGTAAGGGGAGGAGATATGAAACGGAGCCAACTAAGACATTCCTAATTTGCTGAGATGGACACTTTGTCATCAAGGTACATATAAAAAATGTCATTTTGAATATGAAGGAGGAGAGAGGCTGTGTATAGATAACAAGGGCATCAATTTCTTAAATATCCACGGTTAATAAATTGATGTAAAAACCTTTACAACAAGTACAGCATATGTTATTTCTGATGCAGTTCATAAATCATTAATACAATCCATCACAGATCAGTCTCCCTGCATATCAGGGTTATCATATTCATTTGGATACAGTATGTGGACTAAATGATTGGGACACCTGGCTTGAGTTCCCGTTTGGGGAGAACAAGGCGTCAGCATGTCCTTCCTGTGTTTGATTTGGGCAAAACCTATTTGCATTTATAATTCAGGTGACATCATTACAACTTATTATAATATGTTACTCTTTAGACAAAGCAAAGAGAATAATAATTTACTGTCTGTATTGTACTGTAAGTATTCAACTCTGCAGTGGAGTTCAGTGACTTTTACAAAATTAACTCATACATGTTTTTTTTTTTTTTTTTCTGGTCTTTAAATAGTGTATAACCCACATTTGTTACTGCTGCAGCATCGATATGGAGTTTAAAATGGTAAGCTGAATTGTACAGGTCTGTTTATTGGGTATTGATTCAGAACACAGCTGCAATGAACTGCTGACCTGTTCAGGGTTTTCTGCCTTTTGTCCTCTGTGTGCTGAGGTAATAAATAATAACTAATAGTGATGATTTGTATTATCCACTTTGTCTCCACTGCAGTAATATAGTACGAAAACAAATGCTACTAAGGATTAAATATGTTTTGTATTATATGTTTGTACATAATGCTATATATGTGCTAAAGATGGCTTGGCTCAAATACACCTGGCTCAACTTTTAAGTCTTAATGTAATGATTATAATATTATTATAATACCTCCCTGTAACATGCATGTCCATCACTATACAGTACCAGCCAAAAGTTTGGACACACCTCAATCTTGCTATATTATCTTTTTCTTAACATAAAGATGGACTTTGTACATTTTTTTCTTTTTTCAGTTACAGACTTTTGTTAGTCCTCTGTTTACTTTCTCTATTGGTCAGGACCATCACAGAACAGGTATCATTAAGGTGGGGGATTGTTTATTGTCAGATCTGCAGTGACACTGATGCGGTGAGGGACAGTCTGTACTGTAGTCCAAAAACAGATTAACTACAGTCTGGAATTGTAGAACCACAAAGTCCATCTTTACAAGAAGTGCAACAAAATGGAGGCGTGTCCAAACTTTGGACTGGTACTGTATGTGTGAGAGGTTCTTCCTACTACTTTTCTGGCCTTACTTGTTTGTGCAGGTCTGTACTTTTTTTCTTTTGCTGTTTTTTTCCTTACTCTGTCACTGTTAGACCCTTTCTGCTTCTCATTTCGCATTGCTGACGGTAAGAGAGACGTTTTTTTCTCCCAATGACAACTGAAACCAAACTGAGCTTGGCCCTTTTTAACGTTCACAAACCAGGCTTGTCTTAATCGCCTACCCCTAAAGCATCAACATGGTGCTTTGGTGCCTTGGTACCCCACCCTCTACCACCACGAACACCATCACACTGCTACTCCATGAAGATTGTGCAGGTATCGAGGCAAAGCTTGCAGACCTGAGCCAAGACTAATTCAAAGCTGAGCCACTAATGCTGTTTTAATGGCTATGCCCCTTACTTGGAGAAGTCTCCGTCAAAGGAAATTTCAAATGAGGGCTCCTGAGAAAAGGCTGCCACTTGAAAGGGTGCTTGATATTCATGTGTGTGTATGTGTGAATGAGTGAAAAGAAAATGGCAGTGGATCCATATGCAAGTCTGTCAAATCGTATGTTCTGAAACCTTACCTCTTTATTGTTGGTGTAACATTGTTTAGTTTTTGTATGCATATTATCATTAGATGAGTTTGTATGCATGCATCACTTATTTAGAGGGCATATATATATATATATATATATATATATATATATACAGTATATACACACAGACACACAGACACACAAGGGTCCTTTATCTGTCCCAATGTAGATGGTCCATCTCTTCTTGGTGTGTGTGTGTGCGTGCGTGTGTGTGTGTGTGTGTGTGTGATTGTGTGTGTGTTCTTGGTGAACCTCTTCCCTACTTTTTCACAAGCTGTAGCACAGCTGAAAGAGAATAGGAGAGGAGCTCAGGCCACTCGAGGGACTCGGCCCTGTTAATGAACATGGTGCACTGGCAGGGAGGCCCAGTGTGATCAAAAATACATACGGAGCAGAGCATGGCGTTGTGGCCAAGAGACGTCTGAACCCGCACACACTTAGCTGATAAAACTGGGACTGATGTCTTCAGAGTGTGCTACCACTCAGCTCGGAGCATCTTCATACAGCCTCCTGGGAGTCAGCTTAGCTTTACTTGTTGATAAGGCTACAGAAACACACTTATGTGAAGGGAACACTGCTTCTGTCCTGGTTCTCACATGTGTACTTTTCAGAAAAAAGCTATTCTTAGGTTTCCTCTGCTCCTCCCCTGCACCTGTCCTTTCATATTGGATTTGCTTTTATTCCTTCGTTTGTACTGCTACTCATTTGTTCGAACTCCAAAATCGTGATTTGCTTGTCATGTTTTTAACAGGTATCCACTGTGACAATATCTGCACTCAGGGCTACTGGGGGCCCAACTGCTCTATGACCTGCTCCTGCCAGAACGGAGGCTCGTGCTCCCCTGAAGATGGAACCTGTGTGTGTGCTCCTGGATACCGTGGCACGTCCTGCAAAAGAAGTGAGTTGTGCATGAAATATCTTTCTGACATTTATACAAATAAAGAAGGTCATATCAAACACATCTAGATTCGGTCCTTTGAGGATGAAATTACCATGTCCCAGCATGAACTGGAGAGCGCAGCACTTAACTTAGGGTTGGAAATGCAGGCAAGAAAGCCCTTCATCGTGGGCCAGGTCCTAATCACTTCAACCGCTCTCCTGGCCCTGATTCCTAAGGAAAAGTCGGGGGGGGGGGGGGGGGGGGGGGGGGGGGGGGGGGGGGGGGGGGGGGGGGGGGGGGGGGGGGGGGGGGGGGGGGGGGGGGGGGGGGGGGGGGGGGGGGGGGTGTGTGTGTGTGTGTGTGTGTGTGTGTATGTGTGTGTATGTGTGTTTGTATGTCTGTATGTCTGTGTATGTGTGTGTGTGTGTGTGTGTGTGTGTGTGTGTGTGTTAAAGAGAAGATGGACTTAATTCATTCCCTTCACAAAGTCGGGGCAGTCATGGGCTTGTGGTTAAGAAACCAGCCTTGTGACCTGAACGTCCGCGGTTCCATTCCTGGTTCCACCAAGTACTAACTGAACGACTTCAGTATGACTGAATTGCCCTTGGGCAAGGTACCTAACCCCAACAGCTCCCTGTGCACTGTATACAAGACTGCCCAGTGCTCTGGGCACATGTACTCACCTCACTCATTTGTGTGTTAAATGTGTGTGTGAGTGGCAAACAGAGACTACGACCCTGGTGCAAAAGAAATCCATGGTGTGTTGTATCATTGTTCAGCTATACTGCAATTAAATTAGGTTTTAGTCACGTCACCCCATCACACACTACAATCACATCACGATCTTAATGAGGAATTAGTGAGATGCAGCGCTTTTTGCAGTTTTGAACAATAAAACGCCTCTGATTCACCGCTGTCAGCCTCTCTGTTCCAATGCCTTCTATTTGTTACCTTAATCTAAAGCACATTTAATTATTCTACCTCCAGATGTAGATATAAAACATTTTCCAGCCTCCTGGAACTCAAGTGGTAATAACTCATGGATTTCTGCATATCTCTTACTGCATGTGTGAACATGGTTCCTGTGTTATCTCCACTAACCTCTGTCTTCTTCTGTTTTCCTTCCTCTTGCCTCATTTCTACTCATTTTTAATGCCAGCCTGTTCTCCTGGGTTTTTCGGGCACCGCTGCAGCCAGACCTGCCCCCAGTGTGTGCACAGCACTGGTCCATGCCATCACATTACAGGCCAATGTGAGTGCCTGTCGGGTTTTTTCGGCCCTCTGTGCAACCAAGGCAAGTAGCTCCTCTTCACTTCTCTTCTTCTCATTTTAACTCCCCCTCTCTCTTCTTCTTTCATTCTTCTGCTCTCTAGAGTAATGGATTGCTGTATCTTGTGTTTAAACTGCCTCTGATCCAGCTGATGCAATGACTGTTAATGCACATCCAGTCTATTACAAAGGATGATGACAGCTCCTCATGCATAACTTTAATGAAGCGACATCGTGTTAAAGCCCAATTCACCTGCAGGGGCAGAGATTATGTGCAAAACTCTAACAACATTAAAGCAATCCAATCGATGATCATCTTGCAATGTGCCATTCCGGCTCTGGTACAGTGCGATGCTCAGTAGGGCACAGGGCACGCTCGGCATCTCTGGCACACTGAGCTGACGCGGCTTCTCCAGCATGCTGCAGATAATTGGCATTATCACTGACACTGACAAATAACCTTCAGAGGAAATCTGAATATTGCTGAGGCCGTTCTTTCTGACTGAGGGTAACATCGAGTCCGATCGATAGTATAGCTACTCGGTTCAATGCAAAAGAGAGAGAAAAGAAGACAAGCAAGGTTGGTTGAATATGCAATAGACGGCTAAAACTTAGTTTTATTGAAATAGGAAATGAGCTAATTGATTAGTTGTGTCTGGTGTTCATATGCTAAATGATGAGCTGAAACTGCAAACTTTTCAGGTGCTGGGCAGAAACACCCAGGACAGGGCCACAACCCATTGCTGGTCACTTTCTTATTTAGGGCATGGTAGTTCAGTGGTTAGGGCCTTGAGCTATCAATCTGAAGGTTGGGGGTTAAAATCGCAGATCAACTGAAGTTACCAATGTGGGTCTTTCAGCAAGGCCCTTAACCCTCATTGGTCCAGGGATGCTGTGATTAACCACAGCATCTGCTAAATGACCAAATGTAATGTAATGTTTGTAATGTAATGTAAACCTACACAACACAATATAGGGGCAACTTAAAGCAACCAGTTCATCATGCCCCAAGAACCCGGCAAGAACATGCAAACTTCACCCAGATCAGGATTCGATCAGAACATCAGAACAAGATCCCGGCTAAAAAATGTTACCCTGGATGGAAATAGCTAGTGATGCTGCATGTGGCTGTAGAAACATTTTCACTGAAAATTCACTAATTAAAACTAAAGGCAGTCTGACAACTATTAGAACATGTCATTTTTAAAATAAGCGATGTGTAATATAAAATATAGAACTCAAAATATGAGGCGTCAAAAAAGAAGAAAATGAATCTGTCCAAACAAAAGATCATTAGATATTTACTCAAAGCCTTAAATACATTAATAACTACATCGTTCAGTCGGCATGTCTGTGTTTTTCATCTATGGAACAATGAAAGCTTATTAGTTTTAAGAAAACCAGACTGAATTCCATCGTTAAAGCCATGTCAATTATTCAGACTCACACTCTAAGTGAATATAAATCAAATGAAATGAAAGCACTTAGGCATTACATTATGTGCTTCTTGTTAACGGGGAGGAGAAATGTGATCTCCAACCATTTTTGATGTGTCAACTACTTGCAAAGGATGAAGTATTTCATAAGTTATTAATAAGTCATTCCTTTTCTTCAGCATTTGAAGTTTATGTATTTTTATTCTGCGTTGAAAGGGTTTAAAAACAGTCATAGCACCTTCACTGAGTGAAACGGTATGATTTTCAAACTGTGTAAGCCGAGGGCAAATAAACAACCTGCTTCATCCTTCCCATCCCAGAATAACCATCAGCATAACCAATCATCTTTAGGATATTAAATAATATGTGACAATATTTTGGATTTTGTAAATCTTGCCTCTTATCAGATCCTATTTTGTGATTTTGTTTTCAGCAGAATTCTGAACTTTAGATAAAATCCACAAACTTAACTCTGAAACAACATTTAAATTGCTCTTCGTCTGAGATCATGTCTGCGGATGATTGTTGGGTTGTAGTTATTGGTTGGGATTTTGTAAGTGTTGCGACTTCTGATTACATCACTTTAGGGCAGCAGGGCGTCACAGGTAAAGAAAACAAATGTGTACAGAATTCAGCATCACTGTCACGCACTGACATTTATTGTTGTGGGTTCTTTGTTCATTGTAATGCAGCTTTTCCAAAATCCTGCCAGAAATCTGTCTTCAAATTTCTACAGAACCTAAAAAATTAATAACATCATCAATAAATAAACCAACACCTAAACCCCGGTTGTAAAACTTTCTTTACCTTTTTAAACCAAGAAAACCCTGCAGGTGAGTTAAAACACGCTCACATGGTTTGCTTCTAAATAGAGTCGATTTAACCGCCATCAATCTTAAAAATAAGAGATTTGAAAATCATAATCATACATTTCGAACTCAGGTTTGAATCCCTGTCCAAAGGGTTTTCTCCTACAATTTAATAACATGGATTCAATAGATTATTTGCCTTTATCGAATTTGCCCCATATAGTGTATGTGTTTGTCTGAGTGAGTGTGTGCCCAGCAATGAATTAGCACTCTGTCCTGGCAGTCTCTCCCCAGCATCTGAAATGTTACCCCCCCCCCCCCCGCATGTGGCCCTAGTAGAGGATTAAGTGAAAGATAATGAGATGTGATTATAATGTTAGAAATCCATGTGCAGTTTACTTTATTGTTGCCATTTTAATTTTTAATGATGTTTATGAAAACAATGCGATTCTCTGTGCTTGATATCTACAGTGCCAGTCAAAAGGTTTAGAGAACAGAATAAAGGTAGTGTAGAACTACAAAGTCCATTTTTACAGTAAGTGGAACTAAGAACATGGACAATAAGTGTACACATATATTGGCATCTTTTGTGTAACTTTAATTGAAGGCTCTGAACCCATGTTTGCTATTAAAATTAATGTCATGAATGCAGGTTGAGAGCACAACAGGCATTTACATATGTTTTAAGGCATGTTTCAGAGCAGTGATGTGTATTTTGAAATAACATAACATTTAGTTCTCTTTCCACCGCATTCAACAGAGAGTAGACTTCTAAATGAAATATATATTCAACTTCTCATAATTAACTAGTCTTTTCATGAATTAAGGAAAAGCAATGAGCATATATAGAATTCACTTTCATGGCTTTCAGAGCTGCCTCGTGAATAAATGTTTAATATGTTAAATCAGAAAAAGGATAAAGTCAGAAAAAGAAGCCCTGGAAAAGAGCTTGGGTTAATTTGCTCAAGTCATAATAAGGTAGGGCTCAAGGGTACAGTGGCTAGACCACATATTCCTCTCTGTAGTTAGTGTCCTCGGCTGTCCTGGTCCAAGTTGACCCATTCATAAGCGCTCTAATGAAGCTCTTCCAGACCAGAAAATGATGCTGAGAAGAAGAGACTAGCTCTCTGAAGTAAGGATGAGCCAGTCCCTATGGCTAATAAGTGTCTGCTTTGAGGGAGTTGAAAGAGGTCTTTCCTCAAGGAGTACGTTAGTCCATGGAGATCTGATTATTAAAATAACCAACTGTCACAAATATTTAAGTTTAACTTTAAGCAAGACCTGTTGTCTAATCTTACAATCACTTAGATCTCCAGCGCACCTCGATCTTGGGGCAAAGACCACAATAATAAAGTCTCACAACCCACTTTCAAAAAAGAAGTGGCAAAAAAAAAGAAAAGAGTTGGGACTTTAACCTGAATTGAAACCTCTAAATGAGTCGACTGTCAGAAGACAGATGAAATATTCATTCTATTAAAAATGTACACAGGCGCTATTTTAATTCTTTGACACAGCAGACCTCCTTCACATGCAGGGTAAATAAAAGTGGCATAGAGAGATACAGGAGAAAAAGTATAAATATACTTTGTTTATACCACTTTCAAATAATTTACTCTTATAAAAAAACTATAAGTAATAAAGTACCTACATCTTTGTGCCAGGGTGGCACGGTGGCTTGGTGTTTAGCATGTTCTCCTCTCAGCACTAGGGATTTCCGGTTCAAATCACAATCTGGGTGGAGTTTCCATGTTCTCCCCGTGTCCGTGTGGGTTTCCTCCGGGTTCTCCGGTTTCCTCCCACAGTCCAAAAACATGGATCAAGGTCAATTGAACTCTCCAAATTGCCCCATATAGAGTGTGTCTGTGTGTGTCTGTGCGAGTGAGTGTGTACCCTGCAATAGCCCTGTCCTGGGTGTATCAGCCTAGCACCCAAAACATTCTCCCCTGGATGGGCATGGGGAACCCCCCGTGACCCTAGTACAGAATAAAGCGGAAGATAATGGATGGATGGATCTATATTTGTACCATTGGGTAATCCTCTACTAATGTCTCCGGAGGGTGGTTCCCAATGCCCATCCAAGGGAGAATGTTCTGGCGCTGGGCAGATACACCCAGGACAGATGACACATTCAGTCACTCAGACACACACACACACACACAATATAGGGGCAATTTAGATCAGCCAATGCACAGTAGGCAAAACAGATCACTTTATAACATTTTATTTTATATAGATGTAGAAAGAAAATTGGAGACAGTGGTTCATTCGATGCTACACAATTTGCATTTGAGTTTGATTCTTCAGTAAACTGGCGGCTGGGCATATTTGGTTGGGGTAGTCTTCTCCATCCAGTAGTAACACAAAGGTGGTGGAACATTCCAGCAACCTTCTATGTTTAATCGACTCGTACCAGCAGAACACATCATCATCATCATCATCAGTGTCACTGCAGTGTGTTGGTGGTTTTATTTATTGGAGTACAGAAGACTAACAAAGTGAGAACAGCAGGACTACAGGCTGTAATTGTAAAACTATACCGTACATCTGTATGATTACTGGAGCTCATAAAACTGTACTCTGTTAATCATCAAAATTAAGGTCCAATAATTAAGTAGAGGCATTAGTGTAAATTGTACTTGTGAGACAATGATTTTTACGGTACCCTTATTTTTAACAATGTAGTCATAAAGAGAACTGTAGGTATTAATTTTAAGGTTTCTACAATGCAATGAAATCTGACATCTCCAACCCCCACCTCCCTGTAAGCTTAGCTTTAGGTAACAGGAATGTATATTTAAACAATATCGTAAAAATGGTTTGGATCAGGGTTTGCATATCTCAGCATCTACCATAGAGATCTCTAATAAAGAGCCTCAGATTCTTGGCCACGAGTCAAGAAAGACGTTTATGGTTGCACATAGGGAGCTTGATTAGATTTCTGAAAGACGGGTTTCTGTCTGGATCTTTAGAAATGAGACCGAGGGGTCTATGTGAGCAGGTTGCTGGTTGGATGTAAACGACTCCCAAAATGACTCCCTCACTTGATGTGCTGCATGAACAATCAGTGAGAAAAGAAATCTTTCAAAAATGTGGTCACTAATCTGATTTAATAGTTGATAGAACAAAGCTTTGTTTTAATTATGGTCATTACCTGGAAATGACCAGGCTGTACGTCTTAATTGAGGAATATTTGCCCATTTGTCATGTGTTCAGCAAAAACCAGGATGAAACCCATGAGGACAAGGGGAGAACATGGAAACTCCGCACACATCCAGGATCCACCAGCTCTGCGTGTCTTAGTCATTACAACTTCTACCTCTCAGCACTGGGCATCCAGGTTTGAACCCAATCTGAGTGGTTTCCATGTTCTTCCTGTGTCTGCCTGGGAATTCTCTGGGTTCTCCAGTTTCCTCCCACAGTCAAAAAACAAGGATTCAAGGTGAATTGACTGCTCTAAATAGCATCTATTTAATTTTCCCCACATAGTGTATGTGTGTGTCTAAGTGCGTGTGCACAGCAATGTATTGGCACTCTGTGCTGGGTGTTTCTGTCTAGCGCCTGAAACGTTCTCCCCTGGATGAGCATGGAGAACCCCCCGCGGCCCTAGTACCTAGTAGAGGATTAAGCAGATAATGAGATGAGATATTTTATACATTTAATTAATTTTGTAAATCATACTTTCACCTTAAAATACCGATTATAATTTTGAACTACAGCTGAATTTTCTTCATGGTCTTTAATTATAATGATTTTTAAGCCTTTTGTGCAGAGCTTTTAATTTCATTGACTATTGAAGCTGACTGTATTTTCAGTAACTGAACTTCATATCTCTATTAAAATGACTGTTAGGGACTCTGTGGTTTTCTAATGCTGAATATAAAGGTATTGTCTGAGCCATTTTCTTAAAATTGGAAGCTACATCAAAACTCAGTGGGATATTTAACCACATTCATATTTCTCAGATACAGGATGATAAATATGTTGTTGCATTTTCTTATGAAGTTAATGTATAAAAAGTTGTGTTTTTATTAAGGCAATTTTTTCAAGTCTTTTGAGTACAGTTTGAAGAGGTTCATTCACAAATAATTTCATTGAAACGGAAACTGTCAATAGCGATGTTATCTTTCAGTTGAGACAGGAACTGAGAGGGTTGTCTTTTTATTTTTTATCAGTGTGTCCCAGTGGCAGGTACGGTAAAGCCTGTGCTGAAATGTGTGTCTGCACAAACAACGGAACATGCAACCCCATTGACGGCTCCTGCCAGTGCCTCCCCGGATGGATTGGCGATGACTGTTCTCAGGGTATGAATCAATTAACCTCCCTGAATTACCTTTCAGTCTTTCTGTCAACTCTCTGTTCGCTCTGTCTCTCCTTTTCTACCAGTGTCTGTCACACTTCCTTCTTTTTTTATATCATGCTAATCCCATGTTTTCATGGCTCAGAAAAATTGCATTTCACTTTTGCAGACCTGAGGATGACAGTCAGTTATGAGTGAGCACGGTGGTATCAATCACAGGCTGATGTTCGCTGAACTGCAACTGGTCAACTAAACGATATCACTCTAATACAGGGCATGTGGGGCATTAAAAATCTCAACACAACTATTAACTATCACTAACACTACTAAGTTGCTAGATAAAGGTAGTACAACACAACTTAAACACTACACTATTAATCAGTTACAAATCAGAACCTCCAGAGTTTCTTACCAAGAACACACAGAGGATGTTCTTTTATTTTTGAGTGGAGTTTCCGTGTTCTCCCTTATGACTATGTGGGTTTTTATCTGGGTCTTGCGGTGTCATTCCACAGTCCAAAAACATTGATTCAAGGTCAATTGGCTGCTCTAAATTGGCCCTATCTATATTCCCTCCCTTTGTAGTGTGTATGTCTCTGTGACAGAGTTTGGGCGCACTGATGTATTGGCACCCGGTCCTGCGTATTTCTGTTCCCTATTCTCCATTGGATAGTCATGGGTAACACTCCCCCATCCCCAGCATGACCCTAGTAGAGGATTAAATGGAGGAACCCAGAGAAAACCCACACGGACACTGGGAGAACATGGAAACTCCACCCAGATCCTGTTAACCACTATGCCACTAAGCCAACTAGTATTAAAACTGTATATAAAAATTGCTAGATTGAAGTATTTTATATAAAAGTGCACCAGGCAGCTCACAGAGGAGGGGCAGAAAAATCCCAGAGCTGAGTGCCAGTGCCTCAGATGGATTGGAGATGACTGTTCACGGGGTATAAATCAATTAACCTCTATGAATTTCCTCTTAGTCATTCTGTTAGCTCTCCGTTTTCACTTTGTGCCTCGGTCCACTCTGTCACATTTCCATCTTCTCTCTTCAAGCCTACGTATTAAAAGCAAAAAAATTCATTTCACAAACCTCAATAAGAATCAGGTACATTCAATCTTCCTTCTGAATGTGTGTTTGCTTATGAGACTGCAGTGTGTTTTTTGATGTGTGTCTGCTATCTACAGCGTGTCCTATAGGACAGTGGGGCCCCGACTGCCTCAATTCATGCAACTGTCACAACGGAGCTCAGTGCAGCGCCTATGATGGAGAATGCAGGTGCAGTCCTGGCTGGACAGGCCTTTATTGCACACAGCGTGAGCCTCTTTTTCCTTAACCTTTCTGAGCTTGCAGTCAAACAGTGGCACCTGCAGGCAGCTGAGTAAAAGTGCATGGAATTTACAAATGAAATTAATTAGCATATAAATATAGTTCAGTGCCAGCACTTGGTCACAGAATGTAAATATGTTTTCATATAAAGCAGAGTGTGTTAGGATCTCATCCTTCGCGTGACATAATGAAATTGATACAATTGATGTTCACATGGTGACAAATATCTAACCACAGTATAACAAACAGCAATCTGTCACCCTGTGGTCAATGCTTGGTATGATGTTGACTAATCTCTGCTTGTCCTGAATTGGTTCTCATTCATTTTTCATATCAGGCCCAGTGCATATTCAGTTTTATTCTATGCATGATGCAATCGGTTTGTGTTTTGCTGCAACGTTTTGCTCAAATGACTTTATTAGCTTACTGTCTTTACTATATAGACTCTCTGTGTGTGGTGCACAGGACTGTGCTGCAAATACAGTGTTAAAAAAATGAATGCCTTTCCCTGATGGCCATTACAAACTGAATTGTTTTCTTTAGTCTACTCGCTGTATTGTTTTTTGAAAGCCTGAACATGGAAAGTACACTAAGTTGTCTATACATCTCCCTCTTTTGTTATTTTTCAGGCTGTCCTTCCGGGTTCTTCGGACGGGACTGTGCTGAGGTGTGCCGCTGTCAGAACGGTGCCGACTGTGACCATGTCACCGGCCAGTGTGTGTGTCGCACAGGCTTTATTGGGTCTAGCTGTGAACAAAGTAAGTGCTATTTTGTGTTAGAATGCCCTTAACTTTTTCTAATTCACATTCTGAAGAGTGCATGCTCACATCCTGTGAAAATAATCCTGCTGTTTTTTGCTCTTTGCTCAGAATGTCCTCCCGGGACATTTGGTTACGGCTGTCAGCAGCTGTGTGAGTGTTTAAACAATGCCACCTGTGACTATGTTACCGGGACCTGCTACTGCAGCTCTGGGTTCAAAGGCATCCGCTGTGACCAGGGTAACCACATAAGGACCTATTTTAATATACGTATATTAAAAAAAAACACCGTGGACAAAAGTATAAGGCCACCTATAGATTAGATCTGCAGCAGGTTTTATAAAGCTGGTTTCTCCCCAAGGTTTCTTTTCATTTGTTTGTAAAAATTACAGCAATTGAGCCAGATAAGCATCACTGAGGGCAGAAAGCGATGTTAAACGAGAGAGGAGAGAGAGGAGAGTTTGTACCTCAAGTGTTCTATGTGATCGAGAGCTCTGTGTGGGCCATTCAGATTCTCATCTCATTATCTTCCACTTAATCCCTTACTAGAGACTAGGGTTGAGGGGGGGGGGGGGTTCCCCATGCCCATCTAGAGGAGAACATTTCCATTGCTGGGCCGATACACCCAGGAAAGGGTGTCCACTCACACACACTATATAAGGGCAAGATAGGGCAATTTTCAGCCAAATCACCTTTAATCTATATTTTCGGACTGTGGGAGGAAATCAAGGAAGCCAGAAACTAACCCACACAGATGGGATTTGGATTCAAACCTGGATCCTCAGCGCTGACAGGTGAACATGTTAACCAATAAGCCACCGTGCCACCCCCCCCATTCAAGTGCTTCCACTCCAAACTCACCAACTCTTTATGGATTTTGCTTTCAACACTGGGACACAGTTATGGGACAGAAAAGGGCTGTTCCCATAAAGCTGGAACTATATATTTGCCGAGAATGCATGGCCAAGTACTTTAATTCATACATTTCATTGGGACTAATTCAAATACCTGGATTCATTGATTAGTGTCCTTGTACTTTTGTTCATATAGTGTATAAACTTCATATTCCAGCAGATTCCTTTTATAATTACTGCTGTAAAAATTGTCCTATTTATAAAATAATGAACAAATTCCACTTCTAAGTGCACGTGTGTGTGTGTGTGTCAGCGGCGCTCATGATGGAGGAGCTGAACCCGTACACTAAGATCAGCCCGGCCCTAAGCTCTGAGCGCCAGTCTGCTGGAGCGGTTATGGGCATTATCTTCCTCCTCCTCATTATCATGGCCATGCTCAGCCTGTTCGTGTGGTACAGGCAGCGGCAGCGGGAGAAAGGTCAGGACATGCCCAGTGTGTCCTACACTCCAGCCCTGCACATCACCAACACCGACTTCTCGCTCTCTGGTATGGGGCCTTTCGCTTGTCTGATGAATGTTTTTCCGATGTGAAAATGTCAAGATCAGCCTGGCAACATTCTGTCAATGTATCCATGCAAAATTGGACGTTGCTTTCTGTTTCATGTCTAGAGGGAGAGAAACGAGCTGATTAGACTATAGGCTGCTATGTAGGTGTGTTTGATCTAATGATCTTTTCTTTATTAGACGCATCTCAGAGCAGCAGTGGTCAGTGTTTCTCCAACCCCAGCTATCACACTGTGGCTCAGTGCAATGTTCCCTCTGCGAACAGTAACAACCTAGACGGTACTCTCACTCTAAAGGCAAGCACTCACTCACCCCCACATACACACACACACACACACACACACACACACACACACACACACACACACACAGATACATGGAAACACACTCCAATTAACCATGGCCTTTTCAAGTAGCAGCAAAAACAAACCTTGGAAACAATTAACCTGTTTTTAACCTTCTGCCGCTTTGTTTCTCACAGAAAGCAGACAGGAGTAGCTCTGAATGGAGAGCCTACTGCAATCTCAACGACCTTGGTCAGTGTCCATATGTTTTAGCTTTCATTTCATCCTCTGCCTTTAATACAATGTGCGAGCGTGCTCCATGTAGACACTCCACTTAAAAATCTAAACAAAGCAAACGTCCATGTTAAAGCTTTTTTACAACTCCGTCCTTCATGAAAACATTCATATTGAAGAATGAATTGACTTTTACACCTACTGCACCGTGGGCCCAGCGCGAGGTCGTGCCACCCCGCTGAGCACGGATTGATGATGGCAAGTGTTTTTTCACCAGCAAAGCCCAAACAGGAGCTGACGCACTAGCATGTGGCCCTTCCCGCTGAGGTTTTAATAGGTCTTCACTGTTGGTACTCACTCACATGCAGACAAATAATTACTTTTGCTTTACTGTACCAGGACTCGCTGGGGGAAAAAAAGGCTTAGTGTCTGTCATGCGAGGCTGCTATTCCAGGTGATAAGACTTCCGTGGCAGAGAAATGACAGGTGGAAAATTTACCCGGTGAATTGAGTCGTCGGAAAATAATGAGTTTATCAGACTTGTGACATCGCGTGTTCTTGTAGGTTCATAAGTAGGAACAGCAGTTTTTAATACAACATTAATATTTATGATGCAATTGCAACGGTGGTAAGACAACAAGGCGGCACAGAAGCTCGTTGAAAAACAACCTGGGGTCCTTCTGAGTGAAGTTTATATGTTCTGCCTATGACACTATTGTCAAATGTGCATATCCATAAGTCTATCTATCCACTATCCGCTTAATCCTCTGCTAGGGTCGCAGGGCGATTCCCCATGCCCATCCTGGGAAGAATGTTTTGGGCGCTGGGCAGAAACACCCAGGACAGATCGCCAATCTATTACTGGGCACATACACACTCACTCACACACAAACATACTATATCGAAGCAATTTAGAGCAACAAATTTAGCTTAATTTCATGTTTTGGACTGTGGGAGGAAACCGGAGAACCATCACAACACCACATTGAATGTTATGTAACATTTTGACCTCAGCGGACACTGAAATAAGCCACATTTTCGAAAGTAAAACATATTAAGTAAAGAAATAAAAGTAAATAATATAAACAAAGTTGTGGATTTCAAGCTCCATTGAGAAAAAAAAGCTCTTTTTCTGAAGAGAAGTGGGTTCTAATGTTGCAATTGAGGCTGTAGGACTGGAATGTGATGGTGGCTGTTATATGATCTTCGCTATTTGTACCCGACTTGTTATAGGCATAACCTCATCTTTGCAAATATGTTGCACCCAGAGTGGCTGTGCAGAAGCAGCGAGTATGTTTGGAAGAATGATTATCCTCATACCTTTGCTCAGCGAACAAGCATTTCAATAATAGCAATTTCTGGCTGAGTGTTTGCCTCAGCATTTTTGCCACAAGTATAAATGCTGTGTTTTGCTTAGGTCTAAATCACAGCTCTGCTCAGCTTGAACAACCAGCCATTTATTGGATCTATAGAAACAAAGGACCTGTGGGGAATATACTGATTAAAGTACTTTGTCTGCAGACAATGAGTTCTCTGCTCTCATTCTTTACTATCAGATACAAAACTGAAGTATGCTGTCCAAATAACTGGTGTTTGGTAGTAATCATTACACTTAAAGTATTTATACATTTCTAATTGCACACTTGTTTTTGCTTCTAATTAGGTGTGGCGCGAGAGGAAACATTGACTCTGCAAGACAATAAAACCTCTCGAGTTGCAAAAGGTAATACTTCAGATTGTAGATATATCACACCTGGATGTTTTCTGTTCTTGTTGTTTCCTGAGTACTCCAAATATGTGTATATATCTAACAGCTATACAGTGAACACATTTTCATTATATCAGCCTACATTGCAGATTAGTGGGTACATCAACCGGATGGTGTTTGCAGGTATACAATTACTGACTGTAGCCCATTTGCTGTTTTGCACCTCTGACATTGATGTAGTGTGTTGTTCTTGTATAAGTGCACATAATAGGCCGAAACCCATAAATGCAGAAGCTGCTGTTTAAGACTGCAGGACACTTTTTGTTGGATGTTGTAAACATAATTGCACAACTAAACTGGTGAACTAATGTTTAATGCACAACACACAAGGACAATATGAGACAACACTAGAGACAAAGTGATTGGCTTGTTAAAAGTTTAAATCATAGCTAATGCTGTAATGCCTGTAATACATCAAAGCTTTGGGTGCATCACCAATAATTTATCATGCAAAGTCATTTGTTACAACAATAAATACTCAGCTTTCAAAATGCATGTTACTTCATGTAATAGCTTCTCATATTAATATAGCAACAATTGTTTTTAAAATAGTGTTAAGGGTAAGACACACACAGTGCAGAATGCTGCAGAGCAGAGCTTAGGGTATCTACTACAAAAGCTTTAGTATTCATAGATGACTTCATTCATTCATTCATTATCTCCCGCTTTATCCTCTGTTAGCGTTGCGGTAGTGTTCCCCATGCCCATCCAGGGGAGAACGTTTATGGCACTGGGTAGATGCACCTAGGACAGGGCGCCAATCCATCGCTGGGAACACATTTACTCACACAGACACACTCTATATGGGGCAATTTGGAGAATTCAATTGACCTTGCTCCATGTTTTTGGACTGTGGGAGGAAACCGGCGAACCCAGAGGAAACCCACGCGGACATGGGGAGAACATGTAAACTCCACCCAGATGGGGATTCGAACCGGGAATCCCTAGTGCTGAGAGGAGAACATGCTAAACACTAAGCCACCGTGCCGCAATGACTCAACATAACAAACAAAAATAACAAAATGGCCAATAAATAAGCAAGCAGATTTTATTAATTCATCTATTTATAACCATTCAGTAGCTTAATCCTATACTGGAGTCGCGGGGTTCCCCATGCCCATCCAGATGAGAACGTTTCAGAATACAGACTTTATTGCTTAGCTATTATCAGAACTGCAGGTATGTCACCCCACAGATGTATAAATATCACAGTACACACTTTTTGAACTTGTTGCTCACAAATGTACCACCAATGGCCTATTCATTTAATAGTGTACTGTTCCCACAGCGGTTCCATCATGTCAGTCTCAGCTGTGTAATGCAGCAGTGTTGCTGATTTGTAAAATTTTGAACATTTGTAAAATACTGCTGACATGAGCCTGTATCATTATGTTCAGGCAAACTGGATTGCTGTGAATGTGACTGCACACTTTTTTAGTTACAGTTTGATTTCTTTCAAAACTAGATTAAAACTTATATTTCTGGTAGTTACAAATGTTCAAACATCCGAGGATGTCAGTATTTCAGAACGTCCTATTCAGCTTCCGTCACAACGGCCGATGCATTTTGTAGTCGGCGTCAGATTTGTCTTGCAAAATACTTACATTTTTAGTGCCGTTAATTTTTTATGACTGTCTAATCAGACGGCTTTCTAAACCATTCTCAAAGTTTCGGTCTGATTCATACAGTAATTACTGCTGGATTTTAAATGATGATTTATTCATTGTCCTATTATTAAAGCCGGCCTCATTTCAGCTCCAGTTTCTTGACTTGTTTCTTGGTTTGCTTTTAGATGATCTGCTAATATATAATGAAATCCTTTATCCGATTACATCTGCAGTCTTTCCTGAATGACAAGCTAGTATGGTATATCCTCAGTGATTGGCAGGTGGACTGACAGTGTTTTTGTTACCTTTTGCTTGGTTTGGTATATTTTTACTGTATTAGTTATCTGCAATCGTTTGCAAGAGTTTGCCATTTTTAGATGTTGCATGGATTTTTTTTCGACGCTGTGTAATGTGGTTGCAGGTAAGTATTCTTTCTGATGTCTCTTTTATTAGATCATGTTTGAACCAGCAACACTCCTCATCACCACTCCTGTGTCAGCTGTAGTGCACTCTCTGTGCTTTAGCTAAAGAAGCATTGCTGTCTGGACATTTTAAGTAATCTACAAGATGAAACAATAAGGTAGATGCATCTAATAATAAAGTGAACAGTGAGTGTACACAGTGTTGGAAAACTTCAGCTGCACTGCTGGGTTGAATCCAGTGGAACTACACACCACCTGTAGAACTACATAGTCCATGGAGCGGATTTATAAGCCAGCAGTATGAAAAGCTTGTGTTTTGATGTTTTCATTTTTCCTGCTCAGGATTAATTCATCTTGAGTAATTAAATAGTTTATAGCATCTTGTTAAACTTTCGCTCTGTCTCTTCATCGAATCCCAGAATCACTCCATGATGCTGAGTTCAGGGGCCCTGTGGGGCCAAAACCTTAGTTGCACACTCACACTTAAGACACCCACTTGCTTGCTCCCAGACAGGAGCCTCCTTAAATTGATCTCCCAGGTCCAGTGTTCACTCAGGTCTGCTGTAAACAAGCTGACAACAGAACAGTAGTGAGTTAGCTTAGATAAGTGAAGCTTTTAAAAGTTTGGCTGATCCCATGAAACTTTACTATGAACAATAATTATCTGCTTGAACTTTCAAACATCGTGTCATTGTTTATCACGTTCATAGTGATTTAGATTGAATGATTTGTAATGATTCTTTAAAGTATTCTCACACATATTCACAGCCTTGGTTAAATGTTATAGCACTTTTAAAAACACAGAATTCAATAACCAATCATTTGGAATCCCCATCTATAGTGCTCTGCATTGTTCCATGCTCAGGACGTTCCCTGCACCCCCCTTGTTTTAGCTGCAGATGGTATGCATGGTTGTACATTATAGAGTGCAATGCAGTCTTCTGTTCTGCATTTTAAACAGATACTCCCCTAGGATGCTGCTGATGAACCATCGACATGAAGAATAAGTTATACTGAAATACCGAAAAGTGGCCTCTTTATGATTTAAGCGTTACACAGTGTGGTTTATTGTGTTTCAGTAAAATATCTTCTGTTTGCAGATTATATCAAAACATCCATGTGCAGTTCCAGCTCATACTCCCTAAACAGTGAGAATCCCTATGCCACGATTCGAGACCCACCAGCTTTGGCCTGCAAGCACACTGAAAACAGCTATGTGGAAATGAAGTCTCCAGCACACAGGGACCTGCCATTCTGCACCAGCACAAACACCTCCTCCCGTACCGCCGCCAACCGGAATATCTATGACATGGGTAAGACAAGACTATATATATTCAGTGGAATTGCAGAGAATATTTTATTAAAGTACTTGAATATTCAGCGGCACAATGATGGAGCAGCACTATTTACAGATGATAAGCTGGTTTTTTGGTCTATGATGGTGCAGTAGCTCTGTGGTAAAAGTATTAATCTTACTGTTGAGGGCTCAAATCACAAATTTGAGGCGAACGTGCTAATCACTAAACCACCATATCGCCCCTGCTTGTGAATCACTTTGGATGAAAGCGTCTGCAAAATGACAATGTAAACAATAGCTTTTCTACTAAAGTACAAAGTACTAAGTATTTTTGAGGTCAGACTTTTTTTTTATTCTTGTTCCTCCCAAAGTTATTTAAAAGGGTCGAGATCAGGGCTTTGTGCCATTCAAGTTCTTCCACATCTAACTCACCCCACCATGAATTTATGAACCTTGCTTCATATACTGAGGCACAAAAAATGGCCAGTTATTCATTATTGTATAGAATCTAAACTCTGCCAAGACAAACAGGTTCGGTACTTGGCAGCAGGAGGCTCGCCTTAAAAACGACCTTGATATTGAACACCCTGCCAAAAAAACACACAAACCTAAAAAGTTTAATGCTCCAACTCAAATCCAGCTAAATATCTGCCACGCACCATGGAAGCGGTCATGCCTTACACCATTCTGCAAAATAAAATGGGAATAGATTCCCTAATCTAATTTGTAAATAGTGTCTCGATTATAAGTATAAACTATTAAAAAGAAACAGGTAACTGATAAATAATAACCAGCTCTGTTATTTTAATCTGAAATATTTTATTCATTTATAGAATAGTCTCGTCAATTAAATTAAAGTTCAGATCTGTAAATGAACATGGGGACTGTGAGTGGCGCTGTTTTGATGGAAACAAAATCATGTTAATCTTAAAAGTCTGGTCATTTTTATATAATATATTTTATTATTACAGTGACAGGCCATGCATTTCACACCGAGGCCTTCATTAATGCTCATTAATGCTGCTTCTGAATCAATCACCTGTCGATATTTTATGGCTATAAAAGCATCTTGGTGTCACCAAATCAAAATCTGATTGGTTAAAGCAGCAAGCTGATCGTCAATTATTTTATGCTTCCAGGCCACAGAACTGATAGTGAAGGTCTCAGGCATATTATATGATCCTGGCAACAAAAGATGCTTGAATGTGATTGAAATGTTTTTGGGGGGGGGGGGGGGGGGGGGGGGGGGGGGGGGGGGGGGGGGGGGGGGGGGGGGGGGGGGGGGGGGGGGGGGGGGGGGGGGGGGGGGGGGGGGGGGGGGGCAGGGCGCCAATCCATCGCTGGGCAAACACTCACTCACACAGACACACTCTAAATGGGGCAATTTTGAGAATTCAATTAACTTGATCCATGTTTTTGGACTGTGGGAGGAAACCGGAGAACCCGGAGGAAACCCACGCAGACACGGGGAGAACATGGAAACTCCACCCAGATGGGGATTCGAACCGGGAATCCCTAGCGCTGAGAGGCGAATGTGCTAAACACTAAGCCACCGTGCCGCTTGAAATGTTTTAATAAAAAAAAATACATGTCTGGAAGCAGTGCAACCAGAGGAAACGCTATAAAAGGAAGTGTGCAGATTATTTAGAATTATTTAATAAGTATTCATAAACAAAATATAATTACCATCACTCTTCAGATGGTTCAGATGTTTTTTTAGGCCAGCAGAGAAGGTCTCGCAGGCACATATGTAATATATTAGTTATTTAATGAATATAAGTCCTAGCAGCTTAATTCTGTTGTGAGCAATTGTTTGATTTGTGCTTTAATCCCAATTTAAGGTTTAATGACAGACATATGGATCGATGACATGACTATAAGATAACATACATATTTTAGAAATCTGCTTTAACTGTGTTGAGGATGTTTTACTAGCACTACCTCTCTTTTCAGAACCAACAGTGAGTGTACTGCAGGGACCCAATGGTCTGGCAACCGGTTTTTCCCAGAACCCTTATGATCTGCCTCGGAACAGCCACATCCCAAGCCACTATGACATTTTGCCGATGCGCCACAGTCCCACACACACAACAACTCCACCGGAGAGCCCCCCAAGCTCCTTACTGTAGAGCCCGGACCTTGAGCCTACCTCCACACCACAGCAAGCACCACCTGCTAATGCAGGACCTCCTCCTTTCTAATCTCATTTGATTGCTTTTTTTAGGGGGTTTTAGTCTTATCCCACACACTCACTCAGAGGCGTAAGAAGATGGATCCAGATGCTGTAATAAACTAAATTATGTAGTACCTTTTTAAAGGCAATGCTACACTGGTCCAGTTTATTCAGTCTGTCCTCTGCTGGTATGTGTGTAGAGAGAGAAATGCACAGACAGCTATGGATGAATTGTATAGAGAACTCTATAAGAAACTAGCCAATATTAATTTATTTTCCGTGTTCCCTGGATGGTTAGGGAATTTAATTTTGTTAAGAGCAAACAAAGACGCGTAAAAGAAAAAATGAAATTCACAGAGTATTCTGTATCTAATTGTGCATACCGTGGCGGCCCACAGAAAATGCTAAATTTGAGATACTGCGGTTGTCTCCAGACGCGTCCCAGTGATGCACTGTCTGAGGTCTCAGCCTTCTCATAGCTGTCATGACGAGCCTATGAAAGAAGTCAGTGGCTGACACGTCAGCTCGCTCAGCTGTGAGCACGGTGTAGTTAAATTGGACTTCTCAAAGTTAATGACAGAGCATGGCTTACTAGTAAATGGTTAAGTAGTAAAATGTAGTTCTTTCTGTATAGACTTATCAAAAATGAGTTTTTAAGATCCATCGATTTTTATAACGTGTACAATATATGAGACTGTATTATATTCAGAGTCACGATCATAAATTATTTTCCAATATAGATATTCTACAGCTCTTTATAATCACATGGTCAGAACAGCAGTCTAAGATCCCCTGCTTATGGTTACTATTGCCACGAATTTATATCAACCTGCTGTCTTATAAACAAAATTCACAGGAGTGACGTCATGTGGATTTGTTCACTACAAGGTTATTATGGACTTTTTTAGTAAACATCCTTTGTTTTTACTTACAGTGCCTTACACAAGTGTTCACCCACCCGGAACATTTTTCTCACCCTTGAACCACCTACACTTTGGATCGGTGTCCTTTCGAGAGGTGTTCCCAAATCATGTCTTAATTAAGGATGAGACAATTGTTTTTACAATTAATCATGATTAAAAATGATGTAATAATGTTTAATGATGAAAAGACATGGCATGCTGTTTGGCCTGAATTAGGTATCGTGGTTTGCCCCTCAACACTAAATTGGAAATTGATCAGCACTGGAGTTAATACTAATCATACTAATTAGGTTCATCAGTTCAGGGTGACAAAAAAAAACATTCGAGGTGATTGACTACTTTGGCAAAGCACTGAATTTCTGTTTATAGTATAAAAGACCTGTGTTTTTTGGGTTTCCAGAGATGATTTTTGTATTTAAGCTGTATTTATTTGTAAATGATTTCAACAAGTGGTTTATTGGTTTTGCCCTTTTGTGTAAATGAGAAAAAAAAATCAAGCATGAGGGAACCATACCAAGCAATGATGATTTCAGTCACCTTATTTATTTCTTTTCATATTTTCATGTTTGATAGTAGATGCGCTGTGAGCAGCTTCATATCTATGAAGGGTTTTAAATCAGACTCATGTTAATACACCATTTATTTTGTTAATTCTAGCAGGTCAGTCTTGGGTTGCCGTTTCTCTTCCCTCTCATCAGAGCAATAACACAATCACACATGGGGACTAGGGCAGATGAATCTTTCATACTCCACTATAACGTGCTTTATACTCAGCCTGTTTGTGAACACAAAACTGATTTAATCTTTGTGTGAGTTGAATAAAAATAAAGCTTATTATTGTGACCGTTTCAGCAGACAGCCGTCGCATCTACAACCTAACGTTCATTTACGAGCTTTTTTTTTTTTTTTTTTTTTTAAATCTTTTTATCCCCGACTCGCTTACTATTGTATGTTACTTCCACTTTGCCACTTCCGCATTCATTCATAGCCAAAAGGATGATCACTTAGAATTAGGGAACTGAAATGAGGCTGTGAGGTAAGTGGGCAAAAGGTAAGGGCCTGATACACATGATCATGAGTACTTTAAAACTTTAAGCAAACATGAAAGTAAATATGAATCTAATTTTACACCAGATTCATTCTTTATTTTTGCACTTTGAATTGGAATTACAGTGGATATAGTGATAGTATAATAATAATAATAATAAAAAATAAAAATAAATCACAGTACAGCACAGACACACAAACAAAATGTTCTTGAGGCAATATGTGAGAGAACCGACAGTCAGAACATTACAATTCAGGTAAGCGAAGACACACCAGCTATGTTCAGTGCTTAGGCTGGGCACTGTTGTGCCATCTGTAGCCATACATCATTGGCACCACTTGACGGGCATCTACCAATCAGTTTCGACTCGATTTAAGGGATTGAAGGCCAGATTGAAGCGAGGTCAACGTCATTAACACGGAATGCACAGAGAGACCTAGATCTCAACTCGCAGCCATTTCTTTAGAGCACTGCCATATTGCTATGTTCAGACCAACATCCATCACTTGGATCGATTCTGGGGAACCTCTCCGCTTAATGAAGGCGTAGGTCATATAAGCGATCACAGGCCTCTGACCAGCTCCATAGAGGGCACGAGCTGTCAGTTTTTAGGGAAGAGGTTAGATCTGAGTGCAACATTTGGAGAAATGGCGTTGCAAGCCAACATCCTACTATATGCCAATGTGGTAGTTCAGTGCAACCGCAGTACATCACGCGATACAGTTCCAGTCTTCACAATGTATTGGATTTTACACACTGTGCTATTTCAAAAGCACGACTCAATCGCAGTTCGTTTCCTCATAACGCTGAATCAAAGGAATGCTCGATTTTACAATCACAAGATTATACTGGGCTAAAATACATGATACATTCTGACTTTATTCTGCTCATGTCACAGACATCCTAAATTTCAAGAGTCTTACATAATAGGCACAATAATAGGCTAATAAATCTATTGGCTACCATAGAATAAATACTAGTTCAAGGTATCTAAGGTATTGTAGTGTGGGTTGGCTGAAGAAAACAAAGTGTGGCAAAGACAAAGCAGAGCCTACGTTTATCAGTTATGTGCTGCAGGTGGTGTGGCGATCAGCTGAGCACTACTCACTCGCATTTGGCTGTTGTTAATCTTAAGTGATGAGGTACACTGTCCTGGTTTTGGATTCCTTTGTCGCTGTACCACTCGTAACTTGATGGTGTCTGAAAACTGTCTGAACAGGACTATTTTCTTTTTAAACATCTAGTTTTCAGGGTTAAGCACGGTGGGCCTATTGACAGACAGAAACTGGTAATTGAGCGAACAGGGCAAGAGGCTGAAAACTTTGGGAAAAGGCAACAGTCCTACTGAATGCCACCATTATAGCACTGCAGGAGATCATGTGACCAAGGCCTGTGCAGAGTAGCAGGAAAAAAGCCCACAGTGGGAGCACATGCACGAAACTAAAGGAGTCCCTGTGTGACATTCCACTGAGAAAGGCACTAAAGCCGCTACTCTACAAGCAAACCACAGGCTGATAAAAGCAGCGTGGTGGGGCGCTGGGTCAGCATGAGAGGCCATGCCTGTGACGTTCCCTGTACTTTAAGCCTAAGCCCTCCTGCTCCATCAACAATGCTAACGGAAAGCATGCAAGAATACTATACTCTGCTATACAGACCACAAGAGGTACAAATATTATCACTGATGTGCCAGCTCCCCAAGTTAAATGTGAAAATAAGTGTTCTTATGCTCAAATTCTAACTCACATGCAAAAACAAGCAAAGGCGCACGGCTATATTTGGGGAGTCTGCAGTCTCTGGGACAAGTCTCACATCTACGAACAGTGATTACTCTTTGAAGTCTACAGCATCGCCTACACACGCCTGGTCTCTAGTCTCGTAACGAGCTCAGTCAACTACAAGGGGTGCCTGCTGAAGACACAGACATGAATAAACCTCGCACCAATTGCAAACAAAACAATATATTAAGACGTTTCTGTGACGATCAGCAAGTGATTATTTAAATGTTTTATATTTTGCAATATAAAAGCCCGCCGTGGCAAAAAAACAAAAACAAGAACAAAAAAAAACTGTTAAGCTTAGTCCAGAGTGCAGGTGGTAACCCTTTTAAGATCGGAGGTTTGGAAACACAGCTTCTGTACTCGAGCCCGGGCATGCAGCTGCGCCTCTGAACCAAAGCAGTCTTTAAGAAGTGGCAGGAGAAGGAGGGAAGGGGATGTCAGGGCTGGGGCGGTGGGAACGGGAGGGGTGAGGGCTTCTGCAGGTGGGCTTTGCAAGGAAATGAGGTCACGGAGGGGACTAGATGTTCTGGCAACACTGCATTTTTGGCTTGTTCTCAGTAGGCTGCACCTGGATGGACACCACGTTGTTGCTGGGCGATATGTCGTTGTCCCGACGGTCCGACATCTGCTTCTGAGACACGATGCGGTAGATTTCTGCGAGGTGAGGAGAGACCCAAGCACAGCTTAGCTTAATATAACAACCATTATGTGGATAATTTACTTTAGAGGAGCATCTGGCTGTTTTTTTCCCATTTATAACAATGCAGTGTGTTTATATGTTTATATAATCTCTACAAACTACAGCTATCTGAATAAATGTAGTTAGCAGGTTATTAAAATTAAATATGTACGTACTTTATTCACAGCGATTTCATGAGGCTGAAAAGATTAAAAAAAGATTCAAGAAAGAATGGACTTTTTTTTTTATTACAATCACGTCAAGTCAGAGGGACTCTGTGGACGGAACCCAGCAAGGTCAGGCCAGTGATTAGTGATTCATAAGGATATGGCCTTCAGCCAAAATCCAATCAGTAACCATCTTCCCCCCCTAAGCGCTCACCCTCAATCCCCAGCACACACACTTTCTTTAGCTTATCTGCATGTAGTGCTGATCATCAACCTCAAGTTCCCCTGGCTTTGTTTACTTCTGGCCAAAACATATTCAGACTTTTACCTGACGCTGCAGATAAGAAAGCAAAGGACGTTCGAGCTCGTTCCACAGCTCCTGCATGGAAAAGCCACTTACCAGTCAGTATGGTCTGAAAGGCCATCTCTACATTTGTGGAATCCAGAGCTGATGTCTCAAGAAAAGATAAACCATTCTTCTCTGCGAACACAAGGAATATTCATTTACTCAAATAGCACCTTAAAGACAGAGGGGACAGTGACTAAACACATTCACTCAACCGTAATTAAGAAATCATTTGACTTAACATGAGTTTTTCAGGTTTAAATAGTATTTTATTATTTTTTTTTAACTCTTCATGGTTTTAAAATGTTATTAAAAATAAAAACAGACATGTGTAGCATGACTTTCTTTATTCTTTAGCTCAACTCCTTGCAGTTCTGTATAAATAACTGCACATTCTAAACTGCATCACCTCCAGCAGCTACAACAGTAACATGCTGACACATCGCTTTAGTATTAATCACGTAACAAACGTTCGAATAGTATAATACTTCCCAATCATTTGCAAATTTCTGTGACAGAAATTTCTATTTACTTCCAGTTTATTACAGTCCTGACTAATATAAAAAAATAATCTAAAAACTTCTCATAAAGACGATTAAATGCAACAGTAGTTCAGCAAGTAAAAAAAAAAAAAAAAAAAAAAAGACATCGAGCTTTGTTGTTTTCTAACCTGCAAATGCCCGAGCCTCGTCGGTGGGAACAGCCCGGAGGTGGCGCAAGTCGCTTTTGTTGCCCACAAGCATGATGACTATGTTACTGTCTGCATGGTCCCTCAGCTCCTTCAGCCAGCGTTCTACATTCTCATAGGTCAGATGTTTAGCAATGTCATACACCAACAGAGCTCCCACAGCACCTCGGTAATATCTGCAAACCATTAAAAAAAAGAGGAAAAAAAAGGTATGTTTGAACCAGTCATGATGAGCTCAGATTCCATTAGAGAAAAACAGATTCATTTTAAAGAAACACCATATATGGGCATAACGCATACAGGGATAAGGTTTCAGACTGTTTAAACATTTAAAAGAAAAATCCTCTGGAGGAATATTATAGTTTTTAATTTATTCAGCTGCAGAACAATAGTCCACTAAATTCAAAGCTGAAGCCATGAGTTATATTTACTTAAAAGAACAAGAAATTCAGCAGAGGATGGTATCGCCCCCTACAGAACACTGCTCTCAGAGGCTGTTTACATGCAGATTGTCCCCAACCATAAAGTCATTCCGAATGTAGATTAAGAAGTAATTTTACAAAGCAATCCAATCAAAATCTGTATGTAAATTCAGTTCCACGCAAGTGCACACAAAACTCTGTGTGTAACCGATAAAGCTGTTTGTTGTAGAAGTTCTCTTAAATATCCAACCGATTGTTTGTCATTAAGAAACATCCCAGTTTATCATGTGTTCAATCTGGCAACGCAGCCATCATTTAGTTCTTTTATGTAGAGTTTAGTCCACAGATCAAAAGAGATTATTAGATTATGTTGTGCTGGAAATTACGCACATCACACATTAAGATCCCATTAAGATAAATAACCATCTCTGTGGAGGAACAAAGATGTTAGAATTACTCGAATACTTTAATCTCAATACATACAGCACCAGCCAAAAGTTTGGACATGTTCCCTTTTTACTCCATTTACTGTCCATGTTCTCAGTTCCACTTCCTGTAAATATGGACTTTGTAGTTCTACAATTTTAAACTGCAGTTCATACAGTGTACGTCTCCTTTACTCTGTTCTAATGGTCAGAACCCCAATAGCACCACCACAGAACAGGTATTATGGGGTTGGCGCATTATTCCTATCCCAGCAGTGTCACTGAGGTGTTTAAATGAAACTCCAGCAGAACTGCTGCACTAACACCCCCTCACCACATCAGTGTCACGTGTCACTGCAGAACTGACAAACAATCCACCACCCAAATAATACCTGTTCTGTGATGGTGCTGACTAACAAAAAACAGAAATATTATCATGTTGGCAAAAAGACGTCAAACAAAACCTTTAGAATTAAGTTTACCAGCAGCTGATTCACATTTTAATTAAAAAAACATCAAAAGGATCCTTAAAAATGAAAAGCAGATGATGCAGCATCTCATCAGACCTGAGTAATTGAATACTGATGAGCATGGTTTTACAGAAAGAGAAGTCAAACTGAATTCATGATGAAGCCAATTTTCAAAGCAACGTAAAAACTTTTTTTTTTTTTTAACAAATTCTGTTTGATGTTTGTTGTATACATTAGAAACTGGCTCTTTACTGGTAATTAATACATTAAAAGTAAAAAGTAGAAAAGAAGGCTGACTGCTGAACCTGTACATTATATTTCATTTAATTGTTATAGGTCTATAAAGATTTTTTTCATGGTCTCAGACATTGACAACAAAATTCTAAACTTGGTCAGCAGTATGTATATATATATATATATATATATATATATATATATATATATATATATATATATATATATATATATATATATATATATATATATATATATATATATATATAAAACGGTGGCTTAGTGGTTAGCATGTTCGCCTCTCAGCGCTAGGGATTCCCGGTTCGAATCCCCATCTGGGTGGAGTTTCCATGTTCTCCCCGTGTCTGCGTGGGTTTCCTCCGGGTTCTCCGGTTTCCTCCCACAGTCCAAAAACATGGAACAAGTTAATTGAATTCTCAAAAAAAAATTGCCCCCTATAGAGTGTGTCTGTGTGAGTGAGTGTGTGCCCAGCGATGGATTGGCGCCCTGTCCTGGGTCTGTCTGCCCAGCGCCCGAGACGTTC